>QJPP01001148.1:0-50593 GCA_003996215.1 Jaltomata sinuosa | reverse complement strand
AAACGCAACCCAGCCCAATCCTGGAAGCATCACAATAAACAACATAACCTTCTGTGCCCTCTGGCAGAGTTAAGACGGGTGCTGAAGTAAGCCTGTCCTTCAACTCCTGAAAACTCTGCTCACATGCATCAGACCACTGGAACTTGGCAGCTTTATGAGACAACTTTGTCAATGGTGCAGATATAGAAGAAAACCCTTCTACAAACCTTCGATAATAACCTGCTAAGCCCAAAAAACTACGGATCTCTGTAGCATTCAAGGGTCTCGGCCAATTCTTTACTGCTTCAATCTTTTGGCCGTCAACTCTAATACCTTCGTCTGTAATTATGTGGCCAAGAAAAGCCACTGAAGTCAACCAAAACTCACATTTGGAGAACTTCGCATATAATTTATGATTCTGAAGTGTTTGCAATACTGCACGTAAATGATCAGCATGTTCGGCTTTGGACCCCCGCGAGTAAATCCCGGATATCGTCATAAATCGACGAATACATCTAGATGCTTGAAATACCCCGATTCATAGGCTCCTAAACGTGCTGGGGCATTAGTAAGCCCAAAAGACATTACTAGAAATTCAAAGTGGCCATACCTTGTCCTAAAGGCTATTTTTGGAACATCTACCCCTTTAACACATAACTGGTGATACCCCGACCGCAAGTCAATCTTTGAAAAACATTTGGCGCCTTGCAACTGATCAAAAAGGTCATCAATCCTTGGAAGCGGATACTTATTCTTGATTGTAACTTTGTTCAGTTGTCGGTAATCGATACACATTCTCAAGGAACCATCCTTCTTACGAACAAACAAAACTGGTGCGCCCCATGGCGATGTACTAGAGCCTAATGAGCTTTTCGAAGTAGATCCCTTTTAATTGTTCCTTTACTCTCTTCCTCTAATTCTGCAGGAGCCATCCTGCTACAGGGGGAAATTGAATTGGCTGAGTATCTGGGAAGTAGACACTCAATGGCAAACTCAAATTCTGCCTTTTCTGGAGGGATCCTGGAAGCTCATCCGGGAATACATCTAGAAATTGAACTCACACGGGGAACTGAATTTGAAGGAGTCACTTCTCTGGTCCATCCTCTGTGCTTTGTACTCGGACTAAATGATAAATATAGCCTTAGAAAATCATTTTCTGGGCTTAAGGTAGGAAATAAACCTACCCCTTGGCGTGGCACATTACCTTCCATTCAAGGATTAGTTTCTTCCGAAAATGGATGACAAACCTTTATTTCTACAATCGATATTAGCATAACATGCAGCTACTCATCATGCCCATAATGACATCGAAGTCAAATCATATGCTAATTCGATTAGATCAAGCCTGAAGTGACAGAGTGGTCATAAATCCACACTGCACAATCTCGATAAAACTCGTCCTGCTATAATAGATTCACAAACTGGCGTGGATACAACAAATGGTCTAGGCAATAACTCAAGGCCTACCCCCAACTTACTAGCAACGAGCGGGGTAACATATGAAAGAGTAGAGCCAGGATCTATAAGTGCATAAACAGCATGAGTAAAAATGGTCAATGTACCTGTAACAACATCAGGTGACGATTCCAAGTCCTGGCGACCGACTAGAGCATAAGTGCGATTCTGACCACTGCCTGAACTGGATGCTCCTCCTCCTCCCCTACCTCTACCACGACCTGGTGTAGCCTGTTGTCCTGTCCTTGGGGGACGAATAGTAGATGAAGAAGCTGCCATCGACCATGTAGGCTGGGATATCTCACTCCTACCTCTACTCGGACAGTCTCGCAAAAGTGACGCAGGATGCCCACTGAATACAAGTATCTGAACCAGGCGATATATCCCATGAGCTTCCTACCGCACTGAACACAAGGTGGCAAAGGTGGCCTCATCTGACCTGAATTCCCTGCGATAAGGAACTGATGCACCAGACCTAATGGGCCTGGTCAGTCTGAGAAAACCGATCCATACCTCTGCTTGCAACTGATGATGGGGCACCACTAGTAGGTGGGGTGAATTTTCCGCCTATTAAAAATTTGGCCTACATTACCTCGTGGCTCACATAGAACCCAATTAGAAATCTAGCCCTCTTATTCTGATCTCCTTTCTCGACTTGGTTATCTCAATTTTGTACTTCAAGATCCTCCTGCAGTCTAGAGCATAGCCTGTATCTTAGAAATAATTCCATATCCTCTTCGTGTGGTCTAGATATGTTATCCCTTAATCATTCATCCTTAACTCACACATATCGATGAACTCTAGCTCACATCTTACTCACAATATCGGGGGCATACCTGGCTAATGAATTAAATCTGAGGCTATACTGTCGAACATTCATATTGCCCTGCCTAAGGGCTAGAAATTGATCAAGTCTGGCCTCTCGAACCTCCTGTGGAAGATAGTGAGCTAGGACGGCCTCTGAAAATTCCTCCCACTCAGCTGGGGGTGCATTTGATCCCCTAGACCGATCCCAAGCCTCGAACCATAAAATGGCCACATCTCGTAACCTAAAAGATGCAAACTCCACTGCCTCCACTACTGTTGCATGCATGACTCGAAGTACTCGATATGTCTGATCAATAAACTCCTGAGGATCCTCACGTGGGTCAGAGCTGTAAATATAGGAGGACTTAGGCTGATAACTCTCGAGCCTAGATTTTCTGAGCCAACTGACCTAGCACTACGTTGATGCCCAATTTGTTGTTGTTGTGTTTGGGCACCATCTGGGTCTATATCGAACAGCATCCTGTTCTTGGGTCTCTGTTCAGGTGGAGGAGCTACTGTGCTGGTTCATCTCTAGCTATCTCAGATGCCACTGGAGCAGGTGGGGTCAGGGGTACTGGATCCCTCTAGTCTCATCAGGTACTGATAAACTGGGATCTCTGGTGTCGGTGATTCACTTTGAGCCTCAAATCTATTCCAATCGGATAGGCGGGGAACGACTAGTACCTTTCCCCGTATCCGTGCCAACCCGTCGGCTACTCATTTGTCTAGTCACAGGCATTTCTGTAGACAAGGAAGAGAAAAACATGAATTAGACTTCAAACATCTTATGACCTCGCTCTATTGCACGATCTAGCAAATGAAAGAAGGATAACATTTCCTAAATGTCCCGTAGCCTCATGATTATAGGTATGGTCCACAACACACCCATAAACAAGACTCTACTAGACACGGCTTGTAGACTCCCTGGGATTCGACGTGCTCTGATACCAAGTTTGTCACGCCCCAAACCATGGGAGGCATGACCGACACTCGGAGCCCCAAAAGGCCGAGGGTGCCAAAATAGAGTGTATCTCTGTTGAACCTGCTGGGGGTCTGAGACCGACACGGTCTCTAAGAATAGCAATTTGAAACACTAAAAGCTCAATAGTAGTTAAGTAACTCAAGGCCGACAAGGCTATTATCATAGTAGATAGCTAATAACAAGGCCGACAAGGCCATACCCAACACTAATATACATATACACGTCTACAAGCCTCTAGGAGTAAGTAAAATATCTCATATCTAGGACAGGGCCCTGGACTACCCATAAGCTGTACATATACATAACCTGGTCAAAATATAAGATAGACCTCTGACTCGTCAGCTCCAGGAAGAATGGAGCTTACCAAAATGGTTGAACTCCGCAACTCCTACTGAAGAGATCTGTCTGGGTATCTGTCTGGACCTGCAGGCATGTATGCAGCGCCCCCAGGCAATGGGGATGTCAGTACGACAATAATGTACTGGCATGTAAGGTAGAAACATAAAAGCAAGTCGCAAGTAGTAAATCCGAACAAGATAAAATATGAAACTTGTAAACTGTAATTGGTAAGACTCATTAAGCTCTTTCTCCTTTATTCTTTTTTAGAACACAATACATGCATTAACACACGCTGCAACTCACTCTTTATAACCCACACTGAACCACAATAGCGCCTCGGCGCACCCTATATTTAATAGCCTCAATATGGCAGTAGCGCCTCGGCGCACACTATGTATATAATGGCCTCAATATGGCAGTAGCACCTCGGTGCACACTATGTGTATAATGTCCTCAATATGGCAGTAGCACCTCGGTGCACACTATGTATATAATAGTCTCAATATGGTAGTAGCACCTCGGTGCACACTAACACGCAAACCACGCATAATAAGTGTATTACTAGATTGACCTTCAAAGCTATTCTTGTTATTTATGAAGGTTCATTTAGATAACATCTTTAGCCTTGGCTTACTAGGTGTTGGAATCAACATACCAAACACATATAAATGGGGATTGACTTTCTAACTTTCCTTGTATACTTTCTAAAGCTTGATTAGAGATCACAATACAAAGAAGAAACTCGACAAAAGGATAACTTACGTTTCGTGCAAAAAGAATCGGATTATTATAAGAAGGCGACTTGAATCACCATAATGTATAAATTAGTTCCTTAAGACTTGTTGAGTTACCAAATCAGCTCTCTTACAACAAAATACTCAAATTCCTCCTTTCGGAGATTTAGAGTTCTATTTCTAGATTCATGCCGATAAGGAATAAAGAAGCCTTAACATACCTCGTTCTTTCCGAAGATTGCGCTTACCACAACTTGGACGTTCCTTTATTAAGTTAATCTACAACACAAGGGTATAATGAAGCTAATATTAGCTCTTAAACCTGCTGCAACACTCCCAAAACAGTAGCTAAACATTTCCCGGGCAGATTTACGTATTTTGCATTAATTAAAGGTGTATCATCACACCTTTCTCCCCTATCCAATACACATCACACACACACCAACCTACTGCATCCAATAATACAAAACACATCAAACATCCCCTACACAACTCACCATGTCGAAATACAATAGCAACACATTGAACCCACGGCTTCCGATCGCCGTCCCGTGAGTTCTTAACAACAATTCAACAACAATTGTCTATCCGAACTTCAATCCAAAAATATGATTATGGGCAGAGTACTTACCACACTTGAAGGGGTGTTTTTATCCTCTTTTTATTGATGCTTTAAAAGCTTAAGTACCCCCTACACATACACCAACAAGAGAAGAAGAAATCTCTTAATTGTTACACAATTTCCATGTGTTAAATCATAAGAAAGGGGCTGCCATAGTTCATGTCTTTCTTACCATAGGATATCCTAGCTATATGTAGTAGATTAATACCAAGATAACAAGTTGTTTAACTCACCTTAAGCTTCAATTAATCTTGGTCTTCTTAGAACCCTAAAGGGAAAGAAGGGCTGCCAAAAAGGAAATGAGATAAGAGAGAATTTTCCAGCTTTTTTTGTGATGAACATTGATCAGCAAAAGCCCTATATAAAGGGACCTTTTTGGCCGACTTTTTTGAGTATATTTGGGCCAAAATGGGTCAAGAAACTTGGGCCAAAATTACCCTTTGCTTGGACCTCAAAAGGGTTAAGTTTTGGGGCTGATTTTGGGCTTCTCTTGGGTCAAAATGTGGTCAATATTGGTGGCTACCTTTTGTAGTTGTTTGGGCCAGATTTGGTTGTGCTTTGATGGGACAACTTTAAGCTTCATTTGGGCTACCATTAGATCTAATAATCCATGGTGTTGCTACCCGTAATCGGCCCTCGGAACTTAGTTCGTTAGGTAGGTGATGCACCTACTTGTCACCTAAGAGCTTAGATAAGTCGAGCAAGTACCTCACTTGTTTTATCTCATTTTCAAAACCCTCCTCCTTATAATTTAACTTAACACTTATATACATTTGACCATTTCAAATTCTAGGCCAAAGTACCCCTTCACAATCTCGAGCTCAAATACCTTCGTCGATATTTACTTAGTCACATAGGTTTTGAAAGGTACGGGGTGTTATACATATGGTACTTTGATCACTTGTACTTAGCATGGCATCATATCATTCATTTGCGTGTGGTTACACCCTTGTCTGTTAATTGTTGATTGTACGCTCCAGTATTATGAGATGCCGGAGGGTTTGTTTTCACTTGTTTGCATTCCTCGATTGTATGAGAGGCTTATGGACTGTAGGTAGAGTCTTATCACATTACGTTTTTCTTGAGTGTGAGATTGGTTACAACGAGGCTGTTGGTTTCTGGAATGAAATTGTCGTGATTAGTGTTGTTAGAGCTTGGTTACAGCGGGGCTATCGGTGACTGTGTGTTATGACTAGTGTGGTTACTATTTCTATTTCTGAGCATGTCTACTTTGCATTTCTCTCCCATTCCTTACACTTGAGGTTATCGGTATACCGCCCATTTCTAGACTTATCTTTATATACTGTTGTTGCAAGGATCCCAGGTGCATCGTTCTTATTTTCACCTGTGTTTGCCATGTATATATTCTATTTACTAGCCTTGGTTGTTGCTTTTTGTTGTCTTCCCTCTGGGCTAGTTCCGGTGTACTTTATCGTTGATTTATGTGATTGTTTATTTCTACTCGGCTTGCTACTGTTCTTTTACCTTATATGTGCCAAGTCAACATATGATACCTACTGGGTACCTTATGCTTCGCATTTGGTGCTCACCCTACCCCTCTGCATCTTCTGGTGCAGATCCTGGTGTGGGTCGTTGCCGTTAGAGCGCCGGAGACTCATGCGGGCAGCTATTTTTGGATTATCTAGGCTGAGGGTGAGCTCTTGGCGTTCAGAGCTTGACATAGTTTATCTTTTGTATATTCTGCACTTTGTTATTGTTCGGAGACAGCTTATGTATATATCTCTTTTTGACCCTTTGTAAACCTGTTGTAGTTCGACTCTTATACACTATGATACCAGGATTTGGGATGGTTTAGCTTCCGCTTTGCATATATATTACTCCGATTATTCAGTTTGTTCATCTTGTTCGGCTTATTTATTGTTCTTTCACTTAAACTATTAGAAAGTAGACCATTACTAACCGTTTCGGGCTACGGGTATTGGTTCGCCTACCAGGGGGTTGTAGGTGCCATCATTACTGAGAAATCGGGTCGTGACATTGGTCTAGGAAAGGAAATACGTGTCAGGAAAACAGATGCCAAGATGGTCTATTTTTGCCACAAACAGACCATTTTTATTGGCATTTTAACTTACGAGATTTGAGGAGACTCTTCCTCTGGAAACTTTCAGAAGAATGGACCATTGTCTCTGAAAAAGGGTCTATTTTTTCCTTCCATTTTAACTTCCAAATTTCAATGGACTTCTGGTTAGAAAGATGTCTTTTTGGTAAACTGGTCATAACTTTTTACACCAGACTCAGATTAATACGCGGTCCACAGTGTTGGAAAGAAGATTCGGAGACCTTTAATTTGGTGGATAATAGGCCACCTAAATCTTTATATTCTAGTAGCAATCATTGTTTGAAAATGACCCAAGTTAGAAAATTATACAAAAACTTAGTCGGTAATGAAACTTTCAACTTAACTTGTGCTAGACGTTCCTTAAGACCTTAATTCACATCCAACACTCTTTCCACACATAGTGCTTGACCACAACACCTAGTTACAATGAAATCTTCTGGGTTCATGTCTAATTACACGCGAAAAATTATTGGAATCATAACTCGAATATTTGGGGTGTTATAGATACATGAAATACAGGATGGACTGCCTCTAATTATGTGGGTAACTCTAGCTTATATGTCACTTTCCTACCCTATGGGTGATCCTGTATGGTCCAATATATCTTTGACTAAGCTTTCCGTTTTTACCAAACCGCATAACACCTTTCATGGGCGAAACCTTTAGGAAAACCCAATCATTAACATTAAATTCCAGACCTCGGCATCGCACATATGCATACGATTTCTGCCTACTCTCGGCTGTTAGTAATCTTTCTCAGATTAGCTTCACCTTCTCCATTGCCTTATAAACTAGGTCAAGGCCTAATAATTCTGCTTCCCCAACTTCAAACCATCCAATCGACGATCTACACTTTTACCCGTATAAGGCTTCATAAGAAGCCATCTGAATGCTTGCATGGAACCTATTATTATAAGTGAACTCAATTAGTGGCAAATGGTCATCCCAACCCCCTTTAAAATCTAGTACAAAAGCTCGTAGCATATCCTCGAATGTCTGAATAGTGCATTTCGCTTGTCCATCTGTCTGTGGATGAAAAGTTATACTGAGACTTACTTGAGTACCTAAGCCTTTATGGAAAGACCTCCGGAATTTTTTTGTAAACTGAGCACCCCTATCCGAAATGATGGAGATTGTGACACCATGAAGTCAAACTATTTCATTAATATACAACTTCGCATAATCTTCAGCCGTATAAGTTGTCCTGATTGGAAAAAAGTGAGCATATTTTGAAAGTCTATCTACAATCACCCATATGGAATCATACTTTCGATAAGTACGGGGTAAACCTATAATAAAATCCATGTTGAGCGCCTCCAATTTCCAGGTAGGTATCACTATACTTTGAGTTAGCCCTCCGGGTCTCTGGTGCTCAATTTTTACATGTTGACAATTCAAGGATTGGGCTACAAACTCTACAATATTTCTCTTCATATTATTCCACCAATATATCTATCGAAGATCATGATACATCTTTGTCGCTCCTGGATGGATTGAATAGTGGGAATAGTAGAGTTTTGGTAAAATTTTCTCCCGAAGCTCCCCGACATTAGGTACACATAGACGACCTTGATTTATCAGAACCCCATCTTCCTTAAGCTCTATTAATGGTTGCTTCTACTACGGAATCTCTTCCCTCAATCTTACAAACACTGGATCATCATATTGTCATTTCTTTACCTCTGTTATAAGTGAGGATTCCGCTGCATTTTGAATAACAACTCCCTCATTACCTAGGTCTACTAGTTGAACCTTCAAAATAGCTAACTGATGTAGTTCTCCTGTCATCTCAAGCTTTATATTTTCCACGTGGTTCAAGCTTCTCATAGATTTGCGGTTAAGTGCATCGGCCACTACATTGGCCTTACCTGGATGGTATAAAATATCTACGTTATAATCCTTTAGTAGCTGTAGACACCTTCTTTGCCTTAGGTTTAATTTCTTCTATTTGAATAAATATTGTAGACTCTTGTGATATGTAAACACATCTACATGAACTCCAAACAAGTAATGGCGCCAAATATTTAGGGCAAATATAACAGCTGCTAATTCAAGATCATAGGTAGGGTAATTCTGCTCGTGCTTTCTCAAATGTCTTGAGGCATAGGAAATAACTTTACCTTGCTACATTAAAATTCATCCCAACCTAATCTTTGAAGCATCACAATAAATAACATAACCTTTTATGCCCTCGGGCAGAGTTAAGACAGGCGCCGAAATAAGCCTATCCTGAAAACTCTGCTCACATACATCATACCACTAGAACTTAACTTCTTTATGAGTCAACTTTTTCAATGGTACAGAGATAGAAGAAAATCCTTCCATAAACCTCCAGTAAGAACTTGCTAAGCCCAAAATACTACAGATCTATGTAGCATTCAATGGCCTCGGCCAATTCTTTAAAACTTCAATCTTTTGGCCGTCATCTCTAATAGCTTTGTATTTAATTACATGGCTAAGAAAAGCCACCGAAGTCAATCAAAACTCACACTTGGAGAACTTTGCATATAATTTATGATTCTGAAGTGTTTACAATATTGCACGCAGATGATCCACATTTTTGTCTTTGGATTGCGAGTAAATCAAGATATCGTCAATAAATACAATCACAGATACATCTAGGAAGAACTTGAAAACCCGATTCATTAGATCCATGAAAGCTTCTGGGGCATTAGTAAGCCCGAAAGACATTACTAGAAACTCAAAGTGTCCATACCTCATCCTGAAGGCTGTGTTCGGCACATCTACCCCTTTAACTCGCAGCTGGTGAGTCAATCTTTGAAAAACATTTGGTGCCTTGCAACTGATCAAAAAGGTCATCAATCCTTGGAAGCCGCTATTTATTCTTGTTAGTAACTTTGTTCAGTTGTAGATAATAGATACACATTCTCAAAGACCCACCTTTTTTACGAACACACAAAACTGGTATGCCCCACGAAGATTTACTAGGCCTAATGAAACCTTTTTCGAGTAGATCCTTCAACAGTTCCTTTAACTCTCTTAGTTCAGTAGGATCCATAAAGTAAAGGGGGAATTTATATCAGTTGAGTATCTGGGAGTAGATCACTGGCAAACTCAATTTCCCTTTCTAGAGGGATTCCTGGAAGCTCATCTAGGAATACATCTGGAAACTGACTCACCACGGGAACCGATTTAAGAGTCTTTGGTTCATCCTCTGTTCTTTTTACTCGAACTAGATGATAGATATAGCCTTTAAAAATCATTTTATGAGCCTTAAGATGGGAAATAAACCTTCCCCTTGGCATGGCAGCATTACCTTTCAACCAGGACTTTCTCTTCCAAAAAATGGAATTTGACAATCTTAGTTCTATAATCGATATTAGCATAACATGCAGCTAACCTGTTTATACCCATAATGACATCAAAGTCAATCATATCTAATTCAATTAGATCAGCTGAAGTGAGACAGTTATAAATCAACACTGAACAATCTCAATAAACCCATTTAGCTATAATAGATTTACCAACTGGCGTAGACACAATAAAGGGTCTAGGAAACAACTTTGGGTCTGCCCTAAACTTACCAGCAACGAGCAAGGTAACATATGAAAGAGTGTATCCAAGATCTATAAGTGCATAAATAACATGGGTAAAAATAGTCAATGTACCTGTAATGACATCAGGTGATGACTCCATGTACTGGCGATTGACTAGAGCATAAGTTCGGTTCTGACCACTACCTGAACTAGATGCTCTTTCTCCTCCTCTACCTCTACCGTGACCTGGTGTGGCCTGTAGGCCTGTCCTAGGGGGAAGCTAGGCCATTTCACCTCTATCTCTACTCAGAAACTCTCGCTTAAAGTGACCAGGATGCCTACACGAATAATAAGTATGTAAGCCAAGGTGGCATATCCCAAGATGCTTCCTACCGCACTGAACACAAGGTGACAAAGGTGGCCTCATCTGACCTGAACACCCCTGGTAATGGGAACTTGATGCACCTGAATTGTGGCCTGGTCCAAGTTGAGAAAAATGATCATACCTCTGCCTCTGAAATTGATGTGGGGCACCACTGGTAGTGTTGGATGGTAACCTATGAAAATATGGACTAACATCACCTCGTGGATCTCCATAGGACCCAATATATCTAGCCCTCTTTTTCTGATCCCTTTCTTGGCTTTGGTTATCTCTAATTTGTACTTTAAGATCCTCTACAGTCTGAGCAATAGTATGTATCTTAGAAATATACATATCCTCTTGTGTGTCTGCTATTGTTAATCCCTTAATCAATTCATCCTTAAGGCCACCCATATATCGATGAACTTTAGCTCGCATCATACTCACAATATCGGGGGAGTACCTGGCTAATTAATTAAACCTAAGGTTGTACTCTTGAACACTCATATTGCCCTGCCTAAGGGCTAGAAACTGATCAAGTCTGACCTCTCGAACCTCCTGTGTAAGATAGTGAGCTAGGAAGGCCTCTCAAAAATCCTCCCATTCAACTGGGGGTGCAGTCGATCCCCTAGACCGATCCAAAGCCTCAAACAACAAAATGGCCACATTCAGAAGCTTGAAAGATGCAAACTCCATTGCCTCCACTACTGATGCATTCATGACTCGAAGTATCAAATAAGTCTGATAGAAAAACTCCTGAGGATCCTCATGTGGGTCAGAGCCTGTAAATATAAGAGGACTTAGGCTCATTAACTCTCGGTCCCTAGAACTTTCTGAGCCACCTGACCTAGCACTCGTCGATGCCCCTATTTGTTTCTGTTGTATGGCTACCATCTGGGTCAATAATCAAACTACGCTCTTGATGTCTTGGTCCTCTACATCAGGTGGAGGAGCTACAGGTGTTGGTTCATCTCTAGCTATCTCAGGTTCCACTTGAGCAGGTGGGGTTGGGGGTGCTGGATCTCTTCTAGTCTCATTAGGTACCGGATGAACTAGGATCTCTGAAGTCGGTGATTCACTTTGAGCCTCCAATCTATCCATTTGGATGGGCGAGGAATAACTAGTACCTTCCCCCGCATTCATGCCAACTCACCAGCTAATCATTTTTCTGGTCACATGCATTTTTGTAAACAAGGACTAGAAAAGCATGAATTAGACTTCAAGTATCTTATTACCTTGTTCTATTGCACGATCTTGCAGATGAAAGAAGAGTAACAATTCCTAAGTGCCCCATAGCCTCATGATTATAGGTATGGTGCACAACAAACCCATAAGCAAGACTCTACTAGACATGGCTTGTAGACTCCCTAGAATTTGACATGCTCTAATATCAAGTTTGTCAATCCCCAAAACAGGGAAGGCGGGACTGGCAACTGGAGACCCAAAAGGCCGAGGGCGCCAAAATCAAGTGTAGCTCTATTGAACCTGCTGGGGTTTTGAGACCGAAAAGGTCTCAAAATATAGAAATTAGAAACACTGATAGCTCAACAATAGGTAACCAACTCAAGGACAACAAGGCTAATATCATTGTATATAGCTAATAACAAGGCCGACAAGGCCATACCAAACACTGATATACATATACACATTTACAAGCCTCGTCAAGTAAATAACATATCTCATAGCCAGGACAAGTCCCTGGACTACCCATTAAGTGTACATATACATAACCTGATCAAAATATAAGTTAGACCTCTGACTCGTCAGCTCCAGAAAGAAGGAAGCTTACCAAAATGGCTGAACTCTGCAACTCCTACTGAAATGATTTGTCTGGGAATATTTTTGGACCTGCAGGCATGAATGCAGAACCCCCCCAGACAATTGGGACGTCAGTATGAAAATAATGTACTGGTATGCAAGGTAGAAATATAATAGTAAGTTGCAAGTAGTAAATCTGAACATGATATAATATGAAACTTGTAAACTATTATCGGTAAGACTCGTTAAGCTCTTTTCTACTTTATTCTTTTAGGAACAAAATGCCAGCATTAAATCACACCACAACTCACTCTTTATAACACACGTTGAACAACAGTAGCGCCTCAGTGCACCATATATATAATAGCCTCAATATGGCAGTAGCGCCTCGGCGCACACAATGTATATAATGGCCTCAATATGGTAGTAGCACCTCGGTGCACACTATGTATATAATGGCCTCATTATGGAAATAGCACCTCGATGCACACTATTTATATAATAGTATCAATATGGCAGTAGCACCTCGATATACATTAACACGCAATCCATGCATAATAAGTGTATTACTAGATTGACCTTCAAAGCTACTCTTGTTAGTTATGAAGGTTCATTTAGATAACTTATTTATCATTGACTTACTAGATGTTGGACTCAACTTTCCAAACACCTATTAATAGGGATTTGACTTGCTAACCTTTCTTTTTTACTTTTTAAAGCTTGATTAGGGATCACAATACAAAGAAGAAACTCGACAAAAGGATAACTTACGTTTTGTGCAAAAAGAATCAGATTTTTATAAGAAGGCGACTTGAATCACCATAATGTAGCACTTAGTTCCTTAAGACTTTTTAAGTTTCCAAATCATCCCTCTTACAACAGAATACCCAAATTCCTTATTTTGGAGATTTAGAATTCTATTTCTAGATTCATGCCGGTAAGGAATAAAGAATCCTTAACATACCTCATTCCTTCCGAAGATTGCGCTTATCACAACTTAGCCTTTCCTTTATTAAGTTAATATAGAACACAAGGATATAATGAAGCTAATATTTGCTCTAAAACCTGATGCAACTTTTCCAAAATAGTAGTTAAACATTTCCCGGCAGATTTACATATTGGCATTAATTAAAGGGTGTATCATCACACCCTTCTCCCCCATTTGAATACATATCACACACACACCAACCTACTACCTCCAATAATACAAAACACATCAAACATCTCCTACACCACTAACCATATCGATATACAATAGCAACACATTGAACCCACGGCTTCCGATCACCGTCCCATGAGTTCTTAACAATAATTCAACAATATTTGTCCTCCTTTTCTTGATGTCTTGAAGAGCTTAATTACTCCCTACACATACACCAACAAGATAAGAAGAAACCCCTTAATTATTACACAATTTTTGAGTGTCCAATCTTACTGAAAGGGCTTCCATCTTTCACAAGCTATTCACCACATGACTCTCTCTATATATATGTAGAAGATTAGTACCAAAATCATAAGTGATTTATCATACCTTAACCTTGGAGAAAGCTTTGAGTTCCAAGAACCCTAAGGGAGATAAGGGGCTGCCACCAAGAGTGAAGATAAGAGAGAGTTCTAGTAAAACAAATTCCATCTTTTTCTGATCAATATTGATCAACAAAAGGGTCTGTATAAGGGGCCTTTTTTCTGACTTTTTGAGTAGTTTTGGGCCAAAATGGGTCAAGAAACTTTGGCAAAATTTTGCCTTTGCTTGGGCCTCAAAAGGGTTAAGTTTTGTGGCTAAATTTTGGGCTTCTCTTGGGTCAAAATATGGTCAACATTGGTGGCTACTTTTGTAGTTGCTTGGGCCAGATTTGGTTCTACTTTGATGGGCCAACTTTAAGCTTCATTTGGGCTACAATTAGGCCTAATAATCCATGGAGTTGCTGCCCGTAATCGGCCATTGTAACTTAGTTAGTTAGCGTAAGTAGGTGTTGCACCTACTTGTCACCTATGAGCTTAGGTAAGTCAAGCGAGCACCTCTCTTGTTTTATCTCATTTTGCAAACTCTCATCCTTGTACTTTGACTTAACATTTATATACATTTGGCCATTTCAAATTCTAGGCCAAAGTACCACCTCACCACCCTGAGCTTAATTACCTTCATCGATATTGAGTTAGTCGTATAGCAAAGGTACGGGGTGTTACAAAACCACGGGTCCCAACAAGTCAGAAATGACTTGGAGCCCGCTATTGGTAAGCTCTAACAGTGCAAAGAAAGAAAAACTCTGCCAATGACCAGAAGGCTCATTACATGTTACCGGGGTAAAAAGGAAATATTATCCACCCATTTCGGTAAAAAGAACACCATCTACCCAATTAAAACTCCACCCAAACATAAGATATGGCGGCAACATAAGTACAAGCATCATCATATGCAAATATATAGTAAAGTAAGGTGTCACTGAAAATAACCTCATCCAAAGTGTCCTCATATGTAAGTTCACTATTAGATTCAAGAACATCATCAAGCACATTATAAAGAAATGGAACACTCAAAGAAGAAGTATCCATTTGAAAACAACTATCACCTTAATTCCCAACATCCCATAGTTGGTTATCATAGAAGTTATAGCCCTCAAGAAGAGCTATATCACCATAATTTTTAATACCACTAGGTACTACACTAGGAATGATGTCATCATCATCAAACAAGACATTGTGCTTAAAGAGAGAACAATCAATCAAAGATGAAGAAGAAAAAACATGTAATCTCATTCTCAAAAAGTCAAATGTCTTTTTTCAAGACACCTTCAATCACACAATCTCTATGAGCAAAACAAGAAATATTATCTTTAAAAAGACTTACACTAAAAGAGTTGCTCCTATTCACATGATCAACTTTATTAACATCATCTCTAATTTGAGGGTCATTAATCACATCACAAACTACCTCAATTAGTGGACTAGAATTACATGCAAGTTGATCATAATAGGTTTCATATGGCAATATACTTTCATTTTAAACACAAGTGTCAACACTAGGTGGAAGAAATTTGATCTAGCAAGAAGAATCAATTTAGTCATCAAAAGGATCAACTAGTATTCAAACACTCTAAAAAATGACATTATCAACACATGGAAAAGAATCATTAAGATCAAATGAGGACAATCTATCACTCACACTTTGTTCATTTAAGATGTTTGAAGTGCTAAGTTTAGTTATTGTATCTTGAAGATCACAAGATGGAGCTTCATTAATTTAGGGCAAAACGTCCCTCAAAGTTTCTCTAACACTTCAAGTTGTTGCTTCAAGTCCATTAACCTTGTACATATAAAGGGATCCTTCCAAATGGGAGAAGGATAAGCAAAAATGTTAGAGGGTGTTTGTGGCAAGTTGCTCACTTCACTTCACAAATTTTCTCCTTTTTCTATTCTTAAGATGCCACTTTGCACTCTCTTACTCCTCTTAATCTTTTGGCTTTCATATTCATGGGACTTTGAAGAAGTTCCCAAAATTCCTTGATGAGGATTAGGGGAGGTAAGGGGAAGATAATTTCAAATTGATTCACTTGAGTAGTCAATTGATTAAACCGACCTTCCATTTGGGTAGAGAGGGTGGTGAGCAAGTTCAACAATTCATGCTTATTTGGTTCCCCAATAGGAACTAGATGTTCCTCATCATGACTCTCCATTTATATCTATTTAAGACACTCAATCAAAGCAAGCAATCACATTAAGTTAGTTAAAATCAAAACTCACAATCACTCAAGTATGAGAAACTTTATTTGCCTAAAAAGTTGCTTTGGCAAATAATTGTATCATTTTTAGTTCGATAAGTTTTAAGAGTCCAATCTCTACTTAAGGTCAAGCATGGATTATTGTTGACTAAAGAAAGAATATCATTGGATTGTTGTGGTGGTTACTATGAACTGTGTTAATTATTAATAATGAACTGCTGCGACTTTTCTGCGTGTAGGTTTTGATCTTAGTATTTTTTATTCGATATAGTTTTCTACTTAATATAGTCGGCCTATGATGCCTACTAAGTACAAGTGGATCATACTCACTCTTACTTTTCTGCATTCTTCTAATGCAGGTCTCACATTGAGTAGACACTACGGTTCGTGATCATGCATCATAGAGGCATTTTGAAGCTATGGTGAGCTACCCGGATCAGAGTATTTCCGATTTCATCTATCTTATTTTTGTCTTATGTTGTTCCCAGAGAGCATTGTACTATAATATTTGACATTCAATATGAGAAACTACTAAAAAAAGGCTAAAACGAGATGTCCAAAAGAGACGTTGTTTGTTGCTTTTTCCGCCAAAAGCAACGAAAAAGCGACGGACTCACTTCTATGGAAAAGTGGTCATTCACTTTTCTAAAAGCAACGAACACCATCCCTTAGTAAGTGACGGAAAGAGAGGCAAATTAAAAAGTGGCAAATTTTTCTTTTTTTTAAATTTTTTTTAAGAAAGCGATGAACAATGTTGCTTTTTCTGGGATTTTTTTAAAAAAAATCTAGAAAAGCAAAGGACAAAAGAGACTTTGTTCGTTGATTTTCTGCATTTTTTGCAGATGCAGAAACTTGCATTTTCAAAATGCAGCACCTGCCATTTACAAAACAAATTCAATACATTCCAAAGCAACACTAATTACTGCCACGACAATCATAAGACAACTACAACATCAACAAGAAACTAAATTGTAACTAATAAGATGACTAATTACATAAAAGGTCCACCAAAAGGACCTACAAAGTATTGAAAAACTTTTAAAAAGTGTTAGTGTCAAAATGTCAAAATGTTAAAAAGTATAGGGAAATGAACTAAATAAGTCAATCCTAATGGGGGGTAGTATCCACTTACTCCTCCTCATTAACACTATGCTCAGTCACGTCATCACTTTATAACGATGAAGAAGGAGTATAATTTGTACTACGTCGGTGATGACCAATCAAGGAAGATACTTGTTCTTTAAGAGACTAGACGGTCCTGGACATATCTTTATCAGTCTCAACCCATTTTCTCTCGGATTCTTCCAAGGCCTGAGTAAGATGTGTGATCTGCTGTGACATATGTGCAAGCTAAACACCATCAACTGCCTCAGCCTAGCCCGAGGATCCAATACCTACCCATCTTCACTGGATGCATTGCACATCATTCCTAGAGCCTAGACCATAGACACTCCCCTTTTGTCTCCCCCTGCCACTGTTCAGTCTATATTTGAGTGACTTCCTCCTTTGTAGTCTGGGTTAGCAAGCCCTGACTTTGTTGAGTCTAGATGTACCCAGACAAGACATGTCAAAACTCATCCTGCATATAAAAAACTAAAAATTATAATATATACATAACAAATAGGTATATATATATATATATATATATGTTAGTACTTTAATTATATCTAACATTTAAAACTTCCATAGGCATCTTGATCCCTCTGCTCAACCCATACATCCGGATCTGACTCATTTATTTTCCTTCTTAAGTGATATCTCTGAATGACCTCAGCATGAGTCGGAGGGTGCCCCAATTTCTTCTCCTGCAAATAAAATAAAATTTAACATAATCAAGTAATTAATATTATTTAATCAAGTTTATATAAAAATATAAGTTAAAAGGTTAATATTATTACTTACTATTTCTCTTTCAATATCCGCTACACTCTTTGCACCCATAGTGGGCGATCCACCTTTGACACTACTTCTGGCTTTCTTAGCTTGTTTAGATAATGCTCTAAACTTTTCCGAATTCTAATATTCTTTAAGTTGCTCATGAAGATGAGGTAGAAGTTACGATCCACAATTTTTAGTATCCCGCACTCTTTTAAGACATTGGTACAACCTAGCACCGGCCTTCCTCTCGAAAGTTGTTGAAATGATCTTATTGTACTTTCACTTCAAAGTACACATTATCTAAAAGAGAGAAATGACTAGTGTTAGATGATATATATATATGTGTGTGTGTGTATATGTGTGTATTATGAAAAGTTAATATATATATATATATATATACACCTTAAACTCATCAAACATAGCATGTTTGATCGATTCTGGAATGTCCTGCCAGGAGTGCCAAGTTTCTGCAAAAAGCCTCCTAGCTGCCTTCTTTAGAGCACGTTTAGGATCTTTCGTGGGATACCACCTGTAAAGAATATAATAATCATATCAAATCATAAATAATTAATTAAGCTAAAAAAACAAAACAAACTTATCTATTTAGAAAAAATATATGATGATCCATCAGGCTTAATCATAACTCTACCAATGGTGTCCTTCTCGCCGGGTCTTAGATTAACCTCCTCTTCCTCCTTATAAAGTGCTGATGCAGTTAATGACAGAATAGTATAACTCTGAGTCAATGGGGGAGTATATGTTTGTGTGTCAAACTCAGAGCTAGTATCTCTAAGTCGCAAGCCTGATATGTGGGGGCAAGAAGAATCACGCAGGGATGATGTACAAAATGATAATCTGGTAGTCTCACTTTCATATGGCAGAGGCATAGTGGGTGTAGGCATGAAAGTGTGATGAGAAGTAGTGGATCTAAGACCATGATAATCTGCGGGATTCTCAGTGCCATAGGGAATAGACACTGGTGAAGAAGAAAAAATTTGTGGCGAAGATGAAAGACAACCTAGAATATCATCATGCTCTATAGGCCTCCTAGAGCTCTTCCTAGGATTATTAGACTTTCTAGTACTCTTATTAGGATGACCTCGATCACCATCACCTGATGAAATCTGTATGCATAACCCAAAACTAATTCATAATTTCCAAATTAAAGAACCTAACACACTAAACTTTAAAAAACATAACTTGAAAAGACTTACCTTCAAGGGCCTAAATCAAGAACCTAAAGTTAAGAACTAATTCAAGATTATAACTCAAAATCCAAAATTAATTCAAGAACCTAATTCAAATTCAAAGTTCACAAATTCAAGTTATAATCTAATTCAAGAACCTAGTTCCAAATTAAACTACCTAATTCAAGTACCTAATTAAGGTTCATAAAAAAGAACCTAAAGTTGAAAACTAATATTTTAAAATTATAACCCAAAACTAACAATATAAACTAACAAACCTAACTTAAAAAAACCTAACCTAAAAAGACTTATCTTTAAGGACCTAAATCAAGAGCCTAAAGTTAAAAACTAATTCAAGATTATAACTCAAACACAAAAAAATTCAAGAACCTAATTCAAATTCAAAGTTCACAAATTAAAGTTATAATCTAATTCAAAAACCTAATTCTAAATTCAACTACCTAAATCAAGAACCTAAAGTTGAAAAATAATTCAAGATTATAACTTAAAATCCAAAACTAATTCAAGAACCTAATTCAAATTCAAAGTTCGCAAATTCAAGTTATAATCTAATTCAAGACCCTAATTTCAAATCCAAGTACCTAATTAAAGTTCACAAAAAAGAACCTAAAGCTTTACATAAAAGAACTTAACTTAAAAAGACTTACCTTCAAGGACCTAAATCAAGAACATAAAGTTGAAAACTAATTCAAGATTATAACTCAAAACTCAAAACTAATTCAAGAACCTACTTCAAATTCAAAGTTCACAAATTCAAGTTATAATTTAATTCAAGAACCTAATTCCAAATTCAACTACCTAATTCAAGTACCTAAATCATGAACCTAAAGTTGAAAACTAATTCAAGATTATAATTCAAAACCTAAAACTAATTCAAGAACCTAATTAAAATTCAAAGTTCACAAATTAAAGTTATAATCTAATTCAAAAACCTAATTCCAAATTCAACTACTTTATTCAAGTACCTAATTAAGGTTCACAAAAAGAACCTAAAGTTGAAAACTAATATTTCAAGATTATAACCCAAAATTAACAATATAAACTAACAAACTTATCTTAAAAAAACATACCTTCAAGAACCTAATTCAAGAAGTTAAAGTTGAAAACTAATTCAAGATTATAAAACAAAATCCAAAACTAATTCAAGAATCTATTTTAAATGAAAAGTTCCCCAATTCAAGTTATAATCTAATTCGAGAACCTAATTTCAAATTCATAATCAAATTCAAGAACCTAATTCAAATCCTAATTAAAGAACCTAATTCATGTTCAAAAACCTAATACAAGTTAAAATTAACTAAGATTCATAGCCTAAACTAATTAGGTTCACAAACTAATAGCAAGCATTTATCTAAACTAAGGTCACAAACAAATAGCAAGTCTAACCAAATTAAAGTTCATAAATTAAGAATATAATCTAAAAATAATAATTTTTCACATATCAATTTTCACTATCAATTTCTCAAAATCCTAGTCTAGAATTCAACAACACCATATATACCCTAGTCTAGAATTCAACAACAACAATAACATACCCTAGTCTAGAATTCACTATTAATTTTCCAAATCAAAATTTTTAAAATTATACCCTAAACTTCAAATAAAGAAAAAAACTAACCTAAAAATTTGAGGAGGTTGGAGTGCAGAGGCTGACAGTGTCTGGACGGTGGAGGTAGTAGCGGAGGTCTGCGACAGAGGAAGTGGCAGAGAGAAGAGAAGAAGAGGAGAGGAGGAGAGAAAAGAGAAAGAGAGAGTGTGAGGAAAAGAAACCCTATGTGGTTTGTGTATAAATAAAAAGCAATGGACAACGTCAGTTTTTTTAAATGAGTTGATCATGTATTGATCGATAAGAGACGGATAAAAATGACGTTGTCCATCGCTTTTCGATTTTTTTAAATATAAATTAATTTTTTAAGATATTATTGTTAATAATATTATAATAAACTAAAATTTAAAGAATGCAACGGACAGCGCTGATATTTTAAAATTACTTTTAAACTTTTTTTAATAATTGCGATGATGTCCATTTCTTATATTAAAAAATAAAAACTAATTATTTATCAATACTTTTAGCATAAAAATCCACAAAAAAAGCGATAGAAAAAGAGACGGCGTCCGTCACTTTTGTAAAAAAATACTAAGAAAAGCAATGGACAATGTCACTTTTGCCGTCGCTTTCCTGGAGCGACGCTGTCCGTCGTTTTTCTATCCATCTCTTTTTGAGGCTTTCGTCATTGCTTTCCTAGAGCGACGCTGTACGTCCCTTTTCTGTCCGTCCTTTTTTGAGCTCTTTTTAGTAGTGAGAGTCGCTCTTGTATTTATGACTTCTGAGTCTTGGAAAGTTGGTTTTTTTATTCATTTAATCTTAAGTGAATTTTGAGATATTTCTATTATTATTATCAATGATTTGTACAAATTCTATTTTAGTGCCTTTACTTTAAAGGTTTTGAGTTGTTGAATAAGTTTACTACCATGCTTGGGTGGGGGTAGGTATCATCACAACCCATAAAATTTTGGATCATGACAAGTTGGTATTAGAGCCAGGTTCACCAGTCTAATGAGTAGAAGAGAACCTGTCCAGTAAGGTCTCGTAGATTAGTATGTTGACATCCTTATCTATCTTTTGAAGGTTATGGGACATTATTAGGAAATATCTATTCCTTGACTCTTTATCATGCAACTTGTTCACTCCCTGATTTCTAAACTTATGTTCCACTCTTTCAGCTAATTGTGAGGGTGTGATTTGATGCTACTGAGGGTGATAAGCTTGCACTTGCTATTGTGGTCCCATCTAGCGGTTGCGGCAGGGGTTACAACTATGGCATAGGTAGAGTTAAAGCTCATGGTGCAGCTCCAGCTTAGGGACGTGCCAAGGAGACATCCCCAGAGCTAGAGGTTTAGTTTATAATGTATCTTATTAGCCATAAGGTGTAGGGATAGCCAAGGTACGTCAGGGTTTTCCCATGCTACATGATACCATGAGTTGACTGGTGAGTATTTTAGAGGGTATGACTCAGATAAGATCTCTAGATGTCACTCATAATGGGTCTCAAACTAGAGAGGGCATTTATCCTCTAGAGCAGGCATATGTTCAGGGCTATCAGACTTCTGAGGTATAGTTTTTTGCTTTTGTGGATCCTCACATTGATACATTACCAGTTAAACATTTTGCTCCACCTGTAGTGCCTTGACCAATAATAACAATTGATGAGTAGAAGATGTTTGATAGGTTCATGAGATTGGGTCCTCCCAAGTTCAGTGGTGCACCTAAGAAATACGCTTATGAGTTTCTGGTTAGCTGTCATAAGAGGTTGCATAACCTTGGTTTGATTGAGTCACTAGCATAAATTACACTACCTTTCTATTAGTTGGGGAAATGAAGCAATGGTGGAGGTCTTATTTAGTTGTATGCCATTATATTCACCTCCCATGATATGGATGCAATTTTCAAAAACTTTTCTTGAGAAATATATACCTTTTAATTTTAGGGATAGGTTGAGAGATATGTTTGATGCCTTTAAGTAGGGTTCTATCATTGTTATCCAGTACAAGACTCACTTCCATGGCTTGTCTAGGTATTCCTTTATGAGTATTTCAATAGAGAGAGAGTAGGTTAGGAAGTTTGTGAAGGGGTTGACTACTTCTCTTCAGTTTACAATAACACAGTTGGGGACTACTGGGGCACTTCTCAGTAGATCGTTGATCTCACCGAGATAATTGAGGGTATTCATTGTAAAACTTAGGATGGTAGTGGCAAGAGGTTTTGCAAATAGAGTGGTTTTAGTTGATCTATATCCCAAGGTAGGGATTTCTTAGGTAGAGGTTCTTATTTTTGCCATCGTAGGCCTATTCAGGCAGCATTGTAGGGTTCTGAAATTGGATATTTAGGTTCTAGTACTTTGGGTAGTAAGAGTTCAGGTCAGATGGTCAGAGGTTCTAATCCCGGGTTGTCAGGACATAAAAGTTATTCTAGATTGTTTGAGCTATTGTGTCAGCCTATCGTAGGTCGTGGGTATTTTAGTTTTTGAGATTTGGTCACTATGCTAGAGATTTCCCCAGGCATTGATAGGATCATTCATAATAGAGTTATTAGGTGCAGACTTATCGGGTACCATCACCATAGGCTAGAAGAGATGCATATAGTAGTAAAGGTAAATCTCAGGGTGCCATGGGTAGAGCCTAGGCGGATCATGGTAGTGGTCATAGATTTACTCAGTCCAGGGGCAGACATGGTTAGTGTTATGTATTCTTTAGAAGATCTGAGGTAGAGGCCTCCAATGCAGTTATAACAAGTATTGTCCATATTTCATATTAGCCTGCTTCAATAGTATTTAACCTTTGGTTTCATGTATTCATATGTGTCTGCATATTTTCTTTGAGTTTTTGACATGATTTGTGAGTCCCTTTCTATATTTGTTCATGTCTCTACTTCAGTAGGTGATTCTTTGTTGTGACTCTTTTAGAGTATGATACCTGGGAAGACTTGATTATTTTGATATGATAAATTTTGATGTCATTTTTGGTATGGATTAGCTCCCTCCATATCATGCTATTTTGGACTATCGAGCAAAAACAGTTACTTTGGTTATGCTCATTGTGCCAAGGTTATAGTGGAAGGGTCATCTGGGTTTGTACCCTAAGAGCATGATTTTCTTTCATTAGGCTCAATAGATGGTTGAAAAGGGATGACTTTCTTATTTGGAATATGTATAGGATACCAGTGCTAACATGCCATCTTTGGAGTCAGTAAAGGTGGTTAGGGAGTTTATGGATGTGTTCCCTGTGGATCTTCCAAGTGTTCCTCCTGATAAGCACATTGATTTTTCTATTGATTTGGAGCTGGGAACGAAGCCCATTTCCATTCTTCTTTATAGAATATCTCTAGAAGAGTTGAAGGAGTTAAAGGACAAGCTTCAGGATTTGTTGAGTAAGGGCTTCATTAGACCTTGTGTTTCTCCTTAGGGTGCTCTGGTGTTGTTTGTGAAGAAGAAAGATGGATCTATGCAAACATGTATAAATTACTGGCAGTTGAACAAGGTGACCAATAAGAAAAAGTATCCTATTCCACATATTGATGATTTATTCAATCAACTTTAGGTGTTTTGGTGTTTTAGAAGATTGACTTAAGGTCGAGGTACCATCAGTTGAGGATTAGGGCTTCAAGTTTCTCTAAGACAACTTTCAGGATTCGGTATGGTCATTATGATTTTTTGGTGATGTTATTTAGGTTGCCTAATGCCTTGACAAAATATATTAAGTTGATGAATATGTTTTTCCGATCATACATTGACTCATTTGTGATTGTCTTCATCGATGATATCTTGGTGTATTCCAAGAGTGAGGCGGATCATGTGAATTATTTGAGGATTGTACTCCAGAGGTTAAGGGATGCGAATTTGTATGTTAAGTTCTCAAAGTGTGAGTTTTGGCTTAGTTCTGTGTCATTTTTGGGGCATGTTGATTCCAAGATTGTACTAGGCCCACTTCACCTACTTAGGTTAGGAGTTTTATTCATTTGTCTAGCTATTCTAGGCGGTTCATGCAAGGTTTCTCTTCTGTTGTAGCTCCTTCGACCAAGTTGACTTAGAAGAATGTTGTTTTTCAGTGGTCCTATAAGTGTGAGGAGAGCTTTCAAAATCTCAAGGCTTTATTGATGTCAGCACTAATCTTGACCATACCTGTGAAAAGTGAAGGCTTCACCATGTATTATAAAGCTTTGGGAGTTGTCCTTGGTGGTGTTTTGATGCAGAAAGGGAATATGATAGCTTATGCTTTGAGGCAGTTGAAGACTCATGAGAAGAAATACCCTACTCATGATTTGGAGTTGGCAGCGGTGGTGTTCATTTTGATTTTGTGGTAGCATTACTTGTATAGAGTTCATTATAAGGTATACACTGATAAATATTGTCTATAATATATCTTCAACCAGAAGGATTGTAATTTGAGAAAACCCAGATGGTTGGAGTAGGAATATAGTGAGTATTGGTAGTTTTGCTCGGTTAGTGGTTGAGGAGAGACCTTTGGCCATGGATGTTAAGTGCTTGGAAAATATCTTTGTGAGACTTGATTATTTTTACCCTAGTAGAGTGCTTGCTTATGTTGAGGCATGGTCTTTATTATTGGAGCAGATTAAGGATAGGCAGTTTTAGATGGGAAGTTATGTATCATCCAGGATAAGGTGTTGAGTGGAGAAGCTAAGAAAGGTATTCTCAATCCGAAGAGTGTTTTAAGAATCAAGGGTAAGATTTATGTTCCTAGAGTTGGTGACTTGACTAGATTGATCATGGACGAGGCTCACATTTTAAGGTATTCTATTCGTTCGATTTTAGCCAAGATGTATCATGATCTGAAAAAGCATTGTTGGTGGTGTAGGATAGAAAAATACGTTGTGGAGTATGTTGCTAAGGGTTAGAATTGTCAACAAGTTAAGTATGAGCACTAAAAATTGGGTGGTATGACACAGAGGATGCTTATACCTGAGTGGAAGTGGGAGCGTATCACTATAAACTTCATGGTTAGGTTTGACTTCATTTGGGTGATTATGGACAAATTGACCAAATCATCTCATTTGTTTCAAGTGAAGGTGACCTACAATACGGAAACGTTATCAAAGATCTACATTTGAGAGATAGTTTGATCGTATAGTGTACCCATTTTAATCATTTCAGACAAGGGTAATCAGTTCACCTTGCACTTTTAGAGTTCTATGTTCTGAGTGTTGGGTACTTAGTTAGAGGAAATCCTTCGGGCTTGCGTGATTGATTTTTGTGGTTATTAGAACCAGTTTTTTCCTTTGTTGGAGTTTTCCTAAAACAACAGTTATCATCCCAACATTCAGATGGCACCATTTGAGGCTTTATATGGCAAAAAGTGTAGATCTCTAGTTGGTTGGTTTGATTTCTTTGAGGTTAGGTCTTGGGGTACAGATTTGTTGGGGGATACAATGGATAGGGTGAAGTTGATTTCGGATTGGCTTTTGACAGCCTAGAGTAGGCTGACAAGTTATTTAGATTGTATGGTTTATGACCTAAAGTTCATGGTTGCTGAATGGGTTCTGCTGAAGGTATCACCCATTAAGGGTGTGATGAGGTTTGGGAAGAAGGGTAAGCTTAGTCTGAGGTTTATTGATCCTTTTGAGATTCTTCTGCGTGTTGGGAAAGTGACTTATAAGTTGGCCAATGTAATGACCCTTTGGGTCATCTTCTCTATTTTGTGTATTTTCAGCATTTCGAACTTTCCTGGAGTGGCTTTAGGTCATTTATAACTTACCGAGACCATCGGTTTGATTCCTGGATAGTTCATTTGTATTTTTGAAGAATTTTCTTATTTTAGAACTCTATAAGTTGAAAGTGTTTACTTTGGTTAATATTTAGGGTAAACACGCTTGGATGAGAATTATATCAGAGTCGTTAGCTCCAGATCATAGACTTTTGGCTATTGGGACCTTTGGTTCAGGTCACGAGGCATCTAGACTCATTTTGGGCTATCATTTGGTTTTTACATAAAAAAAAGACTTGGGTGTTGGACCCACTTTTCATCAAAACGATCTTCATTGAGAATTTCTTCAATTTTGTTTAGTCTAAAATGACACTTTTGGTTGGGTAATATATTACATTTGCATGCACAGGATTCCAAATGAATCCCAAGGGTCCATCTAGTGACTTTTTAGCCTTGTTTTGTTGTGGTGTATTGTTGTTTGTCCAACTATAGGCCCTTTATCGCTTTAGCAATGAGGGCCTCATGATCGCGAAGGTCATGTAAATTGACCATCATGTTCGTGAGTTGGCCATCACATTTCTTCACTTTGCAAGCAGACCATTACAATCACGATGGGTCCCTTATTACTTCTACGCATTCACGAGAGGTCCTTCGCATTCATAATGAAGGACCCCTGGCAGTATATAATATTCCCTCCTTCATTTTTAATTCTTTTCTCTCTGAAATTCCACAATTTTTGAGAGCTCCAGACTCTAAAATTAGTGTGGGATAAACAGTAAGCTAGAGATTGTTGGGTCCTTGTTCGTGGTCATCTTCCCGTCTTTTATCCGTAAGTTCTCAGCCTAAATTTTGTTAAATTCCTCCACTTGAATTCTTGTTTTTCTCTTAGAATTAGAGGCTATTTTGAGCATGACTTTAGGCAGATAGTACTCATATTTCGAGCATGTGACCCTTGTACTACAAGGGATACTCTTGCCGGGTCCAATTTTCTATTTTCATAAGTGGTCCCCATGGTTAATTTCCAAACAATTTTTTACTCGGAGGGTAAATTAGTGATATGGGTATCATTCTTCATGTTTTAATGCATTATAATTTCTCAGAGGAGAAAAGCTATGGTTAGTAGGTTCCTGAGCACGTGCTCAGCCTCCAGGTAGGTTATGACTTACTTACTTTTAGACTTTGCTCGTTTAAAGTATTTGTATAATAAATTTCTATGGTTAGGAAATATTGTGGTTGGTTATGCTCTAATTAGGTATTTTGATCCTTATCGTTCGTTTAGAGGCGTTAAAGTAGAATCTCACTTGGAAATACGTAGTCTAGATTGTAGTTCTCTGTAAGTCTTCCCATAGTATTCATAGTATCCTTGGGATTAGAGTCGAATGCATTAGCTTAGTTTAGGACACTTGTTACTTGCAGTGATTAGATTAGAAAACCATAACATAGGATTAGAAGAGGACTTCGTGGTAGAGTTGATGTTTAATATTTCTTCTATATTTATATTTTACCACTTCTCCCTCGTATTTTTTCTAGTACTTTCATTTATTAGGTATTGTGGGTCCAAGGCCATGGGTGCTAGATTGGTTGGATTCTAGGTCAGTATGCTTTGTCCTTAGCTTAATTTAGTTAGTTTCTTACCTTACCTTAGATTTAGGTTGTGTGTTATTTTTTTAAGACTAGTTTATGCAACTAGTAATAGATTACATATCCTCAATATAGGTTGGTGTGGTAGTTAGAGGTAGAGTAGTTTTCCTCTTTCTAACTCTTGTTATTATCACATAATTATGTTTATGTTATGTTATAAGACTGTAAGCTCGAGGCCTTGGACTGGGACCAATGGACTCCAGGTAAATACGACCTTGATGTAGAGGGTGGTTACCCTATTTGGTGTATGTACTTGTATTTACATAAATTATGGGATGTCACTTATGCATTCCTACATTCACATATATAGTTCATGGAATGAGTTGGAAGAGAAATATTGTTTTTCTGGCTATAAAAAGAGGTTTTTCACCCTTGTTGTGTATTTCAGATTTCTAAAGGATTCGTACTACTTTATTACTAGTTTTGATTTTAAAACTTTCATGCACAAGGAGACCCTTTTTCCGAGAAATTTTACTAACTATTTAAACTTGCATGCCCTAAGAGACACGTGTTTGGGTGGTTTTACTGGTAGTCATGATTGCATGCTCGAGGAGCACATAACCGCATTTTACTTTTGCATACATTAATTAGCCTACGGGTGGCTTACGAGATAATCCAGGGAGGCTATGGGGCTTCCTGTGAATCTATTTTGGGGTTTTTAGATTTACTGCATTAGCCACATATTGCACTGCACCATCTCATATGTCATATCATGGAACCTTCCATATTGTTTTCCCATCAGGTTCGATTGCTAGTTAGTATTGCATGTTGGTTGTACTTTCTGGGCTTAAGGGGGTCCGGTTAGGATTATTTGTTATTTGCTTGTACCTTTTGGGTTTATCAGGGTTCGATTAGGTTATAATTAGATTATTACTCTCTGCGTCCCAAGTTATTTAATCAGATCGCTACTTGCACTTTTTTGAGTTAGTAACCAATACTTTCCTTAATTATCTAGGAGATGATTTGTTAATCTATTTCTGACCCTTTTTTCCCTGCCCGTAGGTATTTATTCACATTCTTATTATACTTATATATCTTATTTGAGCTCAGTCGGCCTATGATGCCTCCTGGGTACCACATGTTTTTATACTCATTCTACACTTCTGCATCTTTTTCCTGATGTATATCTGTAATGACCCTTCCGGTCATTTCCACGTTTAAGTTTGAAGTCAAGCAAATCGACAAAAGTTATTGTAAGTTCGTTAACAAATTTCCTGAACTTTGGGTCAAATGTCTCGGGGCTTTTCTCCCAATATATAAATAGTTAGAAGTCCCCCGAAATACCAAATCGAAGGTCTACGAGTCTTGTTTCCAACGCACAAAACCTCACATCCAACTGATCTCGGAGTAAAGAGTTATGACTGTTTTACCGCGGACTGTCTGGCAGAAAATGGGTTGCGAACCGGGTCGCGAACCGGGTCGGGTTAAACTCTATTTAAGCCTCGACTTCACGTTTTTAAAGGCCATTTCAGTTCCGAAACAGTGATAAAACATAAGGGAGGATCCCGAGAAAATTCTTGAGTATCAAAATCGTGCGTATTTGAAAATATTTTATTTAAAAGTCGAAGGTGGTAGGAAGTTATATTACATTATTATCACCTTTGCAAATTATTTTAACGGAGATAGTAAATTTAGCTATGTTGAAAATTATTATTATAATATAGTAGGCTTTGTTCGAAATAATTTTCTATGAATTATGGTATATTTAAAATATTATATTTATTTTACCACGAATTTATTCAATACCCGAATACGTACGTAGCGGGGACCCACCTATCATTAATTGGATAAGGGGAGATGTGGTGTTGACACACACACCCCCCACGTGGAAATCAATTGAGGGTGTAGGCAATTGCTGCCAAACTTAAGGCAATTATTGCCTTAACTTTCATTATACTTCTATTTTCTATTCACTGCAAGCATTTCAATTGCATTATTTACTTTTGCTCCACAATTCTATACGGCACATAGATATTAGGCGGACAGGGATTTTGGGTGGAGAAAGCATTTTATTCTTTCTTGTTCTTATATTTGATCACGGAATATGGAAAGTCAATTGTCTACGTCAAGTTATTCAAGCCCAAATCCGATCCCGATTTAGTTTTGGATTTTCTTGGAGTGGTTCGAGCTTGAACATCGTTGTTCTAGCAGCTTGTCGTCGAACGACAGGTAGGTTACGGTTTATTTTCCCTAGACTCCATATATATAAAATAAAATTGTATTAATGGGCATCCTTGGGTTGGTTTATTAGGTTGGTACCACAAACCTTGACCGCTTTATTCATGTCCGCCTATTTTTATTCCTCCGTTGCTTGTAGTATTTGCGGATATATTTTATTTTACCCTTGTGGTCCTGTGAGGCCTTGTTGACTCTGGAACATAGAAGGTGGGATTTTGGGAATGTCCGCGAGTCCCGGGCATAGAATTATCCTTCTAGGCTGGTTAGGCTTGCTGAGTAGCTGTGGGCCTGTGCAGGGTCGATAGGTTGATTGTGAGCTGCGGGGCAGCTATTGTGTGTGATCATACCATTTCCATGCATATAAAGAGGTTTTATCCATGTTTTACTGTGGTTTTGGCTTCGGGCCTACTGGCACTGTTTTCTAAACCTTGCATGGCCCGGGGGGCCCATTTTTGATGGAAATGATTCGGAAATGGTTGATTTCACTTGTGGAGATTTTTGGGTAAGAAAGTAAAATTATGTTTAAAATTATCAGTTTTATGATTATCGCTAGACTCGGCAGGGCCGGGGTGCTAGTGGAGTTTTCTTGTTACTTGAGATGATTTTTAGCCTCGGTCGGACCGAGCACCTGAGATGACTTTTTACTGTTTAGACCCGGCTACGCCCGGGCACCCTTGGAGGGGTTTTTGAGATATTTTCCTACTATTTTTAGTCCTGGACAGGGTCTGGGCATGCATATTCGAGACTGGGTCTCTATCTTGATATCGAGACTGGTCTCTATCTTGATACATGTTCTGATACTGAGTTTTAGTATGGGGTCTGGGACCTCATGGACCTTGCTATCCGGGCCAGGGGCTACGGGCTGCGTGTGCCGGAGGAGGGGTATACGGTGGAGTAGAGGTATACGGGCAGAGTCCTTCCATGGAACCTACCTGCTGGGCCGGATCGGCGCCGGAGGAGGTACATACAGAGATACCATGGCACTTGAGATCTTCATGCATCATATCATTCATTGTTTGAGGCTCCACCCTTGTTTGCTGTTTGCTGATTGTACGCTCCGGTAGTATGGGATGCCGGAGGGTTTGTTTTCACTTATTTGTGTTCCTCGGTTGTATGGGCGGCCGGGGGACTGTAGGTAGACTTTTGTTATTTACTTACAGAGTTGTTCTCTATTATGGATAAGTATGAGGTAGGTCACTGCTAGACTGTTAGTTTCTGGATTGAGATTGATATGATTAGTTGAGTTGATTCATGTCTCTGAGCATGCCTATCATTACTCTTTCTCTCTTCTTCTTACACTTGAGGTTACCGGTATACCGTCCATTTCGTAAACTTATCTTGTATACACTGTTTTGCAAGGACCCCAGGTGCGTTATTTCTTACTTTCACCTGTGCCTTTGGTGTGTATATTCTGCTTACTAGCCTCATATGTGGTTCTGTTGATTTCCCTCTGGGCTAGTTCCTGTGTACCTTTCGTTGATTTCTGTGACTACTTGCTTCTATTCTGTCTATTACTGCGCTTTTATCTTATATGTGCCCAGTCGGCCTATGATACCTACTGGGTACCTTATGCTTCGCATTTGGTGCTCACCCCTACCCCCTGCATCTTTGGGTGCAGATCCTAGCGTGGGCCATCGCCGTTAGATCATTGTGATTCGTGCTTGGAGATCTGTTGGGGACTACTTCAGGCTGAGGGTGAGCTCTTGGCGATCGGAGCTTAGCTTTAGTTTATCTTTTGCTTTATGTACTCTATTACCATTCAGAGACATCTGTATATATAGTTTTGGGTTTATTTGTACTCCATGTATGTAGTTTGGCTCTGTACTATGATACCAGGTCTTGGGGTTTGATTTAGTTTCCGCATATGTATATATTTATATCCCTTTTATCTATTTTATTCGTCTTGTTCCCTTATTTGCTAGATAGTAGCCCATTACTAACTGTTCTGGGCTACGGGGATTGGTTCACCTACCGGGGGTTGTAGGTGCCATCATGACCGAGAAATTGGGTCGTGACAGCTGTTCTATCTTTACAACATGCTAAATTTTTTACTAATATTTTATTCATTTTAATATTTTCTATGTATTTTTCACATAATTCCATAAACCAATTTTGTAAAAATTTTATTCGAGCTCCTAGAGTATCTACTAATTCTGCTTCATTCCAATTTTTTATTACTTTTGAACTAAAAGGTTCTGGTAATTTAGTAAAATATAATTTTCTTATTTCTTTACTTTCATCCGGATTATATGTTCCTTTGTAATAATAGTCTTTAAATGCACAAGTATATTCATCTAGATAGCACATATTACATATTGCTAATTTTGACATTAAATTTCTGTTTATAATTTTTTCTTTATTTTGTTCTTCTATTTCCGTCGTCATACTACCAAATTCATTTCTTATTGCTATTTCATATTTAAATAATATTTCCGTAGCTGTTGTGGCATCTGTTCCATCGTATTTTTTATCACTTCTTAATGTTTCTAAACTTTCATTTGTTAAATTTTGTAACCATAATTTTACCGTTCCTATGAGTGTTCTTTCTATATATCTTGGTGTTTCAGCTATCGATATTTTATTGTCTATTAATTGTTTTGAAATATATCTTATCCATAATTGAATTGTTTTATTTATATCTGCTACACAATCTAGATCTAAAAAATTATTTTGTTTAGTTATCTGCCTTGGTGTCCATTTCTTATTCAGCCTTTTTTCCAATAACGTTTTATTTCTATCATATGAATTATAGTCTGTCCTATAGTAGCTTGGATTTAATTGCTTTGGATTCTTTACTCCTGATATACTTGGTTTATCATCAGTGCTTATATCTCCTGTATTTATTTCTGGTTTTATTTTTGCTTTTTCCATTTTTTCTATTAGTTCGGTATATGTTTCACTTGTTTCCGAATAGTTTTCTCCTAGATCATTATCATTATCACTTTCTTCACTTATTTCGTCTACGCTTATTTTTGGTAGATTGTCTTGTTCTTCTTCTAATTGTAATTTAAATTTTTCTATTTCATTTGTCAGTTTTAACTCTTGTTCCGCTTCTCTACGTTTTTCTTTTTCTTTTTGCTTACTTGCATATAATTGTTTTAGTACTTCTAATTCTTTTTCTAGTTCTATTATTTTAGTGTTTTTTACTTCTTCTATTCGTTGTATTTTTTCTTTAGTTTGTTGTTGTATTTTTTCAATTTCTCGTTTCCTATCTATTTCTTCATTTTCTTTTGTTATTCTAACCATTGCGGTTAATTTATCTTCTAATTTTACCGTTTCTTTTTCTAACATTAAATTTAGATTATCTCCTATTTTTTTATATCTTCTTCCTAAATTAGAAAATACTATTGTTATCTTTAATCCTTTCGGATTTACATATGTTTTTTCTTCTAATGCGAATTCTTCTTTATTCATTTATAAATTAGGTTGGTATTTATATTCTAGACTGTCTATTTGTAATTGTAATTCTAATATAACTCTTCTTTGTGCTAATAGGGATTTATGGCAAACTCCTGCAAATATATTAGTATTTAGTCTATTTTGTCTATGTTTTAATTCTTGTCTTTTTACTATAATCATTTCATTAAGCTTTTGTCTGTGTTTGTTATTGTTATTAGTCATTGTTTCTTTAAGTATTTAATGTATTTATATTCTGTTTTAGATATGGTATTAATTAATTTATTTAATTTGTTATTATCAGTTTTTGTAATACTGAGTTGTTTATATTCCGGGTATAAGCTCTTTAATTTTCTTCTCAATTTTCTTATCTTCTTACTAATAACTCCTATATGCTCTTTCTTACTAATACCTCCTATATGTTCTGATACCATTTTTGGAGTCCCTGTGCGCGTGATCTGTGCGGAAGTATTTTTATTCATTATTTTTAATTGAGTCTATATCTGAATATATATCTGATTCATATGGCCAAAAATCTTCTGTAGAATTAATAATTTTATCAAGTATAATTTGTTGTAAATCTCTGTTAAGATTAATTGTTTTAATGATAGTGATTAATATTTTATTTTTAAAGAATATTTGGTATTTTGAGGGGTTACTTATTATTTTTAAGTCGTGAGTAGATTCATCCATTTTTGTAGTTGAGTCCATTATTTACTGTTATTTTTATTTTTATGTGAAAGTTGCTTCATATAATTGTTTTTCTCTTATATGTGATTTTTGAAGGTTTATTATATTATTTTTCATATATTTTAAAAATTTAGTATCTCCTGTTTCTAAATAAATATCTAAATTTTGTCTTATTAGGTATATTTGGAAATCTATTAGTTCTTTGGTATGTCTCCATTTTTCAAATGATTCTGTATTCATATTTTGATTAGATGCTTTTATTGATCCGAATATAAATCTAGTTCATATAAATCTAAATTATCTATGTCATCTGGTATAATTAGTTCTATCCATCTTTGTTCCATTATTTCTATCATCTCAAAAGTAACTAAAGTATCGTAAATTTTTCTCCTAATATCGTTATTAAATTGTTTAAGGATATATAATATGAGTATTTTATAATTATTATCATCATTTATTAGGTACGTATTATTGCTCATTAAATCGATATTTATTCTTGTCATGTTTTTTACTAAACATATTCCCTCTAATCTCTTTGTTTATCATAAAGTTTATCATTTTTTAATAAGTTATTTTGAACAATCTCTTCTAGCCACTACCATGCTTTTCTTGCTTCAATCGTTTACCCTAACAGCGCCTCAACTTTGTCTACTCCCCTAAACGGCCTCCTTGCCTACCGGTTTCGACCTTAGGATGGCATAGTCTGGGCTTAACTACTCTCAGCAATATTTAGCCATGGCAAGCCTTCTTAAGATGTTCTTTATAACAGTACTAAAACATGATAAACAATTATGATATAAAAGAGATTATAAGGAATATAAAAGTTTAGCTATACATGACTATCAATAAGTTTACCTGATTTTTTAGCTCGTCTAGATGCTCCATAGCTTACTTAAAAGATATATTTTATTTATGTATATGGAAAGTTTACAAGTGAGGAATTGAGAGGTGAGGGATTTTCTTTTTCTGATGCTCGATGATGTTCTGATCTTCTCTGATGCCCTTTCCCTTCATCCTCTTACCTCCTTATATAGAAGGAAAAACGACTCTTACTATTTACAAATGACTCTTACTATTCACAAATGACCTTTCATGAACGACCTTTACTGTTCATGAATGACTCTTACTATTTACTTTACGACTTTTTATAATAAAACAAAAATTATACTATTCCTATTTTTACATCTGTCCCTTATTTTATGACTTTTTTTTTAATACGGTACAAAAACTTAAATAGCTGATAGGGACATTTATCTACTTGACAATGACATCTACCTACTTATGAAAGAAAAACTCTACATTTTTTCTTTTCCTGCTTTCCACGTTTCTTCTTGCTTTTCGTCTTTTTCACGTATCTTCCTTTTTGTCTCTTCTACGTATCTTCTCTTTTCTCCATATTTTTATTCCAGCTGTACATCTGGTATCTCTGTCATATCTCCTCCATTGCATTTTGAACAACGATGATCTGGATATTTATGACTAATTATCTTGCAGTATCTTGTTAATAGATTTTGAGAAATAAATTCATTCTTCAATGCTCTTGTCGTCGGTTTTTCTTCTGGTCTAAGTAATGATAATATCCATTGTTGGACTTCTCCCATATCTGCTTCTCTTACACTTCTTGAATTTGAATAAATCATTAATTGGTCTCTGGCGTAGTAGCTCCATATTGCGTTTCCATTTAAATAATTATCTGCTAGCTCTTGAATAATAGTTGAAATTTCAATAATTCGTTTGTTTGCATAGAAATTGGGTATTTCGATCATAGGTATTTCTGGTTGTGTTATTATATCGTCTGGTAATATCATGTTTTTTGTTAATCCCAGTTTTACAACTTGGATTACTGGTTTTATCTCGTCATATAATATCTCTGCTGGTGCTGTATAGAATTTCACATAGAATAAATTTCCTTTTGTAACTCTTTTGTAGGTTAGAAATGCTTGGTGTATTTCTGGTATTCCTTGTAGCTCTTCTCCGTCATATGTATATACTGTACTAAGTAGTCCATAATGGTAACATGTTTTGACTAGGTTCGAACTTGTTTTTGGCTGTGCGATAAGTCTGTTATATCCTTGTAATTTTTGGGTTATGTAGTCTTGGGTTGGGTCTGTAGTTGTAACTGATCTTGGGTTTAGGTTTAAATATGTCTGGATTGTATATATGTTTTGTATGTAGCTTTGGGACAAATGGTTGTATATCTTTTTCTCTTGGTGTAAACTTGCTGCGTATGTATTTATTTGGGGTGGTACCATAACTGGTCTTTGTATTTTTTGAGTAAATGGGTTTGTGAACATTGTGTTTAAATTGGTATTTTTGTATTGTGGTTTTGTAGGTTATCCGCTTGTACCTGCACTTGTACCTGCATTGGAGTGCCTGTGCGCGGTATGTGTGCGGAAGTGTTTTTATTCATTATTTTTAATTGAGTCTATATCTGGATATATATCTGATTCGTATGGCCAAAAATCTTCTGTAGAATTAATGATTTTATCAAGTATAATTTGTTGTAAATCTCTGTTAAGATTAACTGTTTTAATGATAGTGATTAATATTTTATCTTTAAAGAATATTTGGTATTTTGAGAGGTTACTTATTATTTTTAAGTCGTGGGTAGATTCATCCATTTTTGTAGTTGAGTCCATTATTTACTGTTATTTTTATTTTTATGTGAAAGTTGCTTCATATAATTGTTTCTCTTTTATATGTGATTCTTGAAGGTTTATTATATTATTTTTCATATATTTTAAAAATTCAGTATCTCTTGTTTCTAAATAAATATCTAAATTTTGTCTTATTAGGTATATTTGGAAATCTATTAGTTCTTTGGTGTGTCTCCATTTTTCAAATGATTCTGTATTCATATTTTGATTAAATGCTTTTATTGATCCGAATATAAATCTAGTTCGTATAAATCTAAGTTATCTATATCATCTGGTATAATTAGTTCTGTCCATCTTTGTTCCATTATTTCTATTATCTCAAAAGTAACTAAAATATCATAGATTTTTCTTCTGATATCGTTATTAAGTTGTTTAAGGATATATAATATGAGTATTTTATAATTATTATCATCATTTATTAGGTACGTATTATTGCTCATTAAATCGATATTTATTCTTGTCATGTTTTTTACTAAACATATTCCCTCTAATCTCTTTGTTTATCATAAAGTTTATCATCTTTTAATGAGTTATTTTGAACAATCTCTTCTAACCACTACCATGATTTTCTTGCTTCAATCGTTTACCCTAACAGCGCCTCAACTCTGTCTACTCCCCTAAACGGCCTCCTTGCCTACCGGTTTCGACCTTAGGATGGCATAGTCTGGGCTTAACTACTCTCAGCAATATTTAGCCATTGCAAGCTTTCTTAAGATGTTCTTTATAACAGTACTAAAACATGATAAACAATTATGATATAAAAGAGATTATAAGGAACATAAAAGTTTAGCTATACATGACTATGAATAAGTTTACCTGATTTTTTAGCTCGTCTAGATGCTCTATAGCTTACTTGAAAGATATATTTTATTTATGTATATGGAAGGTTTACAAGTGAGGAATTGAGAGGTGAAGGATTTCTTCGCTGATCTGATGATCCTTCCCTTCATCCTCTTACCTCCTTATATAGAAGGAAAAACGACTCTTACTATTTACAAATGACTCTTACTATTCACAAATGACCTTTCATGAACGACCTTTACTGTTCATGAATGACTCTTACTATTTACTTTACGACTTTTTATAATAAAACAAAAATTATACTATTCCTATTTTTACATCTGTCCCTTATTTTATGACTTTTTTTACAATACGGTACAAAAACTTAAATAGCTGATAGGGACATTTATCTATTTGACAATGACATCTACCTACTTATGAAAGAAAAACTCTACATTTTTTCTTTTCCTGCTTTCCACGTATCTTCTTGCTTTTCGTCTTTTTCACGTATCTTCCTTTTTGTCTCTTCTACGTATCTTCTCTTTTCTCCATATTTTTATTCCAGCTGTACATCTGGTATCTCTGTCATATCTCCTCCATTGCATTTTGAACAACGATGATCTGGATATTTATGACTAATTATCTTGCAGTATCTTGTTAATAGATTTTGAGAAATAAATTCATTCTTCAATGCTCTTGTCGTCGGTTTTTCTTCTGGTCTAAGTAATGATAATATCCATTGTTGGACTTCTTCCATATCTGCTTCTCTTACACTTCTTGAATTTGAATAAATCATTAATTGGTCTCTGGCGTAGTAGCTCTATATCGCGTTTCCATTTAAATAATTATCTGCTAGCTCTTGAATAATAGTTGAAATTCCAATAATTCGTTTGTTTGCATAGAAATTGGGTATTTTGATCATAGGTATTTCTGGTTGTGTTATTATATCGTCTGGTAATATCATGTTTTTTGTCAATCCTAGCTTTACAACTTGGATCACTGGTTTTATCTCATCATATAATATCTCTGCTGGTGCTGTATAAAATTTCACATAGAATAAATTTCCTTTCGTAACTCTTTTGTAGGTTAGAAATGCTTGGTGTATTTCTGGTATTCCTTGTAGCTCTTCTCCATCATATGTATATACTGTACTAAGTAGTCCATAATGGTAACATGTTTTGACTAGGTTCGAACTTGTCTTTGGCTGTGCGATAAGTCTGTTATATCCTTGTAATTTTTGGGTTATGTAGTCTTGGATTGGGTCTGTAGTTGTAACTGATCTTGGGTTTAGGTTTAAATATGTCTGGATTCTATATATGTTTTGTATGTAGCTTTGGGACAAATGGTTGTATATCTTTTTCTCTTTGTGTAAACTTGCTGCGTATGTATTTATTTGGGGTGGTGCCATGACTGGTTTTTGTATTTTTTGAGTAAATGGGTTTGTGAACATTGTGTTTAAATTGGTATTTTTGTATTGTGGTTTTGTAGGTTGTCCGCTTGTACCTGCACTTGTACCTGCATTATTAGCAAATAAATTGTTTTGGGTTTTTCGGAGTTTCCCAACGTCTCCTTCTAGCTCCGGACGTTTATAGTCTTCCTGGGGACTGCTATCTTTAGCCTTAGACTTCAGATTAACTTCATTAGTCTTTAGCTTTTTTATCACTTCATCCATACTATCCACTTTAATACAAAGTTTAGTAATGGCTTCGAGTATCTTATTCATTGTATTATCTTCTGGCTCAGTTTGGATACCTTTGTCTTGATAGGTAGTCTTCTTATTTCCTTCGTTGTCACCGAGTCTGGTATTTTTCGCGTTATCCACCACTTTACTTGCGTATTATCTGTTCTTACAATAAATTTATTATAAACAATATATGGCTCAAATGCTAACAAACATTTATATAACCCAAACAGTTCTTTTCTTATTTATTTCCCATTTTAATTGTGGTTCCGTGTATGATCCCGAATAATATCTACAATGATGTTCAATTTCTTCATTATCATATCTATATTTGAGAATTCCTCCATAACTGTGATCACTAGAATCAGTTTCTACTATGTATGTAAATTGCCTTTTTTCATTTGGAAAATATAGTTTTGGTAGTTTTTTACACAAAGTTTTAATCTTTTTTATATACATTTTATCTTTTTCGTCAAAATGGTATTCTACATCTTTCTTTAATTTTTTCTGGAGTGATTTTAAGTTTTCTGCTAATTTAGGGATATATTCTCTTAGTTGGTTGACTAATCCTAAAAATGATTGTAGCTTCTTTTTTGTGTCAAGTGTATCATTTAAATTAATTATTTTTTGTACTATATGCGTTTGCATTTTTATTCCATTTTTATCTATTTGTATACCTAAAAATTCTATTTGATTTATCATTATTTCTGCCTTCTTTTTACTTAAACTAATTCCTGATATTTCTATGATGTGTATAAATTTTTCTAATAATTTTATATGTTCTTCCTCTGTCCTGGAATATAATAGTATATCATCTATATATATTATACAATTTTCTAATTGGTTGAAGTAGCTGTCCATAAAATGTTGGTATCTACCTGGTGCATTTTTATATCCAAAGGGTAATACATTCCATTCGTAAAATCCTTGTGGTACCGTAAATGCTGTTAGTTTCTTAGATTCATCTTCTAATTTTAAATGGTAAAATCCTGATTTGCAGTCAAATTTACTAAAATAGTTATATCCTTGTATTTGTCTGATTTTTAGTATTTTATTTGGTATTGGATAATTATATGTTTTTGTTTTTGCATTTAAATTTCTATAATCTATAACCATTCTGCTTTTTCCTCGTTTTTGTTCACTGTGTTTATTACTATAAATGCTGGGCTAGTGTGTTTGCTGTTACTTTCTTGTATATATTTATTGTCTAATAATTCTTGTATATGCATTTTAAATTCTGTTAGGTCCGTAAAATTATATTTTAAAGGTTTTTGCATTATTATACTATTTTCATCTATTAGTTCAATTTTTATTTTTGTTTTATGTTTTTCCCATCCTTGTAAGGGATTGTCATTATATAGTAGTTCTAATTTATCTTGGAGTAGTTTTATCTTATTTATAGAAAATATGATTATTTCTATTTTATGGTTGCTTGGTGTTATATTTTCTAGTTTTTGGGTAATTTTCTCACTTCCTTTGATCCATGGTGTTGTTTTTCTTAATTTATTATTTACTCTTTTTGCTCCTACTCTTTGTCCACATGGGGTAGTAAACCACCAATGTGTCTTTGTTATAGTATGTGGGAATAATTTATCTAAGAATGGCATTCCTAGCAATATATCTTTATTTGTAAATTCATAACTATATATTTCTCCTATGGTTAGTATTTTATCCCATATTTGTATTTTTAGATTCCTTGCTTTGTGTGTTATCATACTTCCTTCATTGTTAAATTCCGTTACTACTAAGGGTGTTTTCAATTCTTCCCATTTATCTTCTGGTAGACAATTATGTTTACACATGTTAGCTTCTGCTCCTGTATCCATCATAGGTGTATAATATCTATTATAGTATCCTTCTACTATTATCTTGGCAAGTATATATATTTTTGTCATTTATTATGTTAATTTATTATTTTATCAGTCATTTATTATGTTAATTTATTATTTTATCATATTAAGGTTCTTTTGATTACTACCTTTTTATTTTCATAACTTATTGTTAATTGCTTATCTTCTAGGTTATATGGTTTAACTTTTTCTAACCACTTTGCTCCTAGCGTGATATTTTTATCTCCTTGATATATTTTAAAATTTATTAATATTGGTATTCCTCCAATAATTAATTCTTTTTCGGTTGTTTCTTCAATTTTTCTTAATGCTTTTGGTAATTCCGAATTTTGTTGTTCATTTGTTATTATTTCTTTTTCTGGTATTAATTCTCTTGCAATATAATTTTCTTCTTGTCCTGTATTTATTAATATTAAATATTTCCTTTGGTCCATTAATCCTGTTATGTAGTAATGATATGGTTTTATTTCTTCTATTAATTTTGGTGGAGTTACATAACTTATCCTTCTTGATGTACTCATTCTTGATGATGTTTCTGGTATTTCATTACCTGTTCGTTTTGACGTTTCTATTCTTTCCTTTACTATTTCTAAGTCTTCGTCGATGTCCATTTCTGCATAACTATAATCATTATTATCTATAACTGATACTATTCTTTCAAACGGATTTTCTATTTTAATTCTATTTATTTTATTTCTAGCTGTTATTTTATGTTTTGTTGTAAGGATGTATAAGTTTTTACATCTTGCCGTAAATATCTTACTTCCTGGTGCTAGTTCTATTCCCGACATTTTCCAGTATAAAACTAATGATCTATCTATATTTTTATCATCTATTGCTACTGAATAATTTGCACTTATTATGAATTTAAATTTTTGGTATATTAGATTTCCTTTTACTGCACTTATTACACTTTTTTCTATAGGTTGTATAATTCTATCATCCGCTAAGTATATTTCTATAGGGGTATCTATTCCTTCTCTAAAACATGCTTTTATTAGTATTTCTGTTCCTCCTAAATGTACGTATTTTATTGGATTTTTTGCTTTTATATCTTGTATTTCTTTATTTAGTACTTTTTTATTTAAGATTGGTATTCTAGCTTTACCTTTAATGTATTTACAATCTATTATATGTTCTCTTTGGCTTATTACATAATATTCTTCTTTTTGTCTTTTAAACCAATTTTTTATTGTTGGTACCTCTAATATTTTATCTATGCTTAGATCTAATTCTTTTCCCTTTATTTGTTCAAATATATTGGTGTCAAATATTATTTTTTGTTCTGAGGATTGTTCATCTTGGTGTTCTTCTTGTTGTATTATCCTTATATCTTTCTCAGTCATAATTTTCTTCTTCCGATTCTTCTATATTATTATTTATATCGTTTTCGCTTTCGTTTTCTGATAATTCATTTTCTGATAATTCATATATACTGTCTTCACTTTCTAATTCATAATCTATATATTCCATTTGTGTATATTTATCATCTCCTATTATTATTTCGGTAATTTGTTTTTTCTTTGGATTTTTTGGTAATTTGCAATCTCTAGCTAAGTGTCCTAGTTTTCCACAATTGTAACAAGTACATTCCGTTAATTTTTTCTTTGTTTTATATGGTTTTTTATATTTGTAATTTTTTACATAATATCTTCTTCTTGGTTTTTTATACTTATATTTTGATTTATATGGTTTATATTTACTACTATATCTTTTTATTTTCTTATGTTTTTTATAATATTTATCTGTGCATCCGAATTGGGGTGCTGTTCTATCTTTACAACATGCTAAATTTCTTACTAATATTTTATTCATTTTAATATTTTCTTTGTATTTTTCACATAATTCCATAAACCAATTTTGTAAAAATTTTATTCGAGCTCCTAGAGTATCTACTAATTCTGCTTCATTCCAATTTTTTATTATTTTTGAACTAAAAGGTTCTGGTAATTTAGTAAAATATAATTTTCTTATTTCTTTACTTTCATCTGGATTATATGTTCCTTTGTAATAATAATTTTTAAATGCACAAGTATATTCATCTAGATAGCACATATTACATATTGCTAATTTTGACATTAAATTTCTGTTTATAATTTTTTCTTTATTTTGTTCTTCTATTTCCGTCGTCATACTACCAAATTCATTTCTTATTGCTATTTCATATTTAAATAATATTTCTGTAGCTGTTGTGGCATCTGTTCCATCGTATGTTTTATTACTTCTTAATGTTTCTAGACTTTCGTTTGTTAAATTTTGTAACCATAATTTTACCGTTCCTATGAGTGTTCTTTCTATATATCCTGGTGTTTCAGCTATCGATATTTTATTGTCTATTAATTATTTTGAGATATATCCTATCCATAATTGAATTGTTTTATTTATATCTGCTACACAATCTAGATCTAAAAAATTATTTTGTTCAGTTATCTGCCTTGGTGTCCATTTCCTATTTGGCCTTTTTTCCCATAACGTTTTATTTTTATCATATGAATTATAGTCTGTCCTATAGTAGCTTGGATTTAATTGCTTTGGATTCTTTACTCCTGATATACTTGGTTTATCATCAGTGCTCATATCTCCTGTATTTATTTCTGGATTTATTTTTGCTTTTTCCATTTTTTCTATTAGTTCGGTATATGTTTCACTTGTTTCCGAATAGTTTTCTCCTAGATCATTATCATTATCACTTTCTTCACTTATTTCGTCTACGCTTATTTTTGGTAGATTGTCTTGTTCTTCTTCTAATTGTAATTTAAATTTTTCTATTTCATTTGTCAGTTTTAACTCTTGTTCCTCTTCTCTACGTTTTTCTTTTTCTTTTTGCTTATTTGCATATAATTGTTTTAGCATTTCTAATTCTTTTTCTAGTTCTATTATTTTAGTGTTTTTTACTTCTTCTATTCGTTGTATTTTTTCTTTAGTTTGTTGTTGTATTTTTTCAATTTCTCGTTTCCTATCTATTTCTTCATTTTCTTTTGTTATTCTAACCATTGCGGTTAATTTATCTTCTAATTTTACCGTTTCTTTTTCTAACATTAAATTTAGATTATCTCCTATTTTTTTATATCTTCTTCCTAAATTAGAAAATACTATTGTTATCTTTAATCCTTCTGGATTTACATATGTTTTTTCTTCTAATGCGAATTCTTCTTTATTCATTTATAAATTATGTTGGTATTTATATTCTAGACTGTCTATTTGTAATTGTAATTCTAATATAACTCTTCTTTGTGCTAATAGGGATTTATGGCAAACTCCTGCAAATATATTAGTGTTTAGTCTATTTTGTCTATGTTTTAATTCTTGTCTTTTTACTATAATCATTTCATTAAGCTTTTGTCTGTGTTTGTTATTGTTATTAGTCATTGTTTCTTTAAGTATTTAATGTATTTATATTCTATTTTAGATATGGTATTAATTAATTTATTTAATTTGTCATTATCAGTTTTTGTAATACTGAGTTGTTTATATTCTGGGTATAGTCTTTTTAATTTTCTTCTTAGTTTTCTTATCTTCTTACTAATAACTCCTGACTGCTCTTTCTTACTAATAACTCCTATATGCTCTTTCTTACTAATACCTCCTATATGCTCTTTCTTACTAATAACTCCTATATGATCTTTCTTACTAATAACTCCTATATGCTCTGATACCATTTTTTGGTGTCCCTGTGCGCGGTATGTGTGCGGAAGTATTTTTATTCATTATTTTTAATTTGAGTTTATATCTGGATATATATCTGATTCGTATGGCCAAAAATCTTCTGTAGAATTAATAATTTTATCAAGTATAATTTGTTGTAAATCTCTGTTAAGATTAACTGTTTTAATGATAGTGATTAATATTTTATCTTTAAAGAATATTTGGTATTTTGAGGGATTATTTATTATTTTTAAGTCGTGGGTAGATTCATCCATTTTTGTAGTTGAGTCCATTATTTATTGATCTGAATATAAATCTAGTTCGTATAAATCTAAGTTATCTATGTCATCTGGTATAATTAGTTCTATCCATCTTTGTTCCATTATTTCTATTATCTCAAAAGTAACTAAAATATCATAGATTTTTCTCCTAATATCGTTATTAAGTTGTTTAAGGATATATAATATGAGTATTTTATAATTATTATCTTCATTTATTAGGTATGTATTATTGCTCATTAAATCGATATTTATTCTTGTTACTCTTGTCATGTTTTTTGCTAAACATATTCCTTCTAATCTCTCTGTTTATCATAAAGTTCATCATCTTTTAATAAGTTATTTTGAACAATCTCTTCTAGCCACTACCATGCTTTTCTTGCTTCAATCGTTTACCCTAACAGCGCCTCAACTCTGTCTACTCCCCTAAACGGCCTCCTTGCCTACCGGTTTCGACCTTAGGATGGCATAGTCTGGGCTTAACTACTCTCAGCAATATTTGGCCATGACAAGCTTTCTTAAGATGTTCTTCATAACAGTACTAAAACATGATAAACAGTTATGATATAAAAGAGATTATAAGGAATATAAAAGTTTAGCTATACATGACTATGAATAAGTATACCTGATTTTTTAGCTCATCTAGATGCTCCATAGCTTATTTAAAAGATATATTTTATTTATATATGGAAAGTTTTTACAAGTGAGGATTTGAGAGGTGAGGATTTTGCTGATTGCTTATCCGATTGATGCCTCTTCCCTTCATTCTCTTGCCTCCTTTTATAGAAGGAAAAAACGACTCTTACTATTTACAAATGACTCTTACTATTCACAAATGACCTTTCATGAACGACCTTTACTGTTCATGAATGACTCTTACTATTTACTTTACGACTTTTTATAATAAAACAAAAATTATACTATTCCTACTTTTACATCTGTCCACTATTTTATGGCTTTTTACAACACGATACAAAAACTTTAAATAACTGATAGTGACATTTATCTACTTGACATGACATCTACCTACTTACTTCTACATTTTTTCAAACTTTTCTTTTCCTGCTTTCCATATGTCTCTTTTTCCTGTTTCCTTAAGATTAGTAGTTGGTGCTACTTTTATTTCAATTGGTATCAAAACTGGTCTTTTTCACTTTAAGGTTAACATCTTGAAAAGGATTCTATAGATATACACCACTAACTGCTCAATAAGGTGTTTTACAGACTAGATCAGCCCTCTTTAATGAAAAGTATTTTGAATGGTGAAAGAATAGGATGATGGATCACCTGATAGGTGAAAAGCACAATCTCTCAAATGTTGTTCTTGATGGACCAACCCTTTCTATTAAGATGGGAACACCCAAGTGCTGAAAGACTGGCATGAGTTTCGTGCCGAAGACAAGTTGGTTCTTCAAAGAATGCCAAAGCCAAGAAAATCTTAATTTGTGGAATTGATATAGATGAGTATAATTAGATCTCGTCGCATACTACTGCCAAGCAAATCTATGACACTTTGTAAACAGATCATGAAGGGTAGTATATTATTTTGTTTGTTCACCAATTTGCTTTATTCTCCTTTCCTTTAAGAGAAGAAGCACGAGGGACTAATCAAGTAAGAAAAACAAAGATTGGCATGTTGAATAGACAGTATGAGCTTTTCAAATGAAAGATGGAGAATCTATTCAGGACATACATACCAGGTTCACCTCAATTATCAGTGAAAATTTTCCTCTAGGAGAAGTTGTTCCTACAGAAAAGGCAGTTCACAAATTACTTAGTATGTTACATGAGTCACAGAAAAGCAAAGTTGAAGCTATTTCTAAAGCTTGTGATCTGGACACTCTCACTACGGATGAACTAATTGGGTATCTCATAAGTTGGTAATTTACCAATTTATTTAGCTTCTAATCATGAGTTATTGCCTTGATTTGATGCTATTTAGAAGAATTTTATGCTTATATTATCTTATATACAAGCATTCTTGATCAATGAAGATAGAAGAGGATTTGAACCCAAATGAGTCATAAATGAAAGCTAAGTCAAGAGATGACCGGGAGAGAAAAGATCTGCTCGGGATGTGCGTTGGAACATGCAAGTCACAAGTTGGCACCTGCGTTTCGCAGGTGCCAACACAAGTGGAAGCTTGGAAACTGCCTAACAATACAGACACATGCGTACCACAAGTTGTGAAGGGCGATCACAGGTGCAAGCTCAAGACGTCAAAAACAACTCTCCCGAAGAAGGTGGCTACGGTCGTCGAGCAAAATAATAAGTAACTCAATGCGATATCAGGGTAGAATCCACAAAGATTGATACAAAGATTCACTATTAATTGACACGTTGATTCACGAGAGTAAGCAAAGTATTCAAACAAGTAAATAAAAGTTGGAGGAAAGGTTTGGGAACTAAAATTCGAATTGTAACAAAATTAGTAACGCAAACACAATTGTTTTAATCAAGATTGGAAGGCTAGAGGTGTGCTTTCGATGGGATCATGCAATGGGATAAGGGTTGATTATTCAAGTAAATTCTCAATTACAAGTGTGAGTAGCCTTGGTTTTAATTATACTTAGTAGTTTTTCAACCCACTAAGGATGTATACTATTCTGAGGTAGTGGTATGGACTGCGTACACTCTACCCCCCCAGACCCCACGCTGTGGGAATACACTGGGTATGTTGTTGTTGTTGTTGTAAGCATGTATACTATGATCACTTTCAAACCCCATAGTTGGACAACAAACTAACCAAATTGGCTTAGGTGAGTCAAGTTATTTCTAGTCTTAACTCTTAAGTGGGAATTTCCTAAATCAAGCTATTCCAGCATCAATTTATGGTGGAAATTTCAAATTTTCACTATTGAATCCTTACCCAATTAATGAACTTCTTCTTCAAGCAAGCACACAATTAGTAAGCTAAATTAATATTTGCAACCATCAATTTTATAATGAAAACATGAAGGATTCAATAGACCCACACATAATAATCAATTATAAGCCCAAATAATCAGTACTCATTCCTAAATTCAAATATCAATCATACACACACCCTAAAAATTGAATTTAGCTACTCATAATGAAGGAACAAGAGAATATACCAATTGGATTTTCAATAATTTCATTCATTCTTTTCAATAACTAGCTTCAAATTCCAAGCTTTAATGTCAACAATGGTTTTTCACTAATGTTTTTCAATACAAAGAAGAAGAAAACTTGTACTCTAAGGTGTACTCTCTATATCCTCCTAATTGGGAATTAAAAATTGCAATATATTCCTTGTACATATCCCAAAAAGAGTTTTGGAAGCTTCCCAATTATGCTAGCATAAATCTGGCCCTGTAATGACCCTCTAGGTCATTTTCTTAATTTTCATGCTTTACCTATATTTTAAACTTTCCCATAATTGCTACAAATTATTTATGACTTGTCAGAACTGACGGTTTAATTCTCGGACAGTTCGTTTGTGTTTTAAGCTCATTTCTCTACTTTGAAACTCTTATAGCTAGGAGAGTTTACTTTGGTCAATATTAGGAAAAGTCAGCTTCGGATGGAAATTTTATCAACGCTGTTAGCTCTAAAATATTGACTTTGGGCTAGTAGGACCTTTGGTTTGGGTCCCGAGATTTTTAAACTCATTTTGGGATATTGAGTTTCTTTTTAGTAAAAGTTAATTTTTAGGCGTAGGGTCCACTTTTTATTAAAATAATCTCCTGTGAGAATTTTATCAATTCTATTGAGTCCCGAATACCATTTTTAGTAAGGTAGTATATCTGGTTTGTGTTCACGGGATTCTAAATAAATCCCGAGGGTCCATCTGATGACTTTTTAGGTTATGAAAACTACTAGTTTTTTTGTTGTTACTGTTGCAGGGTCATTTAAACCTTCGCCTACGCGGAGGGGTGGCGGCCTATGCAATCTCGCGTACATGATGAAGGGTCACCTGACCCTGCCTCCCTCAATGTTTGATGAACGCGTGGCCCAGGCTTCTTAAACGGGCTCATGTATGCGGTGGCTTGCCCACTTTCGCGAAGGCCAATGGCCTGGCACTATATATTGCTCCAACTTCATTTTCTTCTACAAACAATTTGAATTCTCCATTAAAGTTGAGCTTCAAGATCTGGTTCAATGCTTCTTTTTCATCTCTAATATTTTTGATAAGTTCCCCGTAATTTCCCTTTCCTTTTCCCGTCATTAATTCACGTTTATCTTATGTTTAATCCGTTGTTTTTCATATTCAAATTCCTTGATCAAGTAGACTTTCGGGGCTATTTTGGGTCCCAAAATGAGTTCCATTTGCGCTCAAATTTTGGACACGGGTTTAAAAACTCGCTACGAACATAATCATAATTTTTATTTTCTATTTTGTTGCGCGGAGCCCGAGAGTTATTTTTTGACCCAATTTCCAGCTTGTATTTTCATATAGCAATATGAGTGTTGATTTTCATATTTTGATATGTAGATTGTATTTATGATAGTGTGACAACATTTCGAAGCCATCCAGAAAAGGAAGGCACATGATTAACGGTTCGTGCTTGCAGTTCGACCTTGAGGTAGATTACGATTTATTTATTTTAGACCTGGTTTAGTTAGATTTTATATGTTATGAATTGCATGAATGTTAGGAAAGGTTTTAGGTTAGAATTAGGCTTAAATCTTATAATTTTTGGGACTGTAGAATAGTACTATCATGTTTATCCTTAGTTTAGGGGCTTATAGATTTGTTGTGGCTAGCCTAGAATCCTTAGAGTAATTTTAGAAGGTTTTAGGGGTAGAGTAGGTGCCTTGTTTTATTTTCATATTATAGTTCCATTTCCCCATTGTTATTTACCGTTAAACTATGTAACTATGGACCTGAGGCCATAGCTTTGGACTGGATGGAGTTCCAGGTGAGTACCTTGTTTGGAGGGCGCCTTGGCCCTATTTTTGATGTATATTTCTATATTTACTTGGGTATTGTACTACTTGCATTCCTTTTCTGTGTTTATGAACTTGGCACATAAATGGGTTTCTAAGAAAGAATGGTTGACTTTTGAGTTAAAAAGGAGTTTTTCAGTAGGCGAAATGACCTGGGAGACCCTTGTACTTGACTTCGTTTGTCAATTGGACCCTTCTATTCACCACTTTGCCAACTGAACCCTTAAACTCATTTAAATATAATTTTTT
>QJPP01001147.1:0-372769 GCA_003996215.1 Jaltomata sinuosa | reverse complement strand
TTGAAGAGTCACTGGTCCTTCTTCTATACTTTGTACCCGGACTAAATGATAAATATAGCCTTTAGAAATCATTTTCTGGTCTTTAAGGTAGGAATAAACCTACCCCTTGGCGTGGCAGCATTACCTTTCCACTCCAGGATTGTCTCTTTTGGAAAATGGAATTTGACAACCTTAGTTCTACAATCGATATTAGCATAACATGCAGCTAACCAGTCCATGCCCATAATGACATCGAAGTCAATCATATCTAATTCGATTAGATCAGCTGAAGTGAGATGGTCATAAATCCACACTGCACAATCTCGATAAACTCGTCTAGCGATAATAGATTCACCAACCGGCGTAGATACAACAAATGGTCTAGGCAATAACTCAGGGCCTACCCCCAACTTACCAGCAACGAGAGGGGTAACATATGAAAGAGTAGAGCCAGGATTTATAAGTGCATAAACAGCATGAGTAAAAATAGTCAATGTACCTGTAACAACATCAGGTGACGATTCCAAGTCCTGGCGACCGGCTAGAGCATAAGTGCGATTCTGACCACCGCCTAAACTGGATGCTCCTCCTCCTCCTCTACCTCTACCACGACCTAGTGTAGCCTGTTGTCCTGTCCTAGGGGGACGAATAGTAGATGAAGAAGCTGCCATCGACCTTGTAGGCTGGGATATCTCACTCCTACCTCTACTCGGACAGTCTCGCATAAAGTGACCAGGATGCCCATACGAATAACAAGTATCTGAACCCAGGCGACATATCCCCGGATGCTTCCTACCACACTGAACACAAGGTGGCAAAGGTGGCCTCATCTGACCCGAATGCCCCTGGCGATAGGAACTGGATGCACCTGAACTGTGGCCTGGTCCAGTCTGAGAAAAATGATCATACCTCTGCCTTTGCAACTGATATGGGGCATCACTAGTAGGGTGGGGTGATCGCCTATTAAAATGTGGCCTAACATTACCTCGTGGCTCTACATAGGACCCAGTAGATCTAGCCCTCTTATTCTGATCCCTTTCTCGGCTTTGGTTATCTCCAATTTGTACTTCAAGATCCTCGGCAGTCTGAGCAATAGCCTGTATCTTAGAAATATTCATATCCTCTTGTGTGGCTGCTATTGTTAATCCCTTAATCAATTCATCCTTAAGGCCACGCATATATCGATGAACTCTAGCTCGCATCGTACTCACAATATCGGGGGCGTACCTGGCTAATGAATTAAACCTGAGGCTGTACTGTCGAACATTCATATTGCCCTGCCTAAGGGCTAGAAATTGATCAATTCTGGCCTCTCGAACCTCCTGTGGAAGATAGTGAGCTAGGAAGGCCTCTGAAAATTCCTCCCATTCAGCTGGGGGTGCATTTGATCCCCTAGACCGATCCCAGGCCTCGAACCATAAAATGGCCACATCTCGTAACCTGAAAGATGCAAACTCCACTGCCTCCACTACTGTTGCATGCATGACTCGAAGTACTCGATAAGTCTGATCAATAAACTCCTGAGGATCCTCACGTGGGTCAGAGCCTGTAAATATAGGAGACTTAGGCTGATAAACTCTCGAGCCCTAGAACTTTCTGAGCCACCTGACCTAGCACTCGTTGATGCCCCAATTTGTTGTTGTTGTGTGGCTACCATCTGGGTCAATAATCGAACAGCACTCCTGATGTCCTGGTCCTCTGCTTCAGGTGGAGGAGCTACAGGTGCTGGTTCATCTCTAGCTATCTCAGATGCCACTGGAGCAGGTGGGGTAAGGGGTACTGGATCCCCTCTAGTCTCATCAGGTACTTGATACACTGGGATCTCTGGTGTCGGTGATTCACTTTGAGCCTCAAATCTATCCAATCGGATAGGCGGGGAACGACTAGTACCTTCCCCCATATCCGTGCCAACCCATCGGCTACTCATTTGTCTGGTCACTGGCATTTCTGTAAATAAGAAATAGAAAAACATGAATTAGACTTCAAACATCTTATGACCTCGCTCTATTGCACGATCTAGCAAATGAAAGAAGGATAACAATTCCTAAATTTCCCGTAGCCTCATGATTATAGGTATGGTGCACAACACACCCATAAACAAGACTCTACTAGACACGGCTTGTAGACTCCCTGGGATTCGACGTGCTCTGATACCAAGTTTGTCACGCCCCAAACCATGGGAGGCATGACCGACACCCGGAGCCCCAAAAGGCCGAGGGTGTCAAAATAGAGTGTATCTCTATTGAACTTGTTGGGGGTCTGAGACCGACAAGGTCTCTAAGAATAGCAATTTGAAACACTAAAAGCTCAATAGTAAGCAACTCAAGGCCGACAAGGCTATTATCATAGTAGATAGCTAATAACAAGGCCGACAAGGCCATACCCAACACTGATATACATATACACGTCTACAAGCCTCTAGGAGTAAGTAAAATATCTCATATCCAGGACAGGGCCCTAGACTACCCATAAGTTGTACATATACATAACCTGGCCAAAATATAAGCTAGACCTCTGACTCGTCAGCTCCAGGAAGAATGGAGCTTACCAAAATGGCTGAACTTTGCAACTCCTACTGAAGAGATCTGTCTGGGTATCTGTCTGGACCTGCAGGCATGTATGCAGCGCCCCCAGGCAATGGGGACGTCAGTACGACAATAATGTACTGGCATGTAAGGTAGAAACATAAAAGCAAGTCGCAAGTAGTAAATCCGAACAAGATATAATATGAAACTTGTAAACTGTAATTGGTAAGACTCATTAAGCTCTTTCTCCTTTATTCTTTTTAGAACACAACACATGCATTAACTCACGCTGCAACTCCCTCTTTATAACCCACACTGAACCACAATAGCGCCTCGGCGCACCCTATATTTAATAGCCTCAATATGGCAGTAGCGCCTCGGCGCACACTATGTATATAATGGCCTCAATATGGCAGTAGCACCTCGGTGCACACTATGTGTATAATGGCCTTAATATGGCAGTAGCACCTCGGTGCACACTATGTATATAATAGCCTCAATATGGCAGTAGCACCTCGGTGCATACTAACACGCAAACCATGCATAATAAGTGTATTACTAGATTGACCTTCCAAGCTATTCTTGTTATTTATGAAGGTTCATTTAGATAACTTCTTTAGCCTTGGCTTACTAGGTGTTGGACTCAACATACCAAACACATATAAATGGGAATTTGACTTTCTAGCTTTCCTTGTATACTTTCTAAAGCTTGATTAGAGATCACAATACAAAGAAGAAACTTGACAAAAGGATAACTTACATTTCGTGCAAAAAGAATCAGATTTTTATAAGAAGGCGACTTGAATCACCATAATGTATAAATTAGTTCCTTAAGACTTGTTGAGTTACCAAATCAGCTCTCTTACAACAAAATACTCAAATTCTTCTTTCGGAGATTTAGAGTTCTATTTCTAGATTCATGCCGATAAAGAATAAAGAAGCCTTAACATACCTCGTTCCTTCCGAAGATTGCGCTTACCACAACTTGGATTTCCCCTTATTAAGTTAATCTACAACACAAGGGTATAATGAAGCTAATATTAGCTCTTAAACCTGCTGCAACATTCCCAAAACAGTACCTAAACATTTCCCGGGCAGATTTACGTATTTTGCATTAATTAAAGGTGTATCGTCACACCTTTCTCCCCTTATCCAATACACATCACACACACACCAACCTACTGCCTCCGAATAATACAAAACACATCAAACATCCCCTACACAACTCACCATGCCAAAATACAATAGCAACACATTGAACCCACGGCTTCCGATCGCCGTCCCGTGAGTTCTTAACAACAATTCAACAACAATTGTCCATCCGAACTTCAATCCAAAAATATTATTATGGGCAGAGTACTTACCACACTTGAAGGTGTGTTTTTATCCTCTTTTTATTGATGCTTTAAAAGCTTAAGTACCCCCTACACATACACCAACAAGAGAAGAAGAAATTTCTTAATTGTTACACAATTTCTATGTGTTAAATCATAAGAAAGGGGCTGCCATAGTTCATGTCTTTCTTACCATAGGATATCCTAGCTATATGTAGTATATTAATACCAAGATAACAAGTTGATTAACTCACCTTAAGCTTGAATTAATCTTGGTCTTCTTAGAACCCTAAAGGGAGAGAAGGGCTGCCAAAAAGGAAATGAGATAAGAGAGAATTTTCCAGCTTTTTGTGATCAACATTGATCAGCAAATGGCCTGTATAAAGGGACCTTTTTGGCCGACTTTTTTTGAGTATATTTGGGCCAAAATGGGTCAATAAACTTGGGCCAAAATTACCCTTTGCTTGGGCCTCAAAAGGGTTAAGTTTTGGGGCTGATTTTGGGCTTCTCTTGGGTCAAAATGTGGTCAATATTGGTGGCTCCCTTTTGTAGTTGTTTGGGCCAGATTTGGTTGTGCTTTGATGGGCAAACTTTAAGCTTCATTTGGGCTACCATTAGGTCTAATAATCCATGGTGTTGCTGCCCGTAATCGGCCCTCGGAACTTAGTTCGTTAGCGTAGTTAGGTGATGCACCTACTTGTTACCTAAGAGCTTAGATAAGTCGAGCAAGTACCTCACTTGTTTTATCTCATTTTCAAAACCCTCCTCCTTATAACTTAACTTAACACTTATATACATTTGACCATTTCAAATTCTAGGCCAAAGTACCCCTTCACAATCTCGAGCTCAAATACCTTCGTCGATATTTACTTAGTCACATAGGTTTTGAAAGGTACGGGGTGTTATAAGAGGTACACGGGAAAGGGCCATTCATGGATCCTGCCTCTATTGGGCCCTATAGGTATTGTAGGGGGTGCATACAGGTACTATTACATCAGATTCATCATCATCATGCATATTTCACTCGGATTCCACCCTTGTTTATTGTGTGTTTAGTGTACGCTCCGATTGTATGGGCAGCAGGAGGGTTTGTTTTCACTTGATTGTGTTCCTCGGTTCTATGGGCGGCCATTGGGACTGTAGGTAGATTATTACTTCTGTCATTTTATAGAGCTTGTCGTGGTCCTTGGTTCTGGGTGGATTGGTAAGTTTTAGCCTGTTGAGGCTCTGAGTTTGGTCTTGAGTATTGAGGGGCTGGGGAGTCCTATATCTTTGAGGCGTTATTGTGTGGCCTTCTGAGTGGCTTGTGGGGTTTCGATTCCTGTTTTATCCTGGTTTGAGTAGCAATTTCGATGCTCTTGGGTTAGTTATTCCATCTTAGGCTTGACTTGTGAGTGGTTAACGGCTATTTTACCTTGGTTTGATATCTTAGGCTTGTTTATGTTAGTATGTGATTTCTCGTTCGATCTGTTGGTTTGCTTTCCTTCTTTCCCGTTATTTGAGGTTACCAGTATACCGCCCATATCTTTAAATTCTCTATATATATATTGTTGTTGCAAGGATCCCAGGTGCGTCCTTTCTTCCTTTTTCCACCTGTGTTTCTGTGTATGTATATCTTCTGTGCTAGCATTTTTACTTGTAACCTTTGGTTGATTACTCATGTGCTAGTTTTCTTGTGCTTCTTCCTTGCTTTCTATGACTATCTTTTTGTATTCTGCTAGTTATGACTTTTATATTTTATATGCGCTCAGTCGGCCGATGATGCCTACTGAGTACCCGTTGTCTTGGTGCTCATACTACACTTCTGCACTATTTGGTGCAGACATTAATTGAGCTTTCGCCGTTTATCGCGTTGGAGACTCGTGCAGCTTTTGGACATTCGAGACTAGGGTGAGCGCCTGCTGGTCGGGGCTTGTCTATATCTCATCTTTTGTACTGATACTCCTTGTACTCTCGGAGACAAATTTGTATTTTATTTTTTTGTTACTTCTGGCGCTTGTATTCTATTAGAAGCTTATGTACTGTCGATACCAAGTCTTGGTGTTGGTGTAGTTTTCTTTATGTATATATTCGGGTTTTGTTTCCGCTTTGTCTACTTTTACATTCTGCTTCCGCTTATTTCAGCTTCTTGTGTGTTTTGGTTAGGTAGTAGCCCATTACTAACTGTTCTGGACTACAGAAATAGGTTCGCCTACTGGGGGTTGTAGGTGTCATCATGACCTGACAAATCGGGTTGTGACATTATATTATTTATATTTCATTTCCTTCTCATTTCCAAACCTTTACTTCTTGTGATTCCATGTAATTGTTCGTATTATCTATTTTATATTTATTTTATGTTTATTTTTTTCATTTAGCATAATTTAGTTAATATTTTAATTTTTTAATTAAAGAAGAATTCATTGTTGAATAAGGTTACATACTTAGGTTTTTCTTTAGTTTTAAATCATATTTAGATACATTATATTGAAATTTGACATAAGAGTATTATATTAACTTTTTTGTATTGAATTTTGAACTTATGTTATATTTCAATTTCAATTTATTTGTTTTACTAGTATTGACTTGATATTTCACATTGCAAGCCATTCATTTTTTAGTTAGAATTGATAGATTATCTTTTTGTCAAATGTTTTAATAATTTTATGACATTATATTTATAATATTAATCTTTTTGCTAAACATGCATTTCATGATATTTTTAAAAATCATGTACTTCCAGCTTACAGGATTGGGTGTCGGCTGGCAAAAATCTGCACGGCCAACCAGATCTAGCAACTCAGCATCCTTAAGCTAGCGATAGTCCGCACTGCATAAGAATTGAAATATACAAGAATTTTTATATAGCTTCTCAGACTGCATGGTAAAACTTTTACCCGAGCAAAGGGTTTGACAAGGATCTAATACATACTTCTAATTGAGCCCATGTGTCTGGTGGTTCTAACCGGGAAAGGACGCCCTTTTTTCTCCTCAATAACGGGTTTAGGTCCACGGCTGACCAGACGCAGCCACTAAGACAAAGCCAATAAGAGTAGTGCTAGATCCGACTGTACCTCAATCTCAGAACCAAGTCAAGAAACCATAACAAAATTCCTTTATATTTTAATAAAGCTTAGATCATTCATGGTCTATATAGGAGAGAAGTTAGTTATTCAACATAGATATGAGATCTTTTAGCCGGACATAGTCCTGGCTGGGAGAGACACAACTAAAAGAAATATAAACAAAGAAAAATAAAAATATATCTTATACTGATGGCCGTCTATAAGGCCTAAGATATGAAGAACTGAAATAATTCTTGAAATCAATATAGGAGATTTACAATAAGAGATATTTACAAGAAGAGAGAGATTTTCTAAAATTTCTGATGTCTTTCAACTAAATTGAAAGACCCTTTAAATAGAAAAGAAATTAAAACATAAAGAATCTATATACAATGATTTAGGTCTCATATCTGGGTCCTTGTACAGTGTATCTACTGTTAATATAGTGTATCTACTGTTGTTTGTTGGGTTCCCCGGTGGCTTTACTGTTCTGTGGGGTCCATGATGTCTTTACTGTTTATTTTTACCATATTTTTTCTCCATGACTTTGATTTGTTGCAGAAAATCTTCTGTATTCTGAATATCATCGGTAGACAATATTTTATCTATTTCAATAGGCTGAGATTCTCTGATATCATCGTTGCTTGTCTCACTTTGCATGGAAGTGTCTGATTTATCAATTTGGTTAATCGTCAGAAGTAAATTTCTTTTGACTTCTTCTAAATAATCATTAATCATTTCTTCTTTATCTCGAAGAGATTTTTCTGGCGATATGCCTGACCGAACTATCGTCTATAATTCCCTTTTGAGGGGCTTGAGCATATTCTTGGATTCTTAGTTTAATGAAATCCATAAGCTCTTGGCCATGTAAAACTTTTATTTTGGGATCTGTTTTTATTAATTTATCCCAAAAAGTCCTGTATAGGCAGGAAATATTTTTTCCAGTGAACCCTAATTCAGGAGTCCATTTATGAATCAATGGAATAGAGAATTCAATAAAGAAGTAGATCTGATCAATTTTTTCTAAATTGCAAATATGATCTGCATGATATAATCTATTTAAATCTGGTGACACTTTGGTCCATTCCTTGTATAATGTAAGGAATTGATCGGGCAAGATCCAGATTGTGGGATCGTGGTATGACCACCAATTTTAAAATCAATTTGGGATTGGTTCAGCAAATATCTTTGCGCACACCTTTATGAACCAAGTGTGTTTATGTCTATCATTATTATAGTATACCACTTTATCAAATGCCTGAATATAATCCCAGTATGTAAAGTTCATACGAGATTTGTTAAGGCTTATCTGCCTTTCTTTCATAGTAGAGATTCCCCAATCTTCAACAGATATAATCTGTTTAATAATGATTTTGGAGAAGTTATAAACATTCTCATCCGTGTTATAACCGGAAAAGTGCTGAAATTCTGCACTTCCTGTACTTGTCAGAATTGTCTCATAATAAGAACGGGTTTTGTATGACTCACCCGGATAGTATAACCCATTAATTAAGTACCTTTGGAGTATCTTCCATGGCTCATCTTTTCTCTGGAGCTCAGAGTTTTCTACGAGAAATATCATTTCTCTTTTTAGTAACTTTTCATAGGACTTGATATCATCATTGTCCTCTTTGGCGATTGAAGCAAAAGTATTACTTTGCTTTTGGGCAGCCTGGGCGGCCAAATATGCTTGTAAATGACCATATAACGGACTTTCTTCTGAAATATCTTCCAGATGAATAGATGAAGATTCACCCTTTTGAGAAATCTTCTCATTTACTAAACTCTTTCTTCCCATTTGTATAACTAGGGAGTTTGATGAGGATCTGTATGACGATCCTTGAGAATAAGATTGGGATGATCTCCCTAGGGTTGATCTCCCCCTTCCTCTACCTCTACCTCGAATCCATGGAGGATCCATCATGCATACATAGCAATCTATGATCATATTAATCTGTCAGAATCATAATAATCTGTCATATCATTTCTGACAACCTCTGAGTAATCATGGATTGAGAAATCTTTCTTTACGATGTTATCAACAATTTTATCAATTATAAGACTTTTCAAGTCTCTATTTAATGTAATTACCTTTAAACTGGTAATCAAAGTATTTTCATCGAAAAAGACTTCATAAAAAAATATTTTATTGAAGGTATTCCTGGGATAAGAAATCCGGTAAAGAATTATCAACTCCTTTTTTATAATGAATTTCAAAATCAAAAGGGGTTAATTGCGCCTGCCACCTTGCGAATATTAATTTAGAAGCATCATGCTTAAAATCTTTGTTAAACATATACTTAACAGATTGAACGTCCGTTTTTATCAAAAACTTTAGATTGTATAAATCATCCTGAAATTTGAAAACACATTTAACAATGGTTAGCATTTCATGGGCCACTGTAACATATTTTTTCTGGGCTTCAGTCCATTTGCCAGAGTGAAATCTTATTAAATACTCATTTTTATCGTTGGGATTTATTTGTTTCAATATCCCACCATAACTAATATTACACGCATCTGTCTCAATAATTTTTTGCCAAGCGGGGTTAGCAAGAGTTAAACAAGGCAAAGATTTAACACAAAGTTTAATATTTTGTACCAAAGTGGTATGACTATCAGTCCAAGGTGATTTATAATTCTTTTTCATCCTATCATATAAAGGGGCTAAATCACGAGATAGATTCTTATAGAATGGGATATATAATTTAAGCTTCCCAAGAACCTTTGTAACTGAGTCCTATCAGTGATAACATCAGAAAATTTTGATGCAAATTCAATAGATCTTTGAACTGGAGTAACTTTTTCCTGACAAATATGATGTCCTAGAAATCGGACATTAGTTTGGAACAAACTCATTTTTGATTTTTAGATAACCAAACCATTCTGAATGATAATTTTTTTAAGTATATTAAGATGATTTATATGCATTTCAAATGTTTTGGAAAAAATCAAAATATCATCAATATAAACAATGATAAAATCCAAATATGGATTAAAAATATCATTCATAATCTTCTGAAATTCAGATGGGGCTTTTTCATACCAAAATGCATGACATTCCATTCATATTTCCCAAATGAAACATTAAAAGCAGTTCTATAAGTATGTTCTTTAAATATTTGTACCTGCCAATAACCTGATTTTAAATCAAATTTAGAAAATATATTGGCATCATATAATCTTGATGATAAATCTTTTTTATGGGAGATAGGATACCCTATCCATTTTAAATATTTATTCAAAGGTTTATAATTAATAACCAATCTAGGAGCACCTCGCTCCTTTTCTGCAGCATTATTAACATAGAATGCAGTGCATGACCAAGAAGATTTAAAAGGTTTGATCAAACCCTTTTGCAATAAATTATCAATTTCCTTTTTGTAAAGTTCTACTAACTCAGCATTCATTTGACAGGGACGCGATTTAGTAGGAATATTATCTTCCGAAAAATCATCTTCATACGGAAGGGTGACAATATGCTTTTTTCGATTCCAAAAAGCACTGAGGTGATCTGCACAAATATCAATGGCAATTTATTGGAAAATCAATTTAATTTTTTTCTTTACCTTCGCAGAATTTAGAGAATCAAATATATTTAGACTAAACAATTCTAGTTGCAAAGAATCTACATGTCTTTGCTTCATATCAATTAAGACATTAATATCTCTAGTTACTGGATCTGTAACAAAAGTATAACTTATTTCATTATCCTTATAAGTGGCAGAGAATCCTTTTGAGTCTATGCTGGTAAAAGGATAAATTGCATTTATGAACAGGGTTCCAAGTATAATTGGAGGGAATAACTGATTTTTAACCAGGAAAAAGAAATGAGGAATACAGACTATATTCTGGCAAATATTCGTATTAGGCAATTTATACTTTATATCTAAAGCATGTCTTGATGCAGATTTAACCATATGAGAAGTTTTTTGAAAGTATTTTGTAGGCACTAAGCCTTCCTGAATACAGATAACATCAGCACCACTATCAATCATGACAATGTTAGTAATCGAAAAACTTTTATCGATCAAAATAGTACATTTAACATACCATTTATGGGCAGTAATAATTTGCATCATTCCTAAAAACATATCATTTTTAGGATCAAGATTAACAGGATCTTCCTTATTTTCAGAAATACTTTTGTCATTAGAAGACATATGATTGTCTTTGGTAGACACAAAATTATTTATCTCTATATGAGTAATTCTATGATCACAAATCAACTGATTCTGTTTAAGAGATTTAATCTCTCTTTTTAAATTCTCAATTTCTTCTTTTAAATCATCAAAAGAAGAATTTCTTTTGTTAAAAGTATTTTTCACCATAAGACGGTTATCAACTTCCTTTAAAGAATATGGTGCAGAGTATTCAAAATCATTCTTCTTATTCTCAAAAGGTTTTGAAGAACTTGAACTAGCCTCATTTGCAGTAGCTAGATTGACAATCTTTTCGCGAAGCTTATTATCAGTAACTTCTTTCAAAAGCTCAATCACATTATCAGAGGTGATCGTGTTAATATTGAAATCCTAAAATTGCGATTGCCGTTTATAAATTTCATCATCATCACAATTGCAATTATTACCTTGGCAAGTGGCGCAAGGGCTATCAGTATTTTTATCACTATCAGATAAATCAAGTAGTTCAATATCAGAATCAGAATGAGAGTAATAATCATCTTCAGAACCTGAGGTGTATAACGAACCATAAACTTTATCATATGTCTCACTATCTAGTTCTAAAGTTTTCAACTTATTCAACTTACAATTGGGTGCTATGTGGCCCAGTTTTCCACATGTATAACACTTGATTTTGGATAGATCTCTTCCAGATCGATCTTTGGTAAATCTAGTAGACTTACGGAAGCCTTTTCTAGCTTCACGTTCTTCTTTGGTCCTACGTCTAGATCTCCTTTTCTTGTGGGATCCTTCGGTTCTAGAGGACTTATAATACTTGCTCTTGTTCTTGCTATTAGTAGAGGGCTCGGGTAAACCGAATTGGGTACAAAAGTCTCCTAGCTGAGATCTTTCTTTAAGCTTATCCATATTAAGCTGTCTAGACAAAAGTAATTCATTACACAAGTTTAATCCCTCTTGCGTGCAAGCCCCTATAAGCTTACCATAAGTATAATCCGTATAAGGAATTTCACCATGACTACCCCTTAGAGTTTTTCTAACTCTTTCAGCAAATAAGGAGGGAAGGCCATCTATGAACTTAGCTTTCCAATGTTCAAACTTATTTTCGCGTAATTCCATCACCTGGCTCATAAAGGTATCTTTACACCACCTAAAATTAGATAAGGTCTGACATCTTAGACCATTAAGGAGGGTACGAACAGTTTCATACTGGTTGGTAATCTACCATTAAAATGTTCTAATATGGTGAGAACAAGGGTATATATATTATATATATATATATATAATTTGATATCATTTATAAAGGCCCTTGTTTGTTTAGTATAAATTTTTAGTTTTTGATAATTAGCTTTTATTAAATTTTAATATAACCATGTGATTACACTTGTGCAACCAAACAGTACACTTGTAATTACATCATTTATAAAGGCCCTTATTTGTTTAGTATAAATTTTTAGTTTTTGATAATTAGATTTTATTAAAAATTTTAATATAACCATGTGATTATACTTGTGGAACCAAACAATACACTTGTAATTACACTGTAATTACATTTTGGCAACTGGCAACCAAACAGGTCGATGTAATTACTAGACTGTGTAATTACTAGGCTGATAATTACTACCCTAGTAATTACACAAATTTCAATTACTAGGTGACTTTCCAAACAGACCCTAGATGTTATAGTGGTTAGTTCCTTAAAACTTATAAACTCAAATTTAGTGATAATTTGAGAGAGAGGGGGGCCGTGGTCTTTTGACTCTTAGGAGTGAAGTTTTTTCACATAAATTTTTTGTGTTGATTACTTTTTAAATTCCACATTTATCTCTTGTTTAGTTGTTGAAGAATCAGGTTCTTCAGAGCACACGTAGGGACACTATAAAATAACAGAATTAGTTTTAAAACGACAATGTCGAAAGTTTTTAAGGATTGCTATCATCATTTACTGATAAACAAAAGGACCGCATGTGCAAAAGCCCCAAAGTGAAAATACTTGCTACTAAAATATCGCAGTCCTCGTGAGCAGACCAGAGTAAATAATTACCCTCCTCCCTTTAAACAGCTATCTAATCAGAAAAGATTCCCCTCAATTAGTACCCAAATCCTTTGGAAACAGTTCCGTACAGATTTTCTCTTCTCTCTCTCTCGCGCGCTCGCTCGCTTGGCGTTTCTTCCAGCTCTCCGATTCCAAACTCCTCGTACGCTACAGATTCAGCTATATCCACTTCAGATTCCCCCGCTTAGTTCAATTTGCAATTGTTTCTAATTTGTCGGTGTATTGGATTTGCGCTGTAGAATTTGATGGCTGCGAGCGCGAACCCTCCGGCGGGTAATAATAGTGGTCAAGAAGGCACCAGCAATGGGACTGGCCCCACCAGTAATGGTCTCTCCGTTCCGGAAAACTCTGTGGTTGGCCCCACACAAGCGGCTCTACGACACAATCCAGGCCTTTCTGTTGATTGGACTCCTGACGAACAGTCCCTCCTTGAAGAATTGCTCGCCAAGTCTGTATAAATCCTTCCTTTTTGGAGTTTTAGCATTTTAAGCTACCTAATGTGTGCTGTCTTGGTTGCTCATTTCTGAATTATTGTTTTTTTATTCTTGAAATTTGGTTGGTTGTTGAAAATAAATACAAACTCGTAGAGGTTAAGTGTTAGCTATTATGAGTATATATTTAATTTTGCACGCTCTTAAACACAATTAAGAAGAAATTCGCACATCCTTCACCAAATTACTAGCTACACCACTGACTTTAAGACCATTTGTTACTGTAATTAAGAAATGGTTTTTTTTTTTTGAGTGGGCAGATTATTGTGTTCTAAAGTATTGTCTTCAAATATAAATAGCTACTACTATATTAATCCTAAAAAATTAAGAAGACAAGAAAGAAAGAAAATGTATATCAATTAAGAAAGAGATAACACTGTCAAATTTACACCGTTAGAAAATTATCCTTTTCGTTAATTTTTAACATTATTATGTTAGGAAGACCAAAAGTGCTTCACTTTAGTAAAGTTAAGGGACTAAATATGCTCAGGATTATATTTGAGGGACCAAAATGAACCTACTCTAATAGATGAGGGATAATTTTAGCCCAAGATTCTTGAAAATAACACTTCCTGTATCTTGAAATTTGCTTGCGGTGTTCTGGCTGTTCATTCTTTATTCTAAAAATTTTGGGAGGAGGGGGCAAGGAATGTGTAATCATACAACTTTTAACTTTTAGGGTAACTTATGCTAACCTTTGGGTGGTGGATGTATCTCTCCTGAATAAATTAGACAAGTTATTAAACTAATTCTATGGATTAGTTATGTTTCTATGACAAATAATCATGTCTTCCCCTCTTGTATATTGTGTTCTGCTGGTTGTAATTCATTTCATTATCTTAGAAGTATCTATAATGACAATGACCACTTCTTCGTGTCACTCAATCAACTTGGAAATATACCGCCAGTGCTTGCTATAGTAAGTTTAACGAAATGGAGAGAAATAATCAAATGGTTATAGAATTCTTGTTCTAGTTAACAATTGTTCTCTATCTAGATGAGCAAATATCATCTCCGGCTTCGTCTTTCCTGGTTAAAGATTGATTTTGATAAAGGCTTATTAGTTATTACAAATATGAAACCCAAGGATGTAGCCTAGTGGTCAACGAAGTGAGTTGAGCACCGTGAGGTCTCAGGTTCAAATTTTGGTAGAGACTAGTGATTTCTTCCCATCTGTTCTAGTTCTAGCCTTGGTGGACAGAGTTACTTGGTACTGTTGCTGGTGGGAGGTGGCAGGATCCGTGGAATTAGTCGAGGTGCCACAAGCTGGCCCGGACACCATAATTATAAAAAAACAAATATATGAATGTCCTTCTTATGGTTAACTGAACCATGCTTTTCAGCCGAAGACGACAGCTCTTTCTGTTGGTTAATCAGTATTTGCTTCAATTTGCTGCATGCATTGCCAAACAACATCACTTATGCTAACTGTACATTCTTAGTATCTGTATCATAGCTGATTTCTATTCTCATGAGTGGTTAAATGAAGATAAAAACTTTACTTTTGCAGATATGCAACAGAAAGCAACATATCTAGGTATGCAAAAATTGCAATGCAGCTAAAAGAAAAGACTGTTCGAGATGTAGCATTGAGATGTAGATGGATGTCTGTAAGTTTTTTGATTCTGGTTTTATCTAATTTATTTGCATATTTAGTAACATAGATGAAAAAAAAAGTAACATAGATGTTGTAGATGGGTGACTGTAATTTTTTTTTTGGTTTTAACTGATTTATTTGTATAGTTAGTAATATAAATGTTAGTAACGTGCAATTTTGCTTTATCAGAATAGACAACAACAACATACCAGTATATTCCCACACAGTGGGGTCGGGGGGTAGAGTGTACGCAGTCCGTACTACAACCTCAGGGGCAAGGTAGAGAGGCTGTTTCCGATAGACTCCCGACTCAAAGCAAAAACAGTTCATAACTAACATAGTATAAGAACAAGAAACAATAGATAGCACCAAAGCAACATATAGTAACATAAACACGACTATCACAAAATGAAATTACTGTCGGCCAACCCAGCACAACAAACATGACCAAAATACCAAGAACAAGACACTACCAGCAAAGCACTACGACTACTAACCCGGACCACAAAACCAAACACTCCTACCTACTAGCATGGGCGCATCCCTCCCTACTAACCATCTACCCTAATACTCATCCTCCACACCTTCCTATATAAGGTCATGTCCTCAGTAAGCTGCAACATAAACACGACTATCACAAAATGAAACTACAGTCGGCCAACCCAGCACAATAAACATGACCAAAATACCAAGAACAAGACACTACCAGCAAAGCACTACGACTACTAACCCGGACCACAAAACCAAACACTCCTACCTACTAGCATGGGCGCATCCCTCCCTACTAACCATCTACCCTAATACTCATCCTCCACACCTTCCTATCTAGGGTCATGTCCTCAGTAAGCTGCAACTGATCTATGTCACGTCTAATTACCTCCCTCCAATACTTCTTCGGTCTACCCCTACTCCGCCTAAAACAATCCATAGCCAACCTCTCACACCTCCGCAATGAGAAGCGTCACTTTTTAAAAATAGTCTTAAAAACACACATCTAGGTTTTTTTGGTTAGTTTCAGACCCCTGCACAACTCTTCTTCTTCGGGTTCTTACTCTTTCCGTCGCAAATCGCAACAACTAAGGTTGTTTTGTTTAGGTACTTCTTCTCTTTTCTTCTTCTTCTTTGTTCTTTCTCCTCTGTTTAAATGATTAAAGTGTGTCGTTCACGATACATAAAATATTCAGCCATTTCCAACAATTTCTTTCTTCTTTCTCCTCTGTTTTCCGCAGTCTCTTTCTTCTTCTTTCTCTCCTCTGTTTTTTGTCCTATGTTTCTGGAGTTCTTTATCCTTCTTGCAGACAGTTAGAGTTCTTGCATTTATATTTTCAGTTTTAGTGTACAAAATTTCAGCATAATAACTTAATTATTTTTGTCTATAAACTGTATATTAATTGAATATTTGCTAATGTGTTATTGCTATTGAGTTTTTGGTTATTTATATATGCAAATCTAATATTTTAATTTTTTTGGTATTAATTGGCGCTTCACTTCAAAAAGGCGAGCTCGTTGCTTCTCGCCTCAGTGAAGCGGGCCCTCATTTTTTGTCGTTTCTCGCTTTCCAAAACACTGGTGGGGATAGAAATATAGTTGCAACTGATTAATACTGAATTCGTGACAACAAATCGTGATTCACAACCTTTTGTTGTTGCCAATGGGGATACAGTTTCTGAAATAGAGGGCCTCGTAGATCTGTCTGTTACTTCCATTTTTCGGTCTTAAGGTAGACTTTGATTCCCTGCTCCTTGATTGTATTAGAGAACTCGATTTGGGTATTGTTCCTGGCAACACTTAGATGGAAGAATGCTTGGAATTTGAGAAAACTAGAGTTGCTTGCAACCTGTTCGATCTAATGCCCGATATAATAATGTGTATGGATATAGTGTGATATCTACAATTATGACAACTATGTGGGACTACACTGGGTATGTTGTTGTTGTTGTATGACTGCTCAACATATATTACTTTGCCTTCCGTTTAACCCTAGTTCAAATAGGGTCGCTTTTTCGGTAGCCTTTTCTACCTTGGTTTCTTCTGATATCTTAGGATGAAGAGATTGCAGCGACGCAACACATCCTTTTCAAGTTATGGCCTTGGAAATCTGATGCAAAAATCCTTCTTGCTGCAATTGATTTGGATTTAGAGGACTATGTGTTTGATGATAGTTCCCAGAAACAAATGCAATTACAAAATCTTTTCTGGTTCCTTTCGTTTGTTGTGCGTATGTAGTTACTGCCATTGTTTCCTTGAATGCATTGATTCAGCGATACAATCTCCCAAACAGTTGAGTAGAAGAGAATGGCATTGTCTAAGAAGGTGCTCTATCCTTTGCAGCCCTTAGTGGCATGCCGTTTTTTGTGCTAACTAATGGATTTTCAGTATGGAAGATCAAGTTTTGCGGCTTGGTGGTGGATTGCTTTTGAAAATGAAGGTGGCAAAATTAAGGGGTACTATAAGAGCAAGAAGTGTCTGTTTTGGCAGATCAACTTTTCAGAAAAGACTGTACCCGACGTCCCTTCCTTTCATCGGGCAGCTATCTCGAGCTCATTGAACACTTTCTTCTTTTTCTGTTCTGATCGTCGAAATTATCTCAATTGTGCCCCAACTGCCATTGGTACCACATGTCAATCCTTTGTTATTGATTAAGGACTACATATATGGCCACCCGTTGGAAGTTTTGTTTACTGATAATTATGAGTTTCTTGATTATGTTCTTTTTGGTCATATGGTGGCCAACTTGTTTCCTTTGAGAAGTAGTGTTGTGAAAAACGAGCGCTTCGTTGCTTAAAGCGGTGAAGCGAAGCAAGGGAATACCGCTTCGTCAGTGCGACGCGAAGTGACGTTGAAGAAGCGACCTCTTTAGTCGGAGAAGCGTGAAGCGAGCGTGAAGTCATGAAGCCCTGAAGCGATCACTTTCTTATTTTTCCCGTAAAAAATAATCTTCAGAAGAAAAGAAGGTATGGTTTTTGCCCGATGTCTGCTAGATCTTGCTGTTTCTTCTTCAAACTTGAGGTAAGCCGCCTCCTTTCTTCTTCTTTCTTCTTATTCTATCTTCTTCTGCACTGCTTTTCTGCTAGGGTAGTATTGCTTCGCTGCCCTTTTTTGTTCTTGTTCTTCTTTATTCCGCTGTTGTGGCTGCGTCTTCTTTGCCGACTGCCGCCATTGCTGGTGGGTCTTTTATAAAGATTTTAGTTTTCTTTCAGTTTGTTTGATAGTAAAAAAATTAGTTTATTGAAATAGTATTTATATAAGCACTTTTTCGGTTTGTTTAAAGTGTAAAAATCAATTATTTAGATACTTTTAAATATTATTTAAATAAATACTTTTTTTCCAGTTAGTTTATTAGTACAAAATCAGTTTATGTAAATACTTTTTAATAGGATTTTATTAATACTTTTCAGTTTGTTTAATGGTTAAAAAACAGTTTATTTAACAGTATTTTTTCTCTTTTTTTCTTATTTTTTGTTTCAGTTTCAAATTTAGTTTTGAGTCCAAACAATTTGGTTTCGATTTAGCCCCTTCTATTGAAAATTACTAGTTACTTGTTAGATGGAAAGATTTGCTAATAAATATTATTTTTGTTGAGTTTTTGTTTAGTTAGTTATTTTATTTATTTGTGCAAAGTTATTTTTGCCTTTTTCTAAAGATTATGCTTCACTTCAATGAAGCGAGCGCTTTGCTTCACGCTTTAAGCGAGCCAAACCCTTGTTGCTTTTTTGCGCTTCACGCTTCCAAAAGCAATGATGAGAAGGTAAAGATGTACTTGGATCCATTTATGGCATTAATGGTTGTTTCGAAATTCACACCAAGGGCATGGCTTTCCGTGGAGCTAAATAGAGGTTTGGAGCATTGTCAATGTCAGCTGGATCATTGGTAATTTTTACTATGTTGCTACAACACTACTTAGTTGCAATCTCTGTTTCCTTCCGAGCCTAATTATCTTGTCAGATGGGTCAAGAGAAGCCTTTGCATTTTTCTGTCATTTATTGTAGCTAGGTTAAAAGGTTTAGCATAACGTGGGTGAGAATTTCAATACCAAGGAAAATACAAAATCTAACGAACATTGGTCGCGTAAAGAATATGTCTAGCACCGGTTATATATGGCCACTTTAGATTCCATATCTATTCATGAGATCTAATCATTTTCATGAGAGTAATTGAAGCGACAAAATCAACTTGTAGTTCAATTTCGAGGATCACCACTTGCGAAGGAGTTCGCTAAGAGGACCACTGTACTGAAGAACCTATCAAGTCTTAGAGATGTTATGAAAGTTTTGGAATAACCACATGTTGAACTAGCTACTACTCATGGATAGTAATATTTAATGCGGCTTGATGGAACTATGGTAATATTTGCACAATCTGATATTATAATTATTATAGCAGCTGTAGGAGTAACAGAGTGGAGGCTTAAGAGGGATGATGGCTCGTCTGACATTTTAGTACCAGAGTCAAGTTGTCAGAGGAATATGTCTCTCATTCCTAAGCTTCCTTGACTATTTAAACTTGGTACTCAAGATTTTTGAAGAGATCATGGTACATAAGAAAGAATGAACCTAGAAAGGTGTTCAATTGTTTCACAGTTGGAATAACTGTAACCATTGTTTCAATGTTTTATTATATAGGGATTTAGTATGATGATGCTGGACCAACTTCGTTGTATGAGACGGAGTGTTGGCCAGTTAAGAACTCCCACATTCAAAAGATGCAAGTGGTGGAAATGAGGATGTTGAGATGGATGTGTGGGATTACTAGGAGCGATAGGGTTAGGAATGAGGATATTCGGGACAAAGTGGGGTGAACAAGATGAGGGAAGGGAGTTTGAGATGGTTTGGGCATGTGAAGAGGAGATGTGCAGAAGCCCCAGTGAGAAGGTGTGAGCGGTTGGATATAGCGGGGACGAGGAGAGGCAAAGGTAGGCCAAGGAAGTATTGGGAAGAGAAGATTAGACATGATATGGCTCATCTTCAGCTTACCGAGGACATAACCTTAGATAGGAGGGTGTGGATGTCGTAGATAAGGGTAGAAGGTTAGTAGGTAGTCGAGTGTTGTCTTAGTACTAGCCTATTCTTGTAGTCTTTAGCTTGGTGGTAGTCTAGAGCACCGTGTCTATCGTAGGATTAGCCTACTCATGTAGTTTGACTTTTGGTATTATCATCTGTTGTTTACTATGTTTAAGTGGTTGCACCTTGTTATTGATGTTACGGTTCCTCGTATATATGCTCCGCATTACTTTCATATTAGTTGTCTTGTTTTTCTTCACTGCCGTTTTTCCTTTCCATTACTACTTTGATTTGCTTCTCTTAAGCCGAGGGTCTTTCGAAAACAACCTCTATCCTTCCTAGACCCCACTTTGTGGGTATGTTGTTGTTCTGGTGTGATGATGTTGGCGGAACTGCAATGTGGGTAGTTAGGATAATTGTGCTTTTGAGTAAATTGTAGGTGCATTGCTCTACAAATGTTTAAACAAATCTACTGGAATTTCTTTGTTGGATCTCTTGTGACAGGGCTCGATGGGATTTCTAATCATTCAAGCAAAAGATTTGAGACCATAATATGAAAGTTTCTGTTTTTATGTTAACATCAGCAACAACCTTCTTAAAATTAGAGCTCCATAACCATGTCGTAACTAACGTGGAAAAGCTAGCAAATTTCTTATTGTATATCATAAAAAAAGATGAATATTGTAGGGATAGTAAGGAGACAATTGGTGGAGAATACACTAGTAACTCTGTTCTTGACTTGAACATTGAGGACAATGTTCTTTTTGGGGACGTGGGAATTGATTTGAGTGATGTTGACCAAAAGGCTAAGGTAGAGAGTACATTTTGAGAAATGTCAAATTAAATTTGCGACCCTGGTTGAAAAGAGCATGCACACTGTGAAGATGGCTATATATACAAGAGGAAATGTTCCATTAGGACTATGCAAGAACTGTCTTTTTTTTTTAGTTGTTTGTAGTAGAAACCTAGAACCTCCCTCCCTTCTAAGTTTTCCTTGTTGCAAAGAAAGGACAAGCATTCCTATTTCAGTATCTGTATTTCCATTCCTCCATAACAATAGAAAGCTTTATCGGAACAATGTCCAGAGTAGGAAATTTCTTGCTTTAATTATGTCTCTCGTTCCAGGACCGTGGTTGGCCAATTTTTGTGTGTGGAGGAGGGGGAGACAAGGGGGCACAATCATCATGTTTAGAGTCAAAAGCCAATTTTAAAGTTCTTTAGCTACGATGTTGTTAAATGCGGTAACACAGAGGGGGCATTTTGCCTCGTTTTCTTAGTGTCTTAGAACAAGTACCAAACTGCTAAGGCCTGTGCCTAATATCCTTGGGCTCTATTTTTAGGAGAAAACTCTAAATAGTAAAGGGAAAATGACCAAAAATACCCCAAACTATTAAAACGAGACAAGTTTGTCCTTTGTTTTGTTTTTGGCCCGAACGTGCATTCGTTGTTAGCCAAGTAACTCAAAAATGCTCTCCTCACAAAAATGGTAACACGGATAGAAACACAATTAAAATGAGGGTAAAGGGCCAAAAATACCATTGAAATATTGAAATGGGATAATGTTGTCCCATATTTTCGTTATTGGCCTAATACTGATTGTTCAAAGTTAGAACAACATCAACATTTTAAACAACAATAAACTTTCAATTCATCATCTCTCGCGGTAAGGAATCTGAAGCTACGCCCTGAAATCAAAATGAAAACCTTGATTTATGAATTTTCTCCCCCATTTTACTATGTGAAATTCAACAAAATCAATAATCTCCAATTTCATCAACCTTTTACTTTAAATTTTTCCTTGCAGGGTTAATAGCATCTCAAGAAGATTTTAAAGTATTGATAACAATCACCGCTCTTAGGAGAACTACTCGTCATGCCACTCCCAAAAAAACATGAATTAACTTGACCCAACAAATTCAGATACCTAACTCCTAATCAAATCAGAATATTAGTAACATGAGTGCAACTATTTTTTTGCTTCAATTCACTAAACAATAAAGCAACAAATCAATTAACTAAATCGAACAAATGAAAACCAAGAAACTAAACTTACAGCTGCTGGAGGGCATTTGTAAAACCTCTTTCTAGTATTTGAATGGGTCCAAACAGTGAAGTTATGAGCAATCAGTATGCAACATCTCAACATCTCTGTGCATGACAGGTTTCATGTAATGGCATATGAGCTGCAAATATTGAACTCTTGATTCTCCACCAACTCTCCAATTCTAATTTCTCAAGAAATTTAGCAACTAGCATGTGTAGCCTTGGAGGGTTTTTATTTCAAGTGAAAAGGACAAAAATAGTCTATCAGAAACAACCTCTCTACCTCCCAAGGTAGGGGTAAGATTTGCATACACTCTACCCTCTCCAGACCTCACTTGTCGGATTACATGGGGTACGTTGTTGTGGAGAAGGACAAAAATACCCCTTTAACTATTTGAAATGGGATCTTTTTTTTTTTTGAAAATTGGTAATGTATTTGAAATGAAATGTTTTTGTCTTTCGTTTTGTTTTTGGCCCAAAAGTTCTCCCATCTTTATTGCGGAGGGCATTTTTGAGCTATTTGGCTAACAAAGAGGTCACTTTTGGTCCATTTCAAATAGTTCAAGGGCAAGATTGACCCTTTCTCCACTAATAAATAAAGCTAGCAAATTGATATATTAGTTGTTCTGGAGCACCAAAAGGTGTGGTCTAGTGGTCAATAAAGTGAGAGGAGAACCATGAGGTTTCCGGTTCAAATCTCAACGGAGGCAAAAAATGGTACGTGATTTCGTTCCATCTGCTTAAACCTTGGTGGATAGAGTTACCTGTTACTTGTGATAGTGGGGGATAGTAGGTATCTAGTGGAATAGTCGAGGTGTGAGTAAGATGGCTCAGACATCGGCATCATTGTTAAGGAAACATTATGATTGAGTTTGTTACAATTAGAAAAATGAAATCATAAGGTTAAATACAAGAAAATTAGTGAATAAACGTCATCATAAGGACAAATACAAGAAAATTAGTGAATAAATGTCAATTAAATACTTTAAACTCAATTTATTGCACAAGGATCAGAAATTTAAAATGATTCCAGATCATGAAATCATGATCAGCAATCATTTTAAATTTCCGATCCTTGTGCCAAAAATTTAGTTCATATGTATCATTTATTTGTAGTTTTCCAAATTTCTTTGTCCACATATTTATTGTTTGTGTTAATAGTGATTTTTTCTTGCATTACATATATGAATTTTTTCTTTGTTTGCACCATTTTTAGTCAAGTCCACGCTCTAATTGTGTTTACCCTTAAATCCCAAATAGACTTTTACGGTTTTTATCTTCGACAACACTGTAGTTGAACACATGTTAAATCACAAAATTTTACAAAGGATCCAAATGAGGAAGTAACATGTTTTCCCTTTTTAGTTTTAAAGGTCCTGGCTTCCCTGAGCAGGGACTCCAATGTCTCAAAAAATGCTATTGCTTAACTGTACACTCCATGAAGAATAATATTATAATACTGTGTGCAGACAAGTGCAAAAATATTGTATAGTGGTTTTGTTATAAAAGCCTTTGTTCTGAAGCTGGAACAAATAAATCCAGTTATTTTGGTTAGGTAGAATAGACTTTTCTTAACGGTTCCTTCTTCTTTTAAGTTTTATCTATTCCTTGTGGCAGAAAAAGGAGATTGGAAAGCGAAGGAAAGATGATCATAACTCACGGAAAAATAAAGACAAAAAGGTACTACAGCTTTTGCTTTGTATAGTTCTCGGCCATTTTTAACCTATGCCTTCTAAAAGATGAGGGTCTTTTCTGTCATTAAGGGTGAGTTTGTTGAGTTTTGACTGACTGTTGTTTGTTACAGTATAGACACATATGTAGCAATGCCCATATCACTGTGGAGAGATTATTGCTTTCATTTTTGTCATTTACTGTTGCAAGTATTAAGGGGTCGTTTGGTAGAGTGTGTTAGAGAAATTAATGCATGCATTAGCTTTGTGTATTATTAGCATCTTGTTTGGTACACTTTTTCAGCCTATGTATAACTAATGCTTGCATTATTAATACACTCTATTGTGTATTGAGGTATGTATTATTAATACCATGAATTCCTATGCATTAGTAATGCAATGGGTTCTAATGCATGCATTAGCATGATTAAAGACACAATTGTCCTTCAAAACCTTTTTCACATCCTTTCCACCATATTTGTGGAGGGTATTTTTGAAAACACATATTTTTAAAAAAAAATTGTGCAATGCATGTTATTTTTAATACACCAAACCAAACATTGCATAAGAAAAATCTCAGCATAACTAATACAAGTATAACAAGTACCACCATTACTAATGCAAGCATTACTAAAACACCACCATATTTTGCATTATTCTTATACACTCTACCAAACGACCCTTAAGTGTGTCTTTGTTAAGTGTCACTGTTGTTTGTTACTGTATAGACCGATATGTAGCCATGTCCATATCACCGTGTATTGGTCATTGTTTTCATTTGTCATTTACTATCGCAGTATTATGCTTCATCATAAACTAGCCAGTGTAGTGTTGATGACAGAATACTGAACTCTTGTCTCCCTCCCTTAAAGGGAAAAAACTGCGACCTTTATTTGTATAGTATGAAATTTAGATGTCCAAAAACAATTGGATTATTGACTTTTTTGGTTGTTAAGCTGAATTACATTTTTTAAAGCATTCCAAGTATTGCTTCCTGATATTGTGCATGCTGCTTTTCTGGTGAGCAATCTGCAATTCTCTTCTATTTAGCTGTCCTGGTCATCCCCTTACTGCAATTATCTCTTGGAGCAGTAATTATATACTCCTGCCATCCAATGAATTATCCTACTTTATACTTGTATTTTCTCACAATTATGTCAGTTTTTCTGCGGGGGAAGCTCATCCCAAGGTTCTTCAATATCTTTAGATGTTCTGTGTTATAAAAGTTTGTTGGTTCCCCATTTAATATTAAAGCAAATTAAAAGTCATCTTTATCTTCACATTTGACCCACTTCTGGTTAAAGTCTTAAACACAATAACCCTGTTACCTTAATACCTATGCTTTGGTGAAGTAGGTGACTGGAATCGGGATGGAGAGACTATGTAATAGAGGTCCTAGTCTTTCTGTTTCTTTGTTTTATGTCTTTACTCTTTACCGTGTGGCTTTCTAGGAGCTAAGGTATCAGCAAGAAAATCTGTTATCTAAATGGTGTGCAATATTTAGTAATAGAGGAGAAAATGGAAAGTTGATTGGAGCACCCTGTTGAACCACTAATGTGGATGCATAAGTGGAGGGTGAAAACGAATGATCTTATCATTTTCAATCTGTACTTGGGCAATATGATCCACTTTTGGTTTAAGAGTTTTCCCCTGCACTGTAAGCACGGGAGAAAAAGTATGAGGGGGGCTTGCTTTACACAGGAGGAAAAAAGAAGGTTTTGCTCAACTTATGGTATTGTTTTGGTTAAAGAATAACAGAAGGAAGGAAAGGAGAATGTGCAGATCAAAGGAAAGGAGGGGATAGGAAAAAGGAAAAAAGATGTGTCTGTATTAGTAAGGAGAGAAAAAGAAAGATATTCGCATCATTGGAAACTAATATCCTTAATACATGTTATCTTTTGATCATATTATGGAGCTCTGTTTTCACATTATATAGAACATTAATAAAAGAGGTTAGCTCCCTTGCCAAATTTTGTTCAAGTCAATCCACCCAAGAAAACATGCGAAGTGAAAAGGGAAATCTTTTCTACTTAAATGCTGCTTTGTGAGTGAAGGGTCATTTAGTTCTGGAATGGGTACAACAAATTTCAGGTTTTGTAGGTCCGTCTCCAGATACCAAGTGTCAGAATGCAAAAAAAAGAAAAGAGAATTCTCTGCAAAATATCATGACGTGAGGCAAAACTAGCTGGATGGTTCTCCCCGTACCAAAAATGAAATGTGGAAATAACATTGGACTTGAGCCAAAACATCCATCGCCTATATTAGTGATGTTCTTCTTTATCATCCAAATGCATAAGAATAGCACTTGAAATCTACCTCTTCTGCCAGCAAAATAATAATGCTCAAGATGTGACTCAAGTCATCCAGACGTAGGCACAACCCATCTGATCATCACACAACGAATTAATAAAAAGAGATCTAAATCTCAGTAAACCAGCCATAATGAAGGAGAGATGCATACCTTTCTCGGCCTTTTGGCTAAGATCAAATGAAGGAGAGATGGTTCATTATTGCTGCAACCCTCGTGCAGAACAGACAACCATTAGCACTAATTCTTTTCCTCTCCCCAAAGTTCACCCGTAAGGGGAGCTTGTAAGGGGAGCTTCTAAATCTGAAAAAAAGATCCTTTCGTCTTCATTTGTCTTTCCAAATTATTTTCAGAGCGTAAAGAAATGGACTTTGGGCTAACTCAATCTCAAAAATTAGCTCAAGAGGGGAGGATTGCCCAAGACCATATAAGGAGACCACCCATCCCCTTTTTCATCCGATGTGGGACTCTTCAACACAAAGTGCCTCATCTATGCTGCTAAGGGCATGATATTAAGACTTCAGGCTATAAACCGGTGCGATGTCTTCCGACTAAGCAAGATTGTGAGCTCCTTAAGCTCTATACAGTGACCAGTGTTGTAAAAAGCGGGCGCTTCATCACTTAAAGTGATGAAGCAAAGTGAGATGTAGGAGCTTCAAGGCAGTGAAGTGACCCTAAAGCTAGGCGAGGCTGAAGTGCTCGCTTCTCTAGAAAACAGAAAAGTTGGGACCGGTTTTCAAAAAAATAGTTGAAGAGTATATGTAGCTCATAGATGGACTGTTCAAAAAAAAAATACTATTACAATCTATTAAGTGAAAAATGCTCCCAGGCACGGGACCTGAGGTCTGTCACTAACTAAAGCAACCTAGTGGTTAATACGATTGTCCAGTGGTTCCCCGACAATATGGCCGGAAACCAGTCAAAACAGGATGAGAGTATTTATTATAATGTTGGTTTCAAGTCGTATGAGATTACAGTTGCAGATACAATACTGAAAGGTGGTTTGAGTGGATAGAGCGTAGCAAGAACTTAATGCGAAGAGTTAAAGTCATCATTAACGTCTTGAGATGGTTAGTTACAACTTTTATTGAAGCCTTAAAAATACAGGGGAATGTTGTGAAAAGGTGGAGAATGAAGGACCACTTCTGTGAGTTCTTTTGTACTCTCAAGCATAATGAAAGTTGTAGGTACATCAACTTTATTGCTATCCAGGGGTTAAATAAATCAGTAATCATCACACCAGAATCTACATACATGGGGATGGGAAACATTGCTTACAAAATTGCTAGGTTCATTTATGAATCCGAGAAGGAACAGAGCATCCAAAAAAATAAGCTGAGGAAGCCTGAAGTCTCGTACAAGGAGGCTGTCGACAAGAGCAGATGGACGAAAGGGTCAACCAATGAGGCTATGCTACAAACTAACGAAGCCAGCATCAAGATCTTGGGAAATCTATCGAAGATAGAAAACGAGCTCTTGGAGAGATGCATTGTCGGCATGTTTCGAAATAACCTCCAAGAAACCCCAAACCTGAATGACGTGAGGAGATGGGCGTGTGACAACTGGAAATTAGCGATATGAGTCAATGTATTTGCTATGAACGATGGTCAGTTCTTGTTCGAGCTTCCATCGAGAATAGCTGCGGAGCATGTATTAGCAGGGAAATGGCCTTGGAATAAGATGATCTTGGATCTTGAATGGTGGAGTCCGACGATGGCTGTTGGCCGGCGGAGATAAATAGGGACTGGGTCTGGATAAGAATACTTGGCCTTCCTTTGTGTCTGTGGTCGAAGGAAACGTTCAAAATAATTGGTGACAAATGTGGTGGCTTGTTAGAGACGGAGGAGGAGACATCTCTAAAAAATTATCTACACTGGGACAGGATAAAGGTGAAGGGGGATGTGAGTATGGTTCTGAAAGAAATTGAAGTAGTCGGCCAGCGTTTCGTATATACCATTCCGGTGTAGTGCGAGATTCCAATGACTGTTAGAAAGCTGGAGGGTAAAGACGAAGGTCTGGGCTTTTGTCCATAGGTCAATGAAAAACAACAGTTCCATTCTAAGCTAAAGTGAGCGGATTTAGAGGTAGGTCACATGGGCACCTCGAAGGATGTGGGAAATTTGATTTGGGGGCCACGTGGCAGGGACCCAAGGGAAAAGGAACTAATTACTATCAGTTGGGCCACAAGAGAAGAAAGAATAGAGTGGGCCTCATTTCGGACCCAATTGCAGAAAAGGCCCATCAGTTAATTGAAGAAACTCAGCCACTGGACTTAGTTAATATCGAAGTACAAGCCTTCACCAAGGCTAGTATTCTCGATAAAACAGTCCAAGAGGAAACCTCAAGCGGGAAAACTGGAGTTCCAAGCTTGCTCGAAGATCTTAGGGAGAAGACAAACGAGGGAGAAATAGCTCCTCAACAGTTGGTTAGGAGTTGGGAGCAGAGGCAAGAAGGAAGAATGGTGAAAGTTCATCTCAACATGTATCTGGTGGTTCGTATGGAAGGAAAGGAATGCTAGGTGCTTTGAAGGACAAAGATTAATTTTCAGAGGATTAAAATGAATTTCATTCGTCTTCTATCTTTTTTTGGTCTAAACAAGATTTGGTGGGGGAGGTCGTAGTTAGTTGATTTCACAGGAAACTTGTAATCTGATTACCCTTATAGGAGTGTGCCCATCACACTATGGGATGTAAGTTTCCAATTCATCATCTCTTGGATGATGAATTTTTGTGAATATAAAGTTACCCTTGTCCCAAAAAGAAACTATAGTAATTGAAAAACTACAAAACAAAGTATGAACGTCCAGGAAGTTGCAAAGGGATTTCTAAACAACCCTGCATACAGGACCTCAGGATAATAGATAAGGGATCGGTAGTAGCCTTAAGATATGTAAAAAGAAAATAATTTTTTCTCTTCTCAAGTATTGCAAAGGTTGGTCTCTAATTATAGGTACCATCCATTCTTAACCTTGCCAAAACCTTAATGCTACATGAAGAACATAAGCCAGATGACGGAACGGGAAGACCCAGATGTAGAAGATCATAACATGAGTGATTCGACAGATTTGGATTCACATTTTAATCCACCAATGTGGTACTTCATTCTACGACCATATGTACAGATATCATCATCTGCATCAAGAAAGTCGTATGCTTTGGAAGAAACTTGTATAGTTTGGGAAGGGGTTTTGATTGATCAAAAGAAGAATCTACTTCAACTGATGTGCCCTTAGGCACGATCATACATAACATAGAAATCACACTTGGAAAGAGTGGACAATTAGCTAGAGCAGCGGGTGCTGTAGTGAAATTGATTGCAAAAGAGGGGAAATCAGCCACATAAAATTACCTTATGGAGAGGTCCGTTTGATATCCAAAAACAGCTCAGCAATAGTCGGACAAGTGGGGAATGTTTGAGTGCACCATAAAAGTTTGGGTACAGCCGTATCTAAGCGTTGGTTAGGTAAAAGGAGTAGTTATGAACCCTGTAAACCATCGCCGGGGGGTGGTGAAGGGAGAGCCCCAATTGGTAGAAAGGAAACCCACAACCCCTTAAGGTTATCCTGCACTTGAAAGAAGAAGTAGAAAAAGGAATAAATATAGTGATAATTTGATTCTTCGTTGCCGTAGTAAATAGGAGAGAATCGAATTTAATTTTTCGTTTTTACAAAAACTTTACAAAAAGAATAGGAGTAAGCTTGTGTCACATTCACTAAAAAAACCCTTTGTAGCCAATCATTTATTAAAAAAAAAAATTATGGGCGAATGACGGGAATTGAATCTGCGCATGGTGGATTCACAATCCACTGCCTTGACCCACTTGGCGACATCCACCACCTCACCTACTTACATTCCGTTTTTACATTATTTAAATTAGAAAACAAAAGATTCAAGTTCGAATATTTCTCTCTTATTTTAATGATAATATTATATCAAAGATAAGAATATGAAGTCAAAATTAGATTTTTTTTTTGAAATGAAATAAAAAAGATATAGTAACATTAGCAACAAGAGGAACAAGTTATATTTCTACAATTTTAAATAAATACAATATCAAAATAGAATACTCAATCATGAATAAATGCAGGCAAATACCCTTCCCTTCATTTTCTATAATGTAAACAAAAAAGTCTGCAAGTAAAATACTAGTAAATGAATAAATAAAAAGACAAAAAAGGAGCAGTAGCATCCTCTTGATAGAACAGTAAAATGATTATTGCTCCTTTTTTTCAAAACCTCCTATAGACTAGATTTTTGATCTTATCCATTTGTAGATGGAGCTTCGATAGCAGCTAGGTCTAGAGGGAAGTTATGAGCATCATTACATTCATGCATAACTTCCATACCAAGGTTAGCATGGTTAATGATATCTGCCCAAGTGTTAATTACACGTCCTTGACCGTTAGCTATAGATTGATTGAAATTGAAACTATCTAGGTTGAAAGCCATAGTGTTGATATCTAAAGCGGTAAACCAGATACCTACTAGAGGCCAAACAACTAGGAAGAAGCGTGACGAACGAGAGTTGTTGAAACTAGCATATTGGAAGATCAATCAGCTAAAATAACCATGAGCGGCTATGATCTTATAAGTTTTTTTCTCTTGACCGAATCTGTAATCTTCATTAGCGGATTCATTTTCTGTGGTTTCCCTGATCAAACTAGAAGTTAAAAAGGAACCATGCATAGCATTGAATACGGAGCCGCCAAATACACCAGCTACGCCTAACATGTCAAATGGGTGCATAAGGATGTTGTGCTCAACCTGGGATACAATTATGAAATTGAAAGTACCGGAGATTCCTAGAGGCATAACATTAGAAAAACTTCCTTGACCGATTGGGTAGATAAAGAAAACTGCGGTAACAGCTGCAACATGAGCTGAATATGCAACAACAATACAAGGTTGCATACCCAGACAGAAATCCCACGCACGACTCATGTAACAAGCTACACCAAGTAAGAAGTGTAGAACAATTAGTTCACAAGGATCACCGTTGTAGAACCATTCATCAACGGGTGCCGCTTCCCAGATCGGGTAAAATGTAAACCTATAGCTGCAGAATGGCACCAGAAATAATTTTGTTTCCGTAGAGTAGAGACCCCGAAACACGTTCACGAATACCATCAATGTTTAGTGGAGGAGCAACAATACAGTAATTACAAGCTTAGCTAGTGCCATACCTGTAATAGGAGATACCATAGTGACTTGGCTTTGGGGTGGGTTCTTCGTGGACAATGCCAAATAGGAAGTCTCAAGTAAATTGAGACGAGGGGTTGTAAAATATATGCGGTTTTCTATTTTCGTAGCATAGAAAATCGTTGCGAGTGTGTAGATTGTTCTTTAGAGTAACTTGTAAAAAAAGGATAGTTCCTTGGGGGTCGTTTGGTTGGGAACAAGTTATCCCGGGATTAGTTATCCCACCATGTATATGGGATAACTTATCTCATCACTATGGTATAAATGGTGGGATAAATAATCCCAGGACTAACTAATACCTCCAACCAAACACAGGATAAAATAATCCTCCATTTTATCCCGGGACTATTATACGTTATACCTCACCAAACAACCCCTTAGAGTTTGGAGTAGATTGAATTGTCTACATTATCTGCAATTTATGTTTTTTGGTAATCAATCAATTGGTCTTGCCTCGGGTCTCTGCCAATCCTTCCGTCCGTGCTCTATCGGAGCTCATTTCATTTAATTTTCATTTGTGAAGCATTTGTTTTTTAAAATTATTCTGGGACTGGAGAAAATTGGGCATTCATCATGCTTCATAAATTAAGAGAATTTTTATTGTATGCTTGTGAGTTATATGAAAATTTTTCACATTGAGATTAAAGGGCTTCCAATGGGACTTACAAATATTTGGGCCTGCACCACCCATTGCCTTAAGGTTTTGGATTAGATGCAAACTTTTACTAAGCCTATTCTTATATTCATTAGTCTACATTCAGGGTGTGAACCCAACAACAATTTTATTACACATACAGGAGGATGATGGGTTTTATAAAGATACCTAACATGGTCTATATGAAGGCATCGAGGGGCTTATGAAGGCCTTGCGTCACTCCATTTATTGCTTTAAGGTTTTGGGTTGGGTGCTCCAATCCTTTCTAGTTATTAATTACATCAATCCAATAGGAATCACTAGTTGATGTCAAATTCAAGGCATTGTAGTTTTGCTTCGTTCCTACTTTGTTTGGTCCTTTAGCTTTGATTCACCTTCACTTCCAAAGAAACGATAAATAGTTTGCCTGCTCAGTGTGCTTAATGTCTGATTTCATGCTCTAGTCCATACTATCTACAATGTAGATACCCTTTCGGGGCTTATTTTGTGACATGCGGTTGTAGGTCATATTGGAAGATACATATATACTTTTTCTTTGTCAAGGAATATTTTCATTAATAATGGGAGAAACTCACGTATACAAGAGGTATACCAAAAATTGAGAACCTACAAGACTGAATAGTTTTCTGCAAGAGGCACCCATCCTTCAACACAAATAGCAATCTCATGGGTGCACCTAAAAGGTATTTAAAAGATAAGAGGCTACTCTTCAAATGTACAAAATCTTGCTCATATGCTATGTTGCGCGGACTCTCCAAATTAGCTGCCGGACCTGTGTCAAATCTTTCAAAAATGCACTACTTTTTGAGGATCCGACACGCTCTCATCGACTTTTTCAGTGAATCCCAGCAACATAGTTCATATGCATATATACTTGGTGCAAGTTTTCATCTACAAGTAAAATCATGATCTTTCCTCTTTGATTTGGTGTGCAGTTTGTAAGTTTTGATGATTTAGAAAAAATGGAGGACTGTTGCCAATTTTGTCTTTCTTGATATACAAAACTCTGGTGCTTCAGTGCTTGATAGGGATACTCACCCTTATTTAAGCCTTCATTTGGTTGAACAGCCCCAAATCTGGGGGTCTTAAAATGTTTCAGTCTTAATTTCCTAGGGAAAAAATGACACTTACACTTTAGCTCAGTTCTGATTGAATGCAAAAGGGTTTATGCACTTTCTTGGACTGCTATGCATCTATGGTTTATTTCAGTACCATTGAATGCTAAGGGCTTGTGCACAACTGCACATCTTTGAACTGGTGTGCATCCATGATGTAGTCCAGATTCTTTTAGACAGCTAGTGGATGTTAATTGAGATATTTGCTCAAATTACTCATGGATTATCCAATTTTTTTCGAACAACTGAGGAAAAAAATTTATTTGCAATTGAGCTACTACTACTTAGAGAAAATTATATTTATTTGGCAGCATTTTAATGATTCTTCCGTTTGGTACTTTTGTCAAATAATAACGTCTTTTCATACTTCCCTTGTTTTTTGATTTTAGGAAAAAGTTACAGATTCTATGCCAAAATCTACTCATGTTGCTAATCGTGCAAATGGTCCTCCCTATACTCAATCTGTTATGTCAATGGACAGCGATGACGGAATTTCCTACAAAGGTTGGTCCTTGTTCACTCTTCTGAGTTTACATTTAAAAAGTTGAGTGAAATTTGAGAACTAGATAGCAAAGTAACCATGTTGTTGGGAGTCTTGCTTTTGTTAGCGAGTCTAGCTAGACATGCCTGGAACTGAATGTAGAGGAAAGTTTATGTAATTGGAAAGACGAAATGGATTGAGAATATGGTTAGCACATCACTTTATGTCCGCTACATGCATAATCTGAGATAATCATTTTGTGGCATTAGTTGTGCATGACGGCTTGGTGAATATACAAGGGCCTTTAGACATTAGAAGCCAACTTCTCCTTCTTCCCATAAGGTATGCTTTTATTGAGGTTTCATCCTGAGATTACACTTGTTCTCAGATCTGCCTAATGTTGAAAATAAGCACATAAAGAAAAGGTTCAAAGCTAGAATAGTTGAGATGCGAAAATCAATGAGCTCAATCATCTAATTTTCATCTGTTTTCCTAGTGTGAGTGCGAGGTTTCTATTGACATGTCTGAATATCAGCCAATTTAGTATTTCTGAAAGCTGACATTTATCAACTACTTTGAACTCCAAGACCTAGGGCTAGGGGAATCCTCTAAGCTTCTGTTGTGCTAATCTATAGGACTTAACAAACGTAATCAAATTGTTCTCACATGGATTAAACAGCGGGATCTATTTTACGCGAGTGAAAAGTTTAAACTAGATCTCCTTTAAGTGCTACCGTCCTCCGTTCTTATTTTTTCAATTGTTACTCCAAAACTGCAGTCAGTTCTCTACCATTCCTGTTGAGGAAATTCATGCAGGATTAAGTGTTGTTACTAGAAACTTCGTCCCCCTTCCTTCTAACTTCTCTTTTTGAGGATTTAACTTGTGTGTTTTGAAAAGGCAAGTCATGATTTTTAGAAGTTTATAACATTGGAAATAATCAGGAATGCTGCTTGTCACTTTGGAAGAGCTAGTCACTCAGTGATTGCATAGAAGATTTCATTTAGTGTGGAGAATAATAAGAAAAGAAATCTGATATGCAGTAAAGAGGAATGTAGCATAGAAGATATCATGTAGTATGGAGAGGATGTCATGTAACATGGAGAATATCTGCTGTCCTTTTCCATGGATTAATCAAGGAATGCTCTTTTTTGCTGTGCACTTACAATAATCACTAGATTAGCACCCAAGGGTGTGGCCTAGTGGTCAATGAAGTGAGTTAAGAGAGCCATGAGGCCTAAGGTCTCAGGTTCAAATCTCAGTGGAGACAAAAAACACTAGGTGATTCTTCCTATCTGTTCTAGCCTTGGTGGACAGAGTTACCTGGTACCTGTTGCTATCCCGTGGATTTAGTCGAGGTGCGCGAAAGCTGGCCCGGACACCACGGTCATCAAAAAAAATAAAAAATAATCACTAGATGCAGAATGGAATAAAGGGGTTAAAAGAACAATCAGTATTTCTGTTGTTATATGCAACCGCAAAGTAACCTTGTATATTTTCTGGGTTCTGTTTCCTTTCTCTTCTATTTTTTGGTTAGAATTTCTGAGGAATATGTGTATATCTTGTAATTTTTGCAGCCATTGGTGGTACCACTGGACAGCTTCTTGAGCAAAACGCTCAGGCCTTGGATCAAATATCTGCAAATTTTGCTGTTTTTAAGGTCAGCTGATGCGTCTGACAATTTTATTCCCACCTACCTCACCTTATTTTCTGTGAAAGGTGACAAAATGGTATCGGACCAAATACGTGAACAAGCCATAAGAGTCATTTTCTGTTTTTGCTTTTACTCCCTTTGATCATATGTGATGTAGTTTGAATGGTAATGGAGTTTTGAGGAAATTTGACTTGTATATTACATTAGTAAGAGAACAAGAAATTCTTAAAAATAATTGGTAAGTTATTAGGATGGGGAAGACATTATTACTATGAGTTGAATTGCTTAAATGAATTTGGATTTTGCAAGAAATGACAGTTGCATTAATCATGTCAAACATTTTAAGATGTTGGACCAGAAAATGTCATAAAAATTGGGATGAAGGAAATATTATTTCCATGAATAACTGAGAATATTTACCTCTATCTCTTTTTCTGTGTATGGGGCAAATTTAAGTATTCATTGGTATGAAGGAAAACCAGCTTTACGTAAACTTTGCCTCCAGTGGGAGGAATTGAGGTAAAATAGACATCTTGATCTCATTCTTGTCTCCTGCAGTGGCAAGGGTCAATTCTTAAAGTGACTGTTGTATTCATTTTGTTTCTTTGAAATCCTTTTCCTGATAAGAAATCAGAAACTCTAGTCTACATGCTTTCTTTGATTGCTTTTGACTTCTGTGAGCCTTGTGTGTAGTTAAGGCAATAGAATTCATGAGAAAGAAATCTTTCTTTGAATTCAAATCCAGAAATTTGTATCACTAATAAAGATATTGAACATTACCTTTCTCGACCTTTTGGCTAAGATCAAGAGTGGTAAAGATAGATGGACATGTACTCGTACAAGATTGTTTCCATTTCAAAAAAATCAAGAGTGGTAAAGATTTTGAACGCATTGAGCTTCATTCCGTTATTTGCCTGTTAATATTTGCTAGCAAGATCCTTGACATGAAGAAAATGGAGACGGGCCTGCAAGGGATGATAAGTTAGTTGCGGAAGCAAATATTGGACCAGTTAAATCATTGTGGAGAAGACAAAAGAGAAAGCAGACCATCACAAAGATTATTGGACTATGTATGAGACACGGGTTGATGGGTTTAGGCGTGTAAATGGGTAATAAACGGGAATAGTGAAATAGTATTGTGGCAGTATTTGTAGGCAGGCAATTTTATTAGAATCTTCCTTCCCACTTGCGCTCTCTTTCTCTTTATCCATTCTCACTTTCTCTGCTTTTATATGTTACCGAATACAGTAAAGCCTGCAATATGATAAAAAAACCTTGTTCCTGTAATTTTCGTTGTGTATGTTTATTGGATGTGTTACGTTTGGTGCTTTTATTGATTTGTCCACCATGGTGGCCACCAAGAACCCCTCCCTCAATGACCCTCTGTAGTTAGATCGTGAAACCCAATCTGGATTTTCGCGAATTGGCATAATTTTGAGTTTCTATGGAGAACAATCGACGAGGGATACAAGATATGTTCCATATGGCCACATTGGCATCTCACCTCTATCCTCCCATCCTCCCATGATGGAATCTTCTCGTACTTGTTTCACCAAGCTCCTCTTACCTCATGTTGCTATTAGCTTCTCATCCCACGTCACATCACAAGTCGACTGTAGTGGAATTATGATGGTTTGGTCAATCCCAAGGACTGGGTTTCTCAGGTGGCGAATATTTTGATCTCACCACAAGCTACTACTGGCTTCTCTGATCCCACGTTGCATTGCAAGCCAACTGCAGTGAATTAAGATTGTTTGGTCAGCCCCGAGGCTTGGTCTTTTCAAGCAGAGAATGTTTCGACTTCAACTCCATTTTCTGACGATCAAAAGTTGTTAGTGGCCTCTTTTTCATCTCGATGCTGACACCTTGGGATGGTACCGATGGCTTTATCGCAACAAGTAGCTAGTGGATTGGGACTGCTTTGTTGAGAAACTGTTCTGCGCTTCAAAAAAAGGAGCTTGGAGGCACTGAATGTCCAGTTGCTTTGAAAATCCTCTACGATTGTTGTCTATTGAACACATTTTGGCCATACCGCCGAAAATCATCTTCGATTGTTGTCTATTAAGCGCATTTTGGCCATACCAAATGAAAGAATTGCGTTACCATAAAATTTCTTGGTCTAATAATGCTTCATTTCTGGGCTTCGCTTGGATATTAAAACAATTGGGTTGGTTTATATGCCCAAGTCATTGAAGGAAGTTATATAATTGGCCCATTTACAAGATCAATGTATTAACTTCGAGAAGGGGCCCAATTCTAAACCCGCTTAGCCGAAAAGACGACCACTTTTGCTAACCTAGCACATCCACAACTGCACCTTTACCAAACCTATCCACATCTGCAACAACTAAAATTCCCTTGATATGCCTCGCTGCACTGGTGAGAGAAGGATCTCTACTACTGTTGTGATGTGAAATACTCGTCAACTCACAAGTTCAAGGAAAATACTGTTACTAGAAGAGGAATCATTACATATAGTAGTTTTGCCAGATGCCTTTGTCTCCGATGATATCCTGGCGGAGTAGTTTCAATGTCTCGAAGTCCAGACCCACTCCCCGATATCCTACCATATCTTGGCCGGTGACGCTTTGACAACTCTACGATTCTAAGGGTCACATGAATGGTTCTCCAGAACAGCTTCTCGTTGATGGAAGCAACCATAATACATCCAACTAAGGTCTCTAAATTTGTAAACTGCACAGTGGAACCATAACCCTAGCTTTTTTGTGGTCGTTGGGAATGGTCATCGGCAACAATGTGAAGGGGTGGTACGGGATGTTCCTCTCACGATCTAAGGTTGCGCAGTAGACATTGAGTTGTACATGCTCTCCTTACGTGGGTCGGATATTATATTGGGGGTGTCATGTCTTGGGATTGTTGGTTTTGTTATCATTGGCTTTAGCCAAAGACAATTTGAGTTCCTTCTCCACAAAAACAGTATATTTGGACCAGTGAACCTCCGTTGGATTGGTGGATGTTTTTTTGTCTACGTATTTTTGTTAGGAAATGGTTCAAGACACGATGGCCAATTCCCTTGCTTATTCGACTGACTCATCCAAGATTTTGTAGGATTTTCAGCATGTGTTTTGTAAACCCCATGGTATTTCATCTTCTCGGCTTCAAGAGCACGCTATTCACTAAGCCGGTGCATAGTTTAAAAGGTGAAATTCCTCAATTGTATCTAGGATTGCAATTACATCGTGTACATGAATGAGGTTGCACCGCACAGCAAACAAAAATATACATTTCTGTTTAAGGCTTAGTATACTTCTTCTTTTGCCTTAAAAAATTCTTCTATTTTTCTCAAGCCATACTATCCCCCAAATGGCTCGAGGAGTAGTATTCCACACCTTCTGGATTTCTTACTGAGACCCTCTTTGTTCCAACTATGCAGCAGATCCATCATGATCATTACCAATTTTAAAAAAAACTATGCGGCAGATCCATCATGGAGTTTGGCATATTTAACATATGCCAAGTATTGCATAAAACATACTCGAAAACTGTCTTGTGACCTTACAGTGCATAAAGAGGTGGCATACTTCTTATGTTTGCTCTTCACATAAAGGGTATTTGTTAGATAATTGGATTCCTCTTTCTTGGAGGTTAGTTTGAGTGAGGCAAGCCTCCCTAGCCACTAACCAAGAGAAACATGAGATCGTCAATGGTGCCTTGATGAACCAAATCTTCTTCCAAGGCCAAAAACCCAAGTTGTTTGATCGAGCAAGTTGTAGCATTTTTGACGCAAAAAGTCCCCTTGAATGACCCATCTAATCGTAGTAAACCTTATCTTGGATGAAAACAACCTTGCAGAATTATTGTAGCAAAAGCCAATCCTTTCCACTTCGCAATCAATTAAATTCCTTATATGGAAGAGATCCCATCCTTGTAAAGAACAAAGTTCTGCAATTCCAGCATGATGCAGAGAGGAAAAACTGTAAATTTCTGAATATTGAATTTTTGGAGGAGTATGTCCTAACCGTGCATCTTCCGAGAATCTAAGTTTCCTACTATTTCCAAGTAGAAAACCAATGCTAGCCTCAAATTTGTTCCAATACAATCGAATATGTTTCCTCCTGTACCATGAGATGTCATAAAGACTTTGGCGTATCATTGGCTCTCAAGTGTGAACGTTTTCCACCAAAATTCTCCTTTTTTATATATATATTTCCAAAAAGAAGTTATTTATAACTTGTCTCAGAGATGCTTCAAGAGGGTGTTATTCGCCTCAGTCCCTTTTCCTCACTTGTGTAATAGCGTGAAAGGAGGGTGGAACATTACACTTTTGTATGGTTGAGCTCTTTGACGAACTATGAGGAGTCAAATGTTTCCCCAAAGTGGATGAACTCTCTGTTACCATCAAATACAGATATGCACTAAGGCCATTTAGCCTATCCAATGCACCATCTACTTTTCAAGCCACCATGAACACAGTTTTCAGGCATACCTTGGGAGATCTGTTCTTGTAATTATTTTATGATATATATATTGATATACAATGGTTCATGAGAGTCGCATCTGCAGTATTTGACAATGGTTCTCGTTTTGTTTTATGAACACCATCTAGTCGCGAACGAAGCAAAATGTTTATTTGGGCATCAAAAAACTGATTACCTAGGATAATATGATATCCCAAGAAGTCCCGAAAGTAGATCCCACCAAGATAAAAGTGATACGACAATAGCTGGTACCCCCGAGTGTGAAGAAGGTTCAAAGCTTTTTAGGCCTTGCCGGTTATTATTGGCATTTCATCCACCAATGTGCAACCATCACTGATCCACTCTCTAATCTTTTACAAAATGATGTTCTTGTATGAAATGATTGTACTCAAGTCTGCCTTTGATAACTTTGGAACACGCATTGGGGTCCACTCTCATGTTATCTTTCCCGAACTTCTCCAAAGATTTTCAATTGGAGATTGATGCCTTTAGTACAGGGATTGAGGCAGTATAGGGAATGCCCTATTGCATATTTCAGCTAAAACTATGCCCCAGGATGTAACATGCTTTAACTTACCATCGTGAATGTTTGCTATACCAGGTACTTAGTAAGAGGTGCCAATATTTACTTGGTTGTAGCTTCATTATTTATACAAATCAATCGCCACTCAAAAACTTAACAGGTCAAGTCATTTAGACCACAAAGTGATTAAGCAAGTTGGTTGGATACAACTTTGCAATCCTTTACAAATTGGTGTCATAATCTAGTATGGATGCCCTATGATGCACCCTGATCATCTTTATATGCTATTACTTGCGAGCACCTTCGATCTGGTGGTGAACCTTTGAGAAGCTAACAAGGCCCATGGGGAATAGTGTTATTAAAAACCATTGCTTTGCCGCGCAAGGCAATGCAAAGGGATGGGTTATCGCTTCATAGGTGAGGCCATGCGCTTGTGAGAAATGTGTGCTGCAAACAATGACCCACAACATGATCCAAATATTAAACGGTCAGTTCCTTAAATCTCAACTTTGAGGAGTTGGATTAATATAGGCATTATTGTATATTGGATCTTTTTTTTTTTTGAAATTGGTAACTATTTCTATTTCTGTAAATCAGTACATTGGCTCTACTGAAACCATATTTACATAAGGAACTCTAAAAGTACTGTCCTATCCCTATAATGAGTCTAAGACATCAATGGTAGAGACAATATCATTAGGGTATATCTGATTATACCAAAAACACAAAGTCAAAATACAATTCAGTTTGACTTGCTGCATATTACTCTCTCTATTCTCAAAATCTCTAAGATACCTCTCTTTCCATATAGTCCACCAAATAGTAGCATGAATGATTCTCCAGTTGGTTCTGTTCTTTGCTTGTAGTCCTGCTTCTTCCCAGTTGTATAGGGCCTCTGAAATTCTACCAGGCATGGACCATGAGATGTTTTTGAGCCTTAGGAATAGACTCCACAGTTGACTAGTGACCTTGCATTGGATGAACAAGTGATTGACTGTTTCTGCAGTTTCCCTACAGAAAAAACATCTAGAGCAAAGTGGGACCCCCCCTTTTCATCAAATTCTCTTGTGTCAACACAACTTCTTTAGCCAGTAACCACACAAAGCAGGCTACTTTGTGTTGAATCTTGGTTTTCCATGTGTTTCCAGGGCCATTTGAGTGCCTGCAGATTTGGATGGTTCAACTTCCGGTATGCTGCACTTACTTTAAATGTCCCTTTTATACTCCCCAACCACTGCAATGTGTCCTTCCCTGTCTCCAAACCACTAAACTTTTCAATGATGCTGAAAAATTCTGTTACTCTTGGAATTTCCCGGTCGTTGAGGTGCCTTCTAGATATAAAGTTCCACCCTTGAGGAGTCCATAGTTCAGCTATTGTACTATGTTGCTGAAGAACCACACTGTGAATGTCAGGGAAGAGTGTCTCCAGATTTCCTGCTTCATGCCTGTCATCCTTCCAGAATCTAGTTTTAGTACCATCTACCACTTTGATCTTGATGTTTGCTTTGAATTCATTCCATAGTAATCTAATGGATTTCCATAAGCTAACACCATAAGGAGTGGTTGCTTCCTTTGTCATCCAACTATCAGTCTCTTCATATTTCGCTCTTATGACTATGCCCCATAAATTCTGATTATCATTGCCACGTCATCCTCAAAGCTTTGCTGTGATTCTTCAGGTTCTTGATCCCCAAACCCCTAACTCTCTCTTTTCATTGATCACTGTTTTCCATTTGACTAAGTGGTACCCCTTCCTTTCTTTGTTCCCTTGCTATAGAAATTTTCTCCTAATGCTATCCAACCTATTGATGATTATTGTTGGGACAGGAAATAATGACATCATATATGTTGGAAGTGCATCAAGCACAGAGTTAACCAGAGCCAGTCTTCCCCAGTGAGAGGTATTGAAACTTCCACCTTGCTATCTTTTTCTCACACTTCTCAATCACCCTGTTCCAGACTTCTAGAGACTTGGATTTAGCCCCCAAAGGCATACCAAGTAGGTAGTTGGAAGAGCACCCACTTCACCCACAAGGATTGACTTCAAAGTTTCCATGTTTGGCACTTCATTGATTGGATACAAAAGCTTTTCCTCCCGTTGACATGAAGCCCAGACATTCCTTCAAAAATAACCAGAATCTCTGAATTTTGAGATGGTCCTCTTCATCATCACAGAATATCAGGGTATCATGTGCATATTGGAGATGAGTTATCTCTATACTTTCCCTTCCATCTATGGTAACTTTAAATCCTCTTAGCCACCCTTCTCTGCTTGCATTCTTGATCATATTGTTGAGTCCCTCCATGACTATTAGGAAAAGGAAAGGTGATAGGGGATCACCTCCATCTGTGCACTAAAGAAGCCCGCTGGAGATCCATTTACCAACACTGAGAAGCTCACCGAAGAAATGCAAAATTTAATCCACTGTCTCCATTTGAGACCAAAACCCATCTTCTTTAGCATACCCATAAGAAAACCCCAATTGACGTGGTCACATGCTTTCTCTATGTCTAATTTGCATACAATTCCTGGTTTCTTTGAGACTAACTTGGAATCTACAGCTTCATTAGCTATGAGAAGTCCCTTTAATAAAAGCCAGTTGCTGTGAATCAACAAGCTTGGACATCACTCTTTTCAGCCTTTCGGTGAGCACTTTTGAAAAGATTTTATACATCATTGGAATCAGAAGAAACTGGTTCGTCCAACGCCTCTGACCTTGTTCCAAGAAGATCTCATTTCACCCTCTGCAAGACAAAGATCTCGAACATCGTAGAACTGGCTATCAAACTGATAGGTCTAAAGTCCTCAATTCTTTTGCACCTTTCTTCTTTGGATTAAGGGATATGAAGTTAGCATTGAAGCTTTTTTCAAACCTCCCTTAATCATAGAAATTCTGAAAAGTCTTCATGATGTCACCTTTCACCACTTTCCAGCATTTGATGTGGAACCCCATTGTGAACCCATATGGTCCTAGTGCTTTATCAACTACGCACTGCTTTAAACACCTCAGAACCTCCTCCATCAAAACTTCTTTCTAGGTCCTTCATTTCCTCCTGTCAGCCTTGGGCAATTTATGATATTGCTAGCAGGTCTCCACTGAGGTAGAGTTTCTGATAGAAGTCCACTATTTCCCCTTGGATCCTTTCTGGTTCTTGGACTATGTTCCCCTGAACTAGTAGTTGATCTACATTGTTGTACCTCTTGTGTGCATTAGCCATCTAGTGGAAGAACTTGGTGTTCTTATCCCCTTCTTTTAACCTAAGAGATTTTGATTTTTTTCTCCAGTAGATCTCTTCATTCTTTATTAAACTCTCCAAGTTCAAAAGTAAGGATGCCTTTTCCATTGATTCATCTTCTGTTAATGCTTTATCAGTAGCAATATTGTCCATAGTACTATAGTAGCCAGCTTTTCAAGTACAATCTTCCTCTGTTGGCCTAGATTTCCTTGCTCACTTCTACTCCACTCTTTCAATTTGTGTTTCAAGGCTTTTAGTTTGGATGCAAGGATGTAGTCAGGTCTCCCTGTATAATCAAAAGAGTTCCACCACATCTTTACTCTATCAATGAAGCCTTCAGTCCCTAACCACCAATTCTCAAACTTAAAATAGCTCTTGTTCTTCTTCCCGGAACCACCGTGAAGTGTGATTGGAGAGTGATCTGACATTATTCTCTGCAGAGTATACTGTTTCATTTTGCTAAATGCATCATCCTATTCTTGAGAAACTAGGACCCTATCAATTCTTGAAGCTATCTGATGGTTTTCCCCTTTGAACTAGGTGAACTTAGCATTTTCCAGCTGGAGATCAATTAGGTTCAGCTCCTCAATCAGATCAGAGAACTCCCTCATTCCCATTGTTCTCCTAATACAATTCCTCTCTGAAACATATCTGGCCACATTAAAGTCACCACATATTGCCCACGGACCTTCTATTAATCCTCTGATAGAGCCAAGTTCTTCCCATACTAGTCTTTTTTCCACATAGCAATTAGGTGCATATACTCCTGTAATGTGGCAGGAGAAATCCTGCAGTTGTGAGTATATGCCCCTATCTCTAGTAATTCCCCCTTCCATATTCTACTATCCCATAGCATCATTATCCCTCCTCTTGTCCCACTTGCCTCCAAACATGCCATTTTGATCCATCTACTCCCCATATCTGCATTACCAACCCAGTGAAATCCCCCTGTAGTTTGGTTTCCTGTAGACAAATAATGTCAGCTTTTCCAATCTCCCATAACGTTCTTGATAACCCTCCTCCTATCCCTGGTATTCAAACCCCTTACATTCCATAATACTAACTTGAATTGCATCATGTAGTAGTTAGGAAGTTTCTCCCCTTTTCTCTACCCCCACCACTCTTGAATTTCACATTGAAAGCTACTAAACTTTTCAATTCTTTAGAGCCATTGAACCTTGTCTTCTTACATACCACTGTAGTATCCTGATGCCTGGCTTGTCTAGCATTGTCCACTTATAGTAGTTCCATAGCTTCTTCATGGCCTTGGGAATCGGTCCCCAGTAATTTTCCCAACTTGATCAAATTCTGTTTCACCCAAGCAGAAATCTCCTCTTTTTCTGTAATTAAAAGAAGTAGTTGTGTGCGTAATGACTCAGCCTCTTCAACCTTCCATTCTTCAATGGAGGTCGCTAATCTTTGCTCTATCAGATTGCATGCATCTTCTTCCACCTATTCATCTCCCCCGTAATTAGGATATGTGACTCTGATTCCTCCGCAGTTTGCAAGGCCATATCCACCAATACACCACGCGATTTTATTGTTGTCATCTCCTTCTCAGTACTCTGTTTTGATCCATGCTTTGGACAGAAATGGGTTTCTATATCTTGAAGGATCCAATCTTCTGAGGTCATCTTCCTCTCTTCTCGCCAAAAAAATTCCCCATTGGAGTCCTCGGTTGCCATCATCACCATTGTCGCATGTGTTCCTCTTCTTTGTAACTGCTGTTGCATGCACAGATACCTGTAGAACCATGGCATCAATGAAACTGTCTTCTCTGAGAACGTCTGGACTGCTTTCTCCTTGCATTTTGCTGAAAATAACTTGTCCAGCTCTATCTGGGCTTTTGATTGATATTTGGGGCTCAGTTCTTTTGGGCTTGGACAAGAAGCCCAAATCTGGTCTCACAGTTAAGTGAGTCATGTGCAGGTCACATGTTTCATTTAAATTTTCCCCTCCAGTCATGTGCAAGTCACATGTTTCATTTAAATTTTCCCCTCCAAGCTGTCATATACTTACATCCCACATGTTATCTCTGACTAGAATCCCTCAATTGATGGGATGGGATTCTAGTACTGAACTGCAGACTGAACCTTGAATTATCCTCTGGGTAATGCTTTCTACTAGTTTCATCGCTGCTACTTCTCTGACAGCTTCACAACCTAGTTCCTGCGATATTTCGAATCTAGGTTTACACTCCAACCATATCGGGAAGTGATAGGTAATTCCGCTCCGTGCCATGGAAACCTCCCTTGGAATATTTCTACCGTCATTGGCCACCAGTATTCTTTCCCACTTGTGGGTTTTTAGTGCTGTTTATTCCTCTTTCTTCCTCTGTTGCGACCCATCCACCGCAAACTTCTCCAATTTCTTCGAAGACTTTCTGAGACCACAAGTGCGGAGGAATTCCCACCACTCTAATCCATGTTTCCTTGACTGCTGAGGAATTTGGGATGCTTCCTATCAATGGGTTTCACCATTCCAGATGGAAGCTGCAGTTCTTCCATCTCCATTGCCCTGGTAAGGTTTGCTCTGCCATGTGTTGGTTGGGGAATTCAAACAGAAATATGTCACCATTGAGTTTATAGATGTTAACACCAAATGCTTTCTTCCAGTTTGCTGAGGACCATCTTCTAATGTCAGCAAGTGTTGGTTTTTCCTTTCTCTCCGCAATACCCAACTAATCATCTCTTGAGTAGGCTATCTTCTTGGTTGTCCATGTTGTCTGTTACTATAATGTATCCATCCTTACTTTTTATCTCAGCAGTACGAAAGTTTTGTGATTGCCATTTACTCTCTTTTACAACTGTTGCAAAAGGGTACTTGACATCCGTCACTCTCGGAAGCGGTATCTGCTCCTTCCTCTTCTTCCATTTAATGAACCTTTCTATCTTATATGCAATATCCACCCACCCCCTGATCTCCTTCTTCTGCTCTTTCGAGGCTTCTTTCATACAAAAGCATATCCACTCCATAGCTTTCCTGCTCACGGAGGATCTTCTCATCATCTTCCTACTCCTTTCCACCCATTCATACCATTCAGACTTGTCATTTTCCCATCTAGTAATTTCGAATGACTTAAACCCTGCATTAAAATAGATCCTATTATCCTCCATCCTTTGATATAGTGGTTCTGGTCAAAAGGAGTGGTAGAAGAGAGAAGAGAGAAGAGAGTTACCACAGAAGGTGATAACTCAGGAAGGAGAAAGAAGGGTTTTCCGGTAAGGAGCTGTCGGAAAGAGGATGGAGAGGATGAAGTGGGTTAAAGAGCCATGAGGCCTGAGGTCTCAGGTTCAAATTCCAGCGGAGGCAAAAGACACTAGGTGATTCTTCCCATCTGTTTTAGCCTTGGTGGACAGAGTTACCTGGTACATGTTGCTGGTGGGAGGTGGCAGATATCCCGTGGGTTTAGTCGAGGTGCACGAAAGCTGGCCCGGACACCACGGTGATAAAAAAAAAAGAGGACGGAGAGGATGTTTCTCTCTCCTAGAAAGTAGGAGAGAGAAGGTTTTTGGTTTTCGTGCCTGAGAGCATTTTACTGCAAAATTTTTTTACTTCTATTTCTATATTGGATCTTGGAGTTAGTTATTTTAATTCCAATTTGATTACTATAGTACAAAATTCATGTTTGGCATTTTTAATTTTTTTGTAGTTGTGAGCTTCATTTTCACATTTCGCTTCAAGCCCCCGGACCTTGTCACTTTTTGGTGTTTTTCCTTTTAAAAACAATGTCAACTTTGAGGAGTTGGATTAATATAGGCATTATTGTATATTGGATCCTGGAATTAGTTATTTTAATTCCAATTTGATTACTATAGTACTAAATTCATGTTTGACATTTTTTAATTTTCTGTAATTGTGCGCTTCATTTCACATTTCGCTTCAAGCCCCAAGGACCTTGTCACTTTTTTGCGTTTTTCGCTTTTAAAAACTCTAATTTAGAATTACTTGAATTGCAACAATGTACACAATTTGACCCTAGGAAGGCCAATGACCTCCTTACAACAATTGCGTTTTGGATTAATCGGTTTGGATATTTCGGATTTTCAATTTTGACTTTTGAGCTTTTAAGGTAGGCCATAAATAATTAACAACATTCACCTAATATTTTGCTCCTTAGAATGTATAACTTTCTACCATTAACAAGAATTGAGGCTACCCTACCACCCATGTCGTGCAATTTCATATTGGACTTAATATTATAATGGGTAGGACCTAGAGTGCTAATCTATTAGACTTATTAGCACTGAACACATGATATGGGTAGGAAGGAATACAAGACATAAAAATTTCGAATTTTCGGATATCCAAAAATTCATTGTACTAAATCTGATATCCAATCCAAAATCCATAATTTTAAAACTAAAATCCAAAGTTCAATCCATAATACAAACTGAATATCCAAAAAGTTCAGATTTCGTGTTGGCCCAAACTATGCCCACTATTTTCAGGGGACGCATTTACAACTACTTCATTAGTGTCACTCTACCCCTTTTGGTAGCCATGCTGGTGTGTCGCGCACCTTTTGATCGCATCTCATCCAAGTATTATCTGCAAAATGGATGGTCAGTCTGAAGCTCTCAATAAGTGTAGTGAGCAGTATTTGCGGTGTTTCATGGCTGATAGCCCACATGAATGGGCACCTATACCTTGGGCCGAGTATTGGTACAATACAACGTACAAGAAAGTTGCCGAGATGACACCTTTCCAGGCCCGTTATGGTAGAGAACCTCCTACTATTGTTTGATATGTCACGAGCAGTAGTGCCATTGAACTGGTGGAGCTACTATATATGCTTTAACGTAATGCAGTGATGGATTTGCTAAAGCACAATCTTGTTAAAGCTCATCGAAGGATGAAGGAATTTGCTAGTAAGAGGCAACACCTATCGAGTTTAAAGTAGGAGAATGGGTGTTCGTGAAATTAGATACCTATGGACAGCACTCTATGAGATTGCAACACTACCATAAGTTTGGAAGCTGTTACTTTGGTCCATTTAAGGTTCTTAAGAGAATTGGAGATGTGGCCTATGAAATAAATTTACTGGATGAGGCTCGAACTACCACGTTTTCCATGTTTCCATGCTACGAAGATGTTGAAATGTCTGATCATCAAATTACACCATTGCAGCTCAGGAGTGAGCAGATTGTTTTACCGAACCTTGATGAAAAGGTTCTTATTTGGGATGGGGGTATTGTCATGACAGAAAATGGGGACGGGTATCAGGGGATGATGGGCTAGCCGTGGAAGAAAATATTTGGCCAGTTAAATCGTTGAGGAGAAGCAAAAAGAGAAGAGACAATTGCTAAGATTGTTGAACTTTATATGGGACACGGGTTGATGGCCTTGGGTGGTTAGTGGATAAAGTTGCGGGGATAGTTAAATAGTATAGTGGCAGCATTTTGTAGGCAGGCAAATCTGTTAGAATCTTCCTTCCCCACATGCTTGTGCTCTCTCTATCTCTGGTATCCCTTCCCTGTTCTTACTTTCTCTGATTTTATCTGTTACCCATTCCCTTAGATGTGAGCAGTATAGTCAGTAAACACCTCTCTGTATGTTTATTGGGTGTGCTACATTCCTCTATTTTTGAATAATATTTGCTAGTGAGATTCCTCTTTTTTATTTCACGCACCCACTGCATATGCAATTACTATTATGCTGTGCCTGTACTAAGGTCGAGTCAGTTGTATTCTGTGTTAAATCCATGTGGATGGATTGTTCCTCATAATTCAAAGCATCATTTGTCCTTTGGTTATTGGTAGTATTAACATCTTTCTTTTATTTCTGTTTTCATGCAGATCCAAGAAAACATTAACCTTTTCACTCAAGCTCGAAACAATATCATCACCATCTTAAATGAGTATGTTATGGATTATCCTTTCCCTTTTCACTGTACTTGTTTGCGCACATGCTTTTATTTGCAGTGAGTCCATGCGTGAATCTTATGCCATCTCTTTGGCATAAAGGAATCTTAGTTGCAGGGGAATACAGGCTTTTATTAAGTGATACTTTTGCATGCGCGCTCATTTATCTAATTTTGCTCAAACTTATGTAATCTATTTGCATCATTTATGGCTTGGACTTGTACTTCCTTTGTCCTAATTTACACAATGCTGTTTCTTTTTTAGTTTGTCCCAAAAAGAATTATATCTTTCTATATTTAGAAGGGATTTTGACTTTAAACTTTCAATTTATCTTACCGAGATGATTTATAGCCATACAAATATCTATAGATTGTCTTAAACCACAAGTTTAAAAGTCTTTCTTTCATAAATTTTGTGCACACTCAAAGTGTATCACATAAATTGGGACTGAGGGAGCAACTGTTACGAGCATTTAGCAATTCGTGAATATCTTTCGACTCCTGTTGGATTCTCCAGATTAGCTAGTATGTCTTGTTTAAGCTAGGGTTAAAATGAAATTCTAAAATTTTGAAAATTTGAGCCATGCTTTGCGCATTATAATTGAAAATATATGTGATCACTTTCAAAACTAGGAAGAAACTTCTTACTCTCATAGTTAACCTGAAAGATCTTAATCTTTGAAATCTTATACAAAATTAGGTATTCTGTTATTCAAGTACCTACTTTTACTCTATACTAAAGCTAAACAGGATGTTTTTATGCATGATTTCTTGATCTTCCTCTGGTTGCTTCAATATGTGTCTCAATAGTATTCGACTCTTTTTGTAGCCTTTACTATAATTCTACTCGATTTGTGTCTTTTCACTGCATGCTAAGAAAACCATTTTTTGCAGCTTGAACGATTTGCCAGAAATAATGAAGCAGATGCCACCCCTCCCTGTAAAGCTAAATGACGAGCTTGCCAGCTTAATCCTTCCACCTCGACCACCCTTGCCAAATAAATCATGAGATCCATGAGGCTTGGGCTTACTATAGATGCTTCTCTGAGTTTACTGAAGTTGAGATCCTGTTGATTACTTGGATAAGAATAATAAACTAGTCAAGGTTATTCCTCTGGAAATATGCATCAAGATTAGCTCCTTTTGGCTTGTTAGGACCCCATTTGCTTGTCTTAGTTAATTTTCCTTTTCTATTATCTAGTTTTGTGATTTGCTGTTGATTTACTTTAGTATTTAGTTGGGCTAGCATGTAAATATAGTTAGTGTAGGAAGGATTCTTGTTTCTGTAAATCAGTGGATGCAAATAAGATAAGGTCCTGTGCTTTTGCTGCAAACTTGCAATACACAATTGTATGGACTACTCAAATTCTTTCCCTGGCAAATGAGACAAGAAATTGGAGAAAATGGATAACTCTTCGTTTGTACCTTTATTATGCATGCAATATACGTGTACGTGTAATATTTTTAGCGAATTGGGAAAAAGAAGGGGATTTGAACAGACTAAAATGTGAAAGTGATAACTGTTTGTGCATAACAACTAATCCTAACGTTAACAAAAAAAGGGAAAAAGAATGTAAAATCAAACCATATTCGACTGGAAAATTCTGTTTGTAGCCAGCGTACCTTTTTTTTTTTTCTGAACTGTTTTTTTTTTTCAAACTCCTCCATCTCAATCACTTGAGGATGGAAGTGTGTGTATATATATATATATATATATATATATACTAGTTAACGAGCGCCCTTGCTAGGCACGGACCTAACAAATATTGTTTCAATTTGTTTGTCTCACTTTTTTTTAATTCGTTTAAAAAATAATGTCTCTTCCCTTTTTTTTACAACTCTTTCATTTCATTTTTTCACATGACATGCTTAAGATCACAAGATTAACGAACATTTTAGTATATCCTGCATATTTTTAATTTAAGATCACAAGATTCAAAAGTTTTATTTACTAGATTTTTATAATTATATTCAAACATAATTTTAATTTTCAAATATCATTTTCAACTTGAAACAAAAACTCCCTTCGTCAATATTTACTTGTCCTATATTGACTTGATGCATCCCTTAAAGAACAATAAATAGAATGGTAATTTTACCATATCGCAAAATATAATAAATTTAACGTTTTAGAATATAATGGATATAATATAATAAATTATTTCTTTATTTTTAAAATTGAACAAATAAAGCTGCAAAGTGAACTTTAAAATTAAATTTTGAGATAAATTTATATTTCATTAAATTTGATAAGTATAAATTTATTTCAAATTTTATTTTGAATATCTCATTTTATCACATTCACCTCTCAAATAAATTAAATTACTTCCAAAAATATAATTAGTCCATAAATAAAATAATCCCTTATTTTATAAACATTAAAAAGAGAAGCATTATTGAATTTAACTAAAAGTCAAAATGGAGGGGCAATTTAATAAACATGACAATAATGGCTGAAATAAATGGAGGTGGGGCCCACTTTAAAGGGATAAAGTACAGCTGCAGTACTTTTTGGTCCATAAAAAAAGGCACACCCAATTTAACATTAAGTACATGTTGGTTGATTTCCACTCACGCGCAAGTGTACATGGTCGTCCAAGTAATAGGAACTGGTTAGTCCGGATATCGTACCCAAGAGACTTGTGACTTAGCAAATGTTCTACCTTATTCGTACACAGCTTAAATACGCAAGTATGAAAGTAACTCACAAATGATTTTTTGTAGTAATTAACGAATTAAAATAAATTGACAAAATGAATTGCGAATAAGTAATGATTGTTGATTCCAAGTTTAGAGAGAATTCCAGGGTTACAGCTTTATTACATAATCCTAAATAGCAATCACGTGAATTAACTTGTTCATTCACCTAGTTGTTGATTCCGGGGTTGATATTACAACTATGGTCTCTCGAGCCTCTAGTTGCCTATTAAAAATAACATCACAACTACATCGTTGAGCGGGGATGTGACATCATATTTTAAAAGTATTTATATTTCTTCCCGTATGAACCAAGTAAAGCGTTCTAGGTATATCTCTATCCTAGTCGCTAACCTACCCCTTACGTTACAAAAGAGAGGTCTTGCTCCTTATATTCCTCGGTCTACCTTGTTGATTCCTCTCTCGAGTTCACAACAAGGTTATATGTTTATTTTAATGGCGGCCAAGCATCAAAATACTAAAATAAGAATATAAGAACAACTAATAGTGGTAAACGAACAATCAATTCACATTCAATACTAAATAGTCATGCGTTTGTAGCCGTAACCCCAGAACAAGGGTTCTTAGCCACTCATACTACAACGAAGAACAAAGATAATATTGTTTTCATCCAAAGTATGACTAAGAAAAAGGAAGAAGAAAAGAAACCTAATGGTGAACTCTATTCTTGCCTCTTGCTCTCGAAAATAATGACGGAACCCTTCAAAAAACGTACAAGGTTCTATTTATAGGGTTTGGGAAATAACCCCTTTTCCTTCTTGAAATCGGAATATAAAAAGCTGAAAAATCTGTCGGGATGGCTGCTGGTGCGCCGCGCCTGAAAGGTGCCAAGATCGCCTTGCAGCAGTTTGGGCTCTGGCGCTGCGCCTAAAAGGCGCCCGGATCGGGCATCAGTAGTTTGGGGTCGGGCGCGCTGCGCCATGGACGCGCCTGCCTGGGTTTGCCTTTGGAGCGCCGCGCCTGGAAGACGCCAAGTCCTGGCTGCAGTAGTTGTAGGCCTGGGGCGCCGCGTCTGGAAGGCGGCAGGCTGCTCCCAGCCTATTTTTCTTCCTTGTTTGCTACCGACCATTCTGCTACATCACTTCCATGCTCTACTTTTTCGTTTCATCTTTTCATGGTCATTTCCCGCGTCATTTTGCCTGCAAGTATCTAATCATGTGTCTTAGTGCAACATATAGCGATTCTGATCAAAACACACAATATATAGTAGGTAACGTTCTCAAAACATAAGGTAAACATAGGTAAAATACGATAAACGGGCATATAATTATGCCCAACATCACCACCTCACACTTAAACCTTTGTTCGTCCTCGAACAACTCACTATCATCCATCCTAAGGTTCACCATAAAAACCTAGAGAACTTTCCATCCACACTTGTGAGCAACTAAACACTTTTAATCATGCTATTGTAGTTCATTAAGCAAGCCACATTCAAAACCCATTTTAGCTCTGAAGACCTTTCACTTGAAACAACACACCCTCTATAACTGACTCTTTATCACAATATTGGGCCAACATATCTATGTGTGAGCAATGCAAGTAATAACACTAACAAATACAAGTCATGTGTGCCCTCACAATTTAGTATTGCCCCCGTTCACAATCACACACTTTTCCTTTCAAAGGGGGGCACTTTGCATCATTTAAACTCTCACTCTCTCAAAAGATGTTTCCTACATATCACAACATGCCATAGGCTTGCCCTTATTGTATAATAAATTCAACAAAGCAATCACATTCATGGAAACAAAAGGACTTTCATTTGGTTGTAATGTCGGCTTCGGGATGGGTATGATACTTTTCGGTACAAAGTGGCTCTTTTCCCTATTGCACATGACACTACATTTTTACTCTTTTCTTCACCCTTCTTTTTATGCTTCTTCTATGTTCACGCTCTCATGCCTTACCACTCTTTCTATTTATTCTTCGCCCTTGATATGACACGTACTTGTTGCTAGCATGACCCTCATTCATTTTTTTTTCTTGAATTCTTTGGGCATCTAACAACAAGAACGTTACACAATTTGACCAGGCTCTATCTCTTTGATAGTTACTACACTCACCTTCACTTTTTTATCTACCCTCCTCCTTTTGTTCTTCACGTTTAGAAATCATTGTGCACTAGGGAGTTTCATTAGGATCAAATTCATGGGGTATCAACAAAGTGGATAGGCTCATTATGCGGCTTAATCAAAGAAATAGGCTTCTAGGCTCAAGGGGGCTTCACTAGTGATAATGTCAAGGTAGACACAAACAATCATCAAAGAAACAAACAAATGGGTGTTTTCAAGAAAATGCCTTAATCATGTTCCATAAAATTCATGCTCGTACAATTCACACACACACGGGGCAAGTTCTAGATGCTATTCTATGCAAGAACCAATCAAAAGCTCACACACACATGGCACTATGATACATGTATAGGAATATCACACTTGCATGCTCAAACACAAACATCTTGAGTGCACTCACACAATTAAGCCCGTTTTTTACACTTTTTGAGTCTAGTTAAAGAGCCTATGTATCCCTTGTGAAGTTCTTACTCACTTGCTTGAATTCTTTTGAACTACCCATGACGTCTAGTTAAAGCTCCAAGTGGAATTTCTACGTTCCAAAGGACAGGCTTCTGCTCCTACAATCCTATGACTAATTTTCCCTTAAGACGGTCATCATCCATCCATCATTGGGACAAGTCATTACTACTACGATGCGTCCTAAGAAAAAAAACTATCCTAAAAAAAAAATCTACCCGGTTCAAAGGGACTATCCTCAGGAAAAGAACCAAAAACAAAAGCCGAGGAACCCAACCTAAGAAAATAAAACTATCATACTAAAACTAACTATCAACTATCAGCTGAAACCATTCACACGATGCCTCATCACCCTCAAGATATAGCAATGAAAGACTAAAGGAAGTACTTCTCCGCCGACTCTCCACCCCACATTTAAAACATGGCACTGCCCTCAGTGCTTCAAAAACAAAGTATAAAGGTAAAGAGTGAGAGAAGGAACTCCCTGGGCCTCTAAGCGTCCTCCTCATCATCATCAGGAATGAATTCCTGATCCAGGTTAGCTGTCTGATCATCTATCGTTATCAACGCGGTACCCGTATCATCTTGCTTATCGTCCTCATCATCATGAGTGTTGTGTATTGTAGTCTCATCATCATCTAGGGGCTCCTAAAAAGCTGGACCCATCCTACACATGTACATCGCACTCTCTGTCATAGGGTACCTATCATGCAACGCCGATATCTCCTCCTCAGTCGCAGGTCGACCACCAATCCTCAACTGCAAATCTGCCATGCCATACATCCTCCCCATCCAACTCTCATCATGAGCCTGTCGGTCACTATTTGAAAGTATCGGCCCGTGTATAACATCTTGGGAATTTATGTTAGTCACATCCACCAGTTTGCTCACCAAGTATGGGGCCTGCAGAGGAACCAAGTCATGCACTTCTTCTTCAACCTCCCATTGCCTAAGGAACCGGGTCACCAATCCCCCATAGCAGTAGCGCCACCTTTTGTTCTCATGAAATTTGACCATATTATGCCTTAGTACTGACGCTGCATTGACCGGCATCCCCTTTATAAGCATATATACCAACACCACCCTATCTTTAGTCACCTCGGTGGTGTGTGAGCAAGGGAGAAGAGTACTACACATAATTTTTAGCCACACTCTTGCCTCCTGGTTGAAGTATGCATAGTGGAGGGTGGAATGTCTCTGCGTATCTTTTGTCCTTTCCCATCGAGCTGTGGAGTCTACCCCACAAAGTGTGCGACATATGTCTCTGTATGGCGGGTCCTCTTTTATTGTCAAGTACGGCGCTGCATCCACGTGAGGTGTGCCTAAGAACTCATTTAGCAATCGCGTGGTGAACCGGACAACCTTCTCGCGGATCCCCACCTTTTGACTTTGACCTTCCCCTATCTGCCAGTTCGCATAGAATTCCCTCACCATAGTGAGGTTGCACTCCCCTTGGTCCTGGAAGATGTACTGAAGGCCCAATCTGTGGACCATCGCATGGATTTGTGGGAATTTTGCTTGCAGCCGGGCTTCATTAACATGCTCATCTGGGTGATATTTGGCTTTCTTTTGGGTCTCAAACCAGTCTTTCCCCCTCATAATCACTGCTCTCGTTCCAAATTTATGAGGGGGTGCCCGTGGGTTTGTAGGGGCTGCCGATGATTCCTCTTTTCGGGGCCTTTTGCCTCCAGTACCTTCAGTGACCTATTTCTTTCCTCGTGGTGGCATTGTACCTACAACACACAGATTACACAAATTAGCCGAGTACAATGAGAGCTAGCAAAATTAGTGTCTTTCGTAGGATCATGATAACCCCACACTTATTTCGCTAGCAATGGTGTCCATAGGTTGCTAATCATGAGGTACTCAGACTTCCCTCTTTCAACACAATTTGTATTATGTCAACCTAAGACACCACATCTACCAAAATATTTACACAAGTTCATTTCATAAAATTCTCAAGGATTCTCTACCTTTTTCAACATTTAACATTATTCAAGGTCACCCCTCCATTATTTGCACTACACATTCATGTGATTTTTCATGAAATTTTTAGGGTGACCCATCTCTTTCTACTACTTATTATGCCATCCATAAATCAATACCCAACACAAAATAAGAGACAAAATTCAAAATCCACCACATTAGTGAAACTATGAATAATAATCTTCTTTTGTGGGTGTATTTTTAAGTTGTGAAGCTTTTATCAATGGTGAAAAAAATATTAACTTCTTCCAACAAGATAACAAAGATTATACCAACCAATCTTGAATGTGAAAAGCATAAAGAGGAAGCAGAAAGCATTAGAAAGTAAAGGGAGAAATTACCTTGAGAAGTTATGGATTTTGTTGGAGCTTTGGGGAAGACAACAATGGAGGAAAAGAGGAAATTTTTGGGAGAAAAGGGGAGTGGGGAGGCGCTCCTTGTAAATAATAAAGAGAGATTTAGGCAAAGGTTGTCTTTTAAAAGACATTTTTGGTCAATATTTTGGGTCTTGGGTCGGTTGACCCTTGACTCTTGACCGAGTCCGCTGCCCGAAGCACTATGAGGCGCCGCGCCCTGATCGCGCCAGAAGAGGCCAGCAGTAGTTTTGCCCCTCGCGTGGCGTGGTGTTCCCGAAAGGCACTAATAGCAGCTCACGGTAGTTTGGTCCCTGGGGCGGCGCGCCAGAGCTCCACCAGACCCATGAGACTCAAATTTTGTGGTGCTTACCTTTTTTCGTGCGTCCGCGGCTGGTACCTTTCTTTTTCTCTCTGCAAAAACAACAAACAATAAGAAAATTGGTGGGTTGCCTCCCACCTAGCGCCTTAGTTTTGGTCGTGGCACGACTCATATTTTTGCATTTTTGACATTTTTGTCCTAAACTATTACAATACAATCATGGGTTGCCTCTCACGCAATGCCTGATTTAACATCGCGACATGACGCAACCTCAAAGATCACTCATCCGACATGGTGATTTAGGTTTTCTCCCTGTCCACATCTTCAGACCAAAAGTGCTTCACCCTTTGACCATTCACCAAGAATGTAACCGTGTCGCCGATCTTCCGGAGTTCAACTGCGCCATGCGGAGTCATTCGCACTACCTTAAATGGTCCAGATCACTTAGACTTAAGCTTTCCTGGGAAAAGCTTCATCGTTGAGTTGAATAAGAAGACTTGTTGGCCAGGTTCACACGAGCGCGAAAGGATATGCTTGTCATGCCACCTCTTCGTCTTTTCCTTGTAAATCTTGGCATTCTCATAAGCTTGCAACCTAAACTAATCAAGTTCGTTAAGCTGCATTTGCCTCTTCTGCCCCGCCAGTTCGTCATCCATATTAAACTTCTTTATAGCCCAATAGGCTTGGTGTTCCAACTTGACTGGCAGATGATAAGCCTTACCATAAACAAGCTGATACGGAGAAGCTCCAATGGGTGTTTTGTAGGCAGTTCTGTACGCCCACAGTGCATCATCCAACTTCTCGGCCCAATCCTTTCTCTGTGCATTAACGGTCTTCTCCAGAATCTGTTTCACTTCCCGATTAGATACCTCAACCTGCCCACTCATTTGGGGGTGATATGCCGTACTCATCTTGTGACGCACCCCATACTTAGCTAACAACTTACTGAACCAATTGTTGATGAAATGCGTCCCACCATCACTAATAATAGCTCATGGAGTGCCGAATCTTGTAAATATGTTCTTCTTAACAAACTTCAGCACTACCTTTGCATCATTGGTGGGAAGGGCGACTGCTTCTACCCACTTTGACACATAATCCACCGCAACAAGTATATACTTATTTCCGAATGAAGGTGGGAAGGGCCCCATGAAGTCAATTCCCCATACATCAAAAATCCCCACCTCAAGGATATTCTGCAGAGGCATCTCATGCCTTCTTGATATAGTTCCGGTCCTCTGACATTGATCAAAACTCTTGACGAAGGCTGCTGCATCTTTGAATATAGTGGGCCAATAGAAGCCCAACTGTAATACTTTATGTGCAGTGCACTCTCCTCCATGATGTCCCTCATAAGGAGAAGAATGACAACTCTCTAAGATCTCCCTCACTTGACTTTCCGGAATACATGTTCTAATTATCTGATCCAGACCCTGCTTGAACAAATAAGGCTCATCCCATAGATAGAATCGAGAGTCGTGATACAACTTCTTCTATTGTGCAGTGGCTTCCGGGGGATAAACCCCACTCACCACTAGATTGACCAGATCAACATATCATGGAAGCTCAGCAATACTAAGGGCTAGGAGTTGCTTTTCTGGAAACTCTTCTCTAATATGTCCTTCATTGGGCACATGAGACCAATCTTCAAGTCTAGACAAATGGTCAGCCACTTGGTTTTCTGTCCCCTTTCGGTCCTTTATCTCTAAGTCAAACTCTTGCAATAACAAAATCCACCGAATGAGTCTTGGCTTTGCATCCTTCTTGATGAATAAGTACCGGATAGCAGCATGATCCGTGTATACAATCACCTTTGTTCCCATAAGTTAGGAGCGAAACTTGTCAAAAGCAAAGACTAGTGCCAACATCTCCTTCTCCGTAACTGTGTAGTTCATCTGAGCTGAATCAAGAGTCTTACTCGCATAGTAAATGGAATGAAATACCTTGTTAACTCTCTACCCCAGCACAGATCCAACCGCAACATCACTCGCATCACACATAAGCTCAAAGGGTAGCTCCCAATTTGGAGCAATCAATATAGGAGCTTCAATCAAGCACTTCTTCAGATTTTCAAATGCCTTTACACAATCATCATTGAACTCATACTTCACCTCTTTTTCTTGCAACTTGCACATTGGCCTGGATATCTTGGAGAAGTCTTTGATGAAGCGTCTTTAGAATCCTGCATGTCCAAGAAAACTATGAAACCCTCGTACAGACACTGGAGGTGGTAGTTTCTCAATAACCTCTATCTTTGCGCGGTCCACTTTGAGCCCCATCTTTGACACTTTATGACCAAGGACAATGCCTTCCGTGACCAAAAAGTGGTACTTCTCCCAATTAAGCACCAGATTCATCTCTTCACATCTCACAAGGACCCTATCCCGGTTCTGCAAACAAGTATCAAATGACTTACCAAACACTGAGAAGTCATCCATGAATATTTCCACAATCTCCTCCACCATATCAGAGAAGATAGCCATCATACACCTCTGAAATCTAGCCGGCGCATTGCAAAGCCCAAAGGGCATACACTTGAAAGCATATGTGCCATAAGGACAAGTGAACATCGTCTTCTCTTGATCTTCAGGTGCTATGGCTATTTGATTGTAGCCAGAGTATCCATCCAGAAAGCAAAAGTATTCCTGTCCAGTAAACCGATCCAACATCTGATCAATGAAGGGAATGGGATAGTGATCTTTGCGGGTGGCTTCATTCAATTTTTTGTAGTCCATGCAAATTCTCCACCCAGTAACTGTACATGTTGGGATCAGCTCATCCTTGTCATTCTTTATCACAGTCATCCCCCTTTCTTGGGGACACATTGCACCGGGCTGACCCACTTGCTATTTGAGATGGGAAAAACAATACCTTCTTCTAGCCACTTGATCATCTCCTTTCTCACTACCTCCTTCATAGGAGGATTCAGTCTCCTCTGATGTTGTGCCATGGGCTTGTACCCCTCCTCCATATATATCTTGTGCATGCATAATGATGGTTTGATCCCATGAATATCAGACATCTGCCACCCAATTGCTCTCTTCCTTCTTTGCAATACCGCTAGTGCTTCCTTAACCTGTACTTCATTCAACCCGGCTGCTAAGATTATCAAAAGCGTATCATCTTTGACCAAATATGCATACTTCAAATACGGTGGGAGTAGCTTCATATCCAACTTCGAGGCTTCTTCAATAGACGGCTTGGGAGGAGGCCCCAATGGTCTATTAATAGGCTCGAATATAGTAGTACTGGACAATGCACAAGATGCCTCCAAGCATTGAATCATCTCATGTGCTGCTTCATCTTTATAGAAATCTGTCCCTGTGAGGGCTCTCTCCAATGGATCTGAGGAAGTGATGAGGGATACCCTTGAGTCTATCTCTACCACAGTAATAGTTGATAAGTCCTAATATAGTGCAGGCAACTTCATTTCCTTGTACACATTGGAGACTTTCACCTTATCATGTGCTCTCATGGTGAGATGCCTTGCTGCCACATTAGTCAATTATCTCCCTATAGCCAATAGTCGACGTCCCAAAATAAATGGAACTTCCAGGTCTGGCTCAAAGTCCAAGATCACAAAGTCCACCAGAAAGATCAACGAACCAATCTGCACCAATACATCTTCTATAATGCCCTCAGGTCTAGCCAAAGATCTGTTTGCAAGCTGCAGAACAATTGTAGTGGGGCGAGGACTACCCAACCCCATCTTATTGAAGTCTGAAGATGGCATAAGGTTAATACTTTTCCCCAAGATTGCATAGTACTCGAGCTATAACCTTTTGACCAATAGTGATCTCAATAGTAAAACTTCCCGGATCTTTCAACTTGGTGGGCAACCTATTCTGAATCTGAGAAGTGCATACCTCCGTAAGAGCGGCTGTGGCATATTCAATCAGCGTGTTCTTGTTTGCCACAATGTCCTTGATATATTTTGCATACTTCGGGACTCCCTGAAGAACATCTATGAGTGGGAGGTTAAGGTGTACCTTCCTCAAGAGGTCAAGAATTTTCTTAAATCTGGCCTCCTCTCTCTGTTTTATCAACTTCTGTGGAAAAGGTGGAGGAGGCTTTACAATAACTTCATCTTCTTTCACCTCAGTCTCAGTCCCAGCTTTAGCCTTTTCGGATGCAACTTCAACTACCTTGGGATCTGCTTGATTTGGTGCCAACTCTTTCAGCTCCAGCCCACTTCTAGTAGTGACTGCATTCAATTGCTTTGGATTTGGGTCAGTATCGCCTGGAAGACTACCCTGAGGTCTCGCATTTTGTGCTCCAGCTAGCTGCCCCATTTGCTTATCTAAATTTTGGATGGCAGTTGCGTGATCCTTGGTAGTTGCCTCAAATTTTGCTTTACTTTTAACTTGGATCTCCATGATAGATTTCAGCATGTCTTCAATGTTGCTAGGTATGACCGCAGGCTTATTGTTTCCAGAAATCTGTTTATTCTGTCCTTGTGGCCTGAATTGATTGTTGTTCCCATATGACAAATTATTTCACAGATTTGCATTGTATGCATTCCCATAATTTGGATTTCCACCTCTCTGAGCATACCCAACAAAGTTCATAGAGTCTGGATTTGCTGCACAATCTTCCGATGGATGGTCACCACCACAGGTGTCATAAAATGGAGCAGTTTCTGGTTGAACTGCATTAACCTGCGCCTGATTATTTCCCAGAGCCAATTTGTTGAGAACAGTAGCTATGTTGCTCATCTGATTAGCCATAGACTCCACCTTGGCAAATAAAGCCATGTTAGAATCTACCTCAAGCATTTCGACAACCTTCTTAGGTGTAGCTCTACTAACATCACCGTTCCATTCTGAATTGCTCTGCGCCATCCTCTGCAGAAGAGTATACAGCTCATCATATGTCTTCTCCAGTGCTTACCCGTCTCCTGCACAATCTAGTAAGATCTTTGAATGAGGCTCAAGCCCCTCAATGAATGTATGTACCATCACTTCATTATTCTGCTGATGATGAGGGCATGCCATAAGGAGGGACTTAAATCGCTCCCAAACTGTGTAAAGATTTTCACCATCCTTCTGCATGAAACTCAGAATCTCACTCCTCAGCCTGGTTGTCTTCCCGGAGGGAAAGAAACGCTTCAAGAATTTCCGGGCCAACTCATCCCATGAAGTGATGGAATTAGGCAGTTCCACTTTTAACCATCTCCTCGCTTCCCCAAGTAGAGAAAACAGAAACAATGTCATCCTCACGTAGTCCACTGCGACTCCTGTTGGAACAAACGTATCACAGATATCCAGAAAATTCTGAATGTGTGTTTGCGGGTCCTCGTGTGATAAGCCTGTGAACTGGCCATTAGTGTGCAAAAGTTGCATCATACTCTATTTTAGCTCAAACCTACCGCCCAATGCGGGTTTCAACATGTTGTTAGTGACATTGGTCAAGAGTGGGATTGACACATCGCACACTGGCCTTGGTGCTGCCATTTCTGCGATAACAACTTTGGGTTGTTCAATTAACGGGATTGTCTCCTCAGCCACTACTTGAAACTTAATAAGATAAAGAGCTGCTGCCCTTCTCCGCTGATGAAATAGTCTTTCAGGCTCATGGTATGGCTCTACCAAATCTGTATTCCTTTCCAGTTTTTTGACAACTAAAAGTTTGTACCTACAGATTTTACCAAAAGCTAAGATCAAGTTGTCAATACCTGAATAATAAAGCCGTATAAGAAAATTTAGAAATTTGCTAATTTCAAAGTCCCCAGCAACGGCGCCAAGAACTTGTTGGTTGATTTCCACTCACACATAAGTGTAGGTGGTCGTCCAAGTAATAGGAACTGGTTAGTACAGATATCATACCCAAGAGACTTGTGACTTAGCAAATGTTCTACCTTATTCGTACACATCTTAAATACGCAAGTATGAAAGTAAATCACAGATGATTTTTTTAGTAATTAACGAATTAAAATAAATTTATAAAATGAATTGCGAATAAGTAATGATTGTTGATTCTAAGTTTAGAGAGAATACCAGGGTTACAACTTTATTACACAATCCTAAATAGCAATCACGTGAATTAACTTATTCATTCACCTAGTTGTTGATTCCAGGGTTGATATTACAACTATGGTCTCTCGAGCCTCTAGTTGCCTATTCAAAATAGCATCACAACTACATCATTGAGCGGGGATGTGACATCATATTTTAGAAGCATTTATATTTCTTCCCGTATGAACCAAGCAAGACGTTCTAGGTATATCTCTATCCTAGTCGCTAACCTACCCCTTACATTACAAAAGAGAGGTCTTGCTCCTTATATTCCTAGGTCTACCTTGTTGATTCCTCTCTCGAGTTCACAACAAGGTTATATGTTTATTTTAATGGCGGCCAAGCATCAAAATACTAAAACAAGAATATAAGAATAACTAATAGTGGTAAATGAACAATCAATTCACATTCAACATGCATTTGTAGCCGTAACCCCAGAACAAGGGTTCTTAGCCACTCATACTACAACGAAGAACAAAGATAATATTGTTTTCATCCAAAGTATGACTAAGAAAAAGGAAGAAGAAAAAAAACCTAATGGTGAACTCTATTCTTGCCTCTTGCTCTCAAAAATAATGACGGAATCCTTCAAAAAATGTACAAGGTTCTATTTATAGGGTTTGGGAAATAATCCCTTTTCCTTCTTGAAATCGAAATAGAAAAACTTGAAAAAATCTGTCGGGATGGCTGCTGGCGTACCGCGCCTGAAAGGCACCAAAATCGCTCTGCAATAGTTTGGGATCTGGCGTGCTGCGCCTGAAAGGCACCCAGATCAGGCATCAGTAGTTTGGGGTCGGGCGCACTGCGCCATGGACGCGCCTGCCTGGGTTTGCCTTTGGAGCGCCGCGCCTGGAAGGCGCCAAGTCCTGGTTGCAGTAGTTGTAGGCCTGGGGCACCGTGCCTGGAAGCGCCACGCCTGGAAGGTGCCAGGCTGCTCCCATCCTATTTTTCTTCCTTGTTTGCTCCCAACCATTCCGCTACATCACTTCTATGCTCTACTCTTCCATTTCATCTTCTCATGGTCATTTCCAGAGTCATTTTGCCTGAAAGTATCTAATCATGTGTCTTAGTGCAACATATAGCGATTCTGATCAAAACACATAATATATAGTAGGTAATATTCTCAAAACATAAGTTAAACATGGGTAAAATACGATAAACGAGCATATAATTATGCCCAAGATCAGTACAACATCAGTAAAGCATGAAACCATAAACTTGAAGACTATTAAATGACATTAATATCCTTGAGTTCAATGATAATTCCAATAAGCACACATGTTGAAGAGGTGTGTGCTTATTGGCATTTATTAGATAGTAATATAAAGGTAGCAAAATTTACAAAATAGAGGAGTATCTATCTCTCTATACCTCTAGAATGGAATGACCTCCATTTGGTGGGATAAGCAAGATTTCAAATCAGCTCTCAAAAATATACATGGCATTATGAGGTGCAGGTACCTCATCTGGCCAGAACTACAAGTCATGGAACATATAAATTATAAAATTTGTATATTCATCGCTCAATAGAAAAGGGGTTCCTAATGTCTTCCTTCTAAATGAGGAAAATTGCAATTTGTCCATCCTCAATTCTCCTTTAGCATATTTAGGAAGCATGTTGTTGTCACTAATCAAAATCTTTTCTCTACAAGTAAGTCCCCAGTTTGCGAAAATATCCACAACCTTGTTTCCTTCTCTAAAGAAATGTTGAATACTCCATGTAAAAAAGCTGGTAGTCTATCTTTTAATATCTTCAATGATCTCCCATAAATTTCAAGGTGGATCATGTACCTCTCTGATCCATTCAATGAGTAATTTAGAGTCACTTTGCACCTTTAAGTTTTTAATCCCTTTTGAGATACACAACTCCATTCCATTTCTAATGGCAAGAGATTCAACCATGTTATTAGACATATTACCCAAAGGCATTGCAAAGGCAATGATCATCTGGATTTGTTCATTTATAATGATCCCACCAGTGCCACTTTGCCCCGGATTTCCTTTAGAACATCCATCAATGTTCAGCTTGATGAAACCCAGCTTAGGAGTTAGCCACTTAACTGTTAGAATAGATTCATGATATCCAGAATGGTCTAACAGTTTCTGAAATAGTTCCCAACAGATATAAGGAGGAATTTGAGTAATTTGTTAATGAGCCACCAAAGTCAAATCCTGGCCAATTTGGTAAATGATTCTGTTAGCTTTCATAGGGATATTGTCATACATGCTTTTGCATCTTGTTTTCTAGATATTCCACAAAATGATACTAGGGAGGATTTGTAATCTCAGATTATATATTGGATTTCTCCCTTTGTTCATCCACCAGTTCATGACGAGATTTCTCAACCTATTATTGGCCTGAATACCAAACATGTTATTGAAATATAACCACACTTTTTGGCCTATCATACTTCCATAAAATAGATGTTCTTGGTCTTCTTGATGATGATTGTAACAACAAGAACACATGAACGGTAAATTAATACCAAATCTTTTCATATTGAGGTCAACATGGACTTTGTAATTGAATAATTTCCACGTGAAGAAGGAAATTTTGAGGGGGATACTTCTGGACCAAATCATTTTGTTGGTAAAAGAGGTAGTATTGTTGCTCACTGATGCTATTCCATGCTGATTTACAAGAAAAATTCCCATATGCATTTGGGGTCCAGATAGGTTGGTCTAGGAGATTGGAAAATTTTAAAGTGATTTCATTTATGTGAATAGCCAAACTGAGAGGGAGCACCTTTTTGAGTTTAACCATATCACATATACCATATTTGATATAATCTACAACTTGTCCTCTAACTAATGTTGAAGCTTGACCAAAATTAGCTAACCGACCTTTATCTGTCCAGTTATCCCATCAAAAGTTGGAATTTCCACCGTTCACTTTCCATTGTATCAAATGCTTCATTCTGTCTCTGATTTTCATTAGCCTTCTCCAACTATGAGATTGCGTGTAGCTCAATTTTCTAGCAACCGGATGAATCCTTCTTGGATATTTGCTCTTCAGAAAGTCTGACCACATGGATTCTTTGGTTCTGAATTGCCACCATAACGTTGCACCTAAGCTGTTAGACACATCCTGTAAAGATCTGATCCCAATACCTCTTTCTACTGTTTGTCTACTTTGTTTGTGCCATGCTACCCAGTGGTGCTTATTCTTTTCTTCTATGCTATCCCACAGGAAGTTAGCAAATATCTTCTCCATTTGTTGGATTATGGTCTTGGGTGGTTGACAAATAGAAAGAAGTTATAGTGACATAGTGGATAGTACATGCTCTATTAGTATGATCTTTCCACCATTGGACAAAAGTTTGTAATGCCATGTTCCCAGTCTTTTGAGTATCTTTGTGGAAACATCTGTGAAGTAATGAATTCTCTTCCTTCCATGAATTAACGAGCATTCCAAGTAGTTAATGGGAAATTCCTTTCTTTGTATCTGTAAAATGTGAGAAACAATGTTAATTCTATTAGCAGAAATGTTTTCACTCATTAAAAAATAACTCTTATCCTTGTTGATAAGTTGTCCAGAATTTTCTTCATATTTCTTTAAGCATTCCATAACTAACTTCAAAGTTTGTGATTTTCCTGCACAAAAAATAATAAGGTCGTCAGCATATGAAAGGTGATTAATCCTGGTTCCATTAGCCTGCATATAGAATTCAACAAACTTAGGATCATTATACAAATTATTGAGTAAATCAGATAAAGCTTCAGTAGCTATGATGAATAAAGAAGGGGAGATAGGATCACCCTGTTTAACACCTCTCTAGGACTGAAAAAATCCATATCTTTTACCATTAATAACTACAGTATTCCACATATTTGAAAGCAAATTCCAAATATTATGAATCCAATCTTCACCGAATCCCATTTTCCTCATTACTATGCAAATAAATTTCCCAGATATCTTGTCATATGCTTTGTTCATATCTATTTTGAAGACCACATTTTCTCCCTTGTTGTTTATCTTCAGCCCATGGATGATTTCCTGAGCAAGGAGGACATTTTCACCAATGGATCTTCCTTTTACAAATCCACTCTGATTTGAAGAAATGATTCTTGGAATGATCATGGAGAGTCTGTTGTTCATCACTTTGGAGACGATCTTTTGAGTCATATTGCTGAGGCTAATTGGTCTAAAATCTGAAAAACTTTGAGGAGATTCCACTTTGGGAAGAAAGAATAAACAAGTAGTAGTAAAAAATTTGGGCATCTGTCTACCACTAAAGACAGCCTTAACCATTTGTAAAATATCATAATTGGTGACATATCTGATGTCAAAACTGTTCATAACTGGTGACATATCTGATGCCAAAACTGTTTATAAACTGATGACATATCTGATGTCAAAACTGTTTGAAAAGTAGTAGGACGTATCCGATGTCATGCAATTCAAAATCATACATCTAAAGAATGTGCATAGCCATAACTCAAACTATACTTTTCCTTTCTAAATTCATACTTGAATAAGTGGGCATGCAATTTCATAAAATACATAAGGACATGTTATCTAAACATGTAAACTTTCACTTAAAATCATGCAATTCAATGGAATCATGCTAGAATTCAACTTTAAACATGGTCTTTTGGAACCAATTAAGGAATCTTAATAAAATCATAGATAAACCATAAGAAACCATGAATTGATGCATAGAAACTGATTCCATAAGTTTTCCCCAATTTTAATCAAAACCCTAATTTCACAAGTTCATAATTCAAAGTAAGAATTGGGGTTTTGGGCACAAGGATGCAAGGAACCCATTGTTGAATACCCACATACCTTGATTGGAGCTAACCCACTTGAATTGAAAAGACTTAGGAGACTTGAACTTGAAGCTTGAGACTTTAAGCTTGAGGGAATTCTTTTTTCCTTTTTGGGAGGTGAATGAAGGATTTAGAAGAGACTTAGGGTAATAAGGGTGAAAACCCTTTTTGAAATAGTCAAAATGACCTCACTTAGGAGTTAAAAGGGTGGGTAATGACTAAAATACCCCTGGGATTTAATTTAGAAAAACTATTAAAAAGGGTCGGCTTTAGGTTCCACGGGTGGAGTCTACGACTCGTAGACCCAACCATGACCCGTGGTTCCTTCTCGTGGAAGCTGCCCAAAATTTCAGGTTGCTGAAGGTTTTCTACAACTCAACAGGACGACGTGTGGAAGCTTTCACGAGTCGTAGAACTATGTCATGGAAATCAGGGGACTTGACCACTCTCTGTCTGAGTTCCACGGTTCGGTTCCATGACCCATGGAAACCTTCATGAGTCATGAAACTGACTCGTGGTTCTCAGACCTGAGGATGGTCTGCAAAACTGGAATCATGAGTCACTTCCACGACTCGTTGAACCATCCACGGCTCGTGGACTTGACCCATGATTCCTGGAAGTTCAAAAATTCCTGCAAGTCCTGAGTTTAAAAGCTGGGTCTATTTCCGGGGTGTTACAATATCTCTCCCTTGGGATCATTCATCCTTGAATGAAGACTAAACAAGGGAAAACTGAAGATAAAACAACCCAACCAGTAACAGAACATGGAAATCAAAGAGTAAACATAAAAACTAAACTTTTTAACTTGAAAACATGGTAAACTAACTTCGTAAAACATGGATGCATGCTAGAATCATGACAGGAACTGATGGGATAGAATGAGAGGGACATACTAAGAAGGAAACTAGTACCTCAAGCTGAAACTGAATCAGAAGGAAAGAGATGAGGATATTTGGCCTTCATGGCCTCTTTCGCTTCCCAAGTAGCTGCTTCAACAAGATGATTTCTCCATAGAACCTTTACTGAAGCGACTTCCTTGTTCCTCAATCTCTGAATCTGACGATCAAGGTTCTCCATGGGAATATCCTCATAGGTGAGACTATCCTTCACACCCACATAGTCCAAAGGGACAATCAAGCTTGGATCACAAACACACTTCTTCAACAAGGAAACATGAAAAATGGGGTGAACCGCTTTCAACTCTGATGGGAAATCCAACTCATTAGAAACCTTACCAACTCTCCTCAAAATCCGATAAGGACCTAGAAAATGGGAACTAAGCTTTCCTTTCATACCAAACCTCATCACACCCTTCATGGGTGACACCTTAAGGAAAACCCAATTCACAACCTCAAATTCCAACTCCCTTCTCCTCACATCCGCATAAGATTTCTGTCGACTTTGAGAGGTCCTCAACCTTTCCCTAATAAGCTGAAACTTCTCCATAGTCTCATGAACCAAATCTGCACCAATCAAGGCTACCTCACCTACCTCAAACCAACCAATAGTAGATCGATATCTCCGGCCATAAAGTTCCTCATATGAACCCATCTGGATGCTAGATGAAAGCTATTATTGTAGGCAAACTTAATAAGAGGTAAGTGATCATCCCAATTAACTTTGAAATAAATCACACATGATCTCAACATATCCTCCAAAGTCTGAATAGTGCGCTCTGCCTGACTGTCTGTCTGAGGGTGAAAAGCTGTGCTAAGCTTCACCTGAGTACCAAGACCTTTCTGAAATGATCTCCAAAATTGAGATGTAAACTGAGGACCTCTATCAGAAATGATGGACAAGGGAACACCATGCAATCGAACTATCTCCTGGATGTAGAGTCTGGCATAGTCGTCTGCTGAATCAGTAGTCTTAACAGCCAAGAAGTGGGATGACTTGGTCATTCGGTCGATAATCACCCAAATGGAATCATGTTGCCTTTGAGTACGAGGAAAACCTGTAATAAAGTCCATATTGATTGCTTCCCATTTCCACGTGGGAAGGTCAATATCTTGAATCATGACAACCGACCTTTGATGCTCCACCTTTACTTGCTGACAGTTGGGACACTTAGCCACAAACCCGACTATGTCCCTCTTCATACCATTCCATGAAAAGACTTCCCGTAGATCACGATACATCTTAATAGCACCCGGATGAATGGAATATCCAGAACTGTGAGTCTCAGTCAGAATCTGCTATCTCAACCCATCTACATCTGGCACATATAAGCAACCCTGGCAACGAAGCACACCATCTCCCCCCGGAGAAAAACTCCTCCCACTGCTGATGAACTGCACCCTTAAGCTAAAGTAGAATGGGATCCTCATCTTTATTTGCCTTCACCTCAGCTACCAAAGATGACTCAGCACCATTTTGTACAATCACACTACCTTCTGTCGAGCCCATAAGGCGAACTCCCAACCGAGCTAGCCTATGAACCTCCTTAACCAAATCCTTTTTTCCATCATCAACGGAAGACACACTTTCCATGGACAATCTACTCAAAGCATCTGCCACAACATAGGCCTTACCCGGATGGTAAAGCACACTCAGATCATAATCCTTAAGAAGCTCAAGCCATCTCCTTTGTCACAAATTCAATTCCTTTTGAGTGAACACATACTGAAGACTCTTATGATCGGTGAATACATCCACAGCACACCATATAAGTAATGTCTCCAAATCTTCAAAGAAAAGACCACGGCTGCCAACTCAAGATCATGAGTAGGATAGTTATTCTCATGAGTCTTAAGCTGTCTCAAAGCATAAGCAATCACCTTACCACACTGCATCAAAACACAACCCAAACCAATCCTAGAAGCATTACAATACACAACAAAATCGCCTAAGCCCTCGGGTAGAGCTAACACTGGAACTGTGGTCAATCTAGTCTTCAGTTCCTGAAAGTTCTTCTCACACAAGTCGGACCACTAAAATTTTACCTTTTTCTGAGTCAATTGGGTCAAAGGGGCATCAATGGAAGAAAATCCTTCCACAAACCTCCTGTAGTAACCAGCCAAACCCAAAAAGCTCCTAATATCGTACGGGGAAGTAGGTTTAGGCCAGTTCTTTACTGCCTCTATCTTTTGAGAATCCACTCGGATACCATATTTAGTCACAATATGATCCAGAAAAGCAACAGACTGCATTCAAAACTCACACTTGCTAAACTTAGCAAACAACTGTCTATCCTTGAGAGTTTGCAACACAACCCTCAAGTAATCTGCATGCTCCCCCTCACTCTGAGAGTAGATGAGGATATCATCAATGAAAATGATCACAAACATATCCAAATACTGCTTGAACACACGGTTCATCAAATCCATAAAGGCTGCAAGAGCATTAGTTAGACCAAAAGACATAGCAACAAACTTATAATGACCATACCGAGTTCTGAAGGTTGTCTTCGAAATATCACACTCTCTAATATGAAGCTGATGATAACTGAATCTAAGGTCGATTTTGGAGAAGAAAATAGCACCCTGAAGCTGATCGAACAAGTCATCACTTATTATTGATTGTGACTTTGTTCAACTGACGATAATCAATACACATTCTAAGAGAACCATCCTTCTTCCGAACAAACAAAACTGGGGCACCCCTTGGAGAAATTCTAGTCCTGATGAAACCTTTATCAAGAAGATCCTTCAACTGATCTTTCAATTCTTTAAGTTCCGCGAGAGCCATTCTATAGGGAGGAATAAAGATAGGATTTGTATCCGAAAGAAGATGTATCCCAAAGTCTATCTCCTGCTCGGGAGGGACTTTGAGAAAATCATCGGGAAACACTTCTAGGAATTCACTCACAACAGGAACAAACTGAAGGGATGAGGTTTTGGACTCTGTGTCCATAACCAACACTATGTGATAAACATATCCCTTTGAAATCATCTTCCTAGCCTTAAGATATGATATGAAATGACCTTTCGAGGAAGGGGGACTACCTTGACATTTTAAAATAGGTTCATTAGGAAACTTGAAACTGACAGCCCGAGTACGACAATCAACAGAAGCATAACATGCATACAACCAATCCATACCAAGAACGACATCAAAATCAGTCATCTCGAACTCTACTAGATCTGCTGAAGTGACTCTATGAAGGACTGAGATAGGGTAATTTTGGTAGATTCTTTTGGCTAAGACTGACTCACCAATAGGAGTAGAAACACAAAAGTATTTTAAAAGAAATTCAGGACATACTTCAAATTTGCATGCTATATAAGGGGTCACAAAAGATAAGGAAGCACCGGGATCCAACAACGCATATACATCGAAAGAGAAGACTTTCAACATACCAGTGACCACATCTAGGGAACTCTCCTGATCCTGACGGGAGGACATATCATAGAGATGGTTCTGGCAGTGGCCACCAGAACTAGAAGCTATGCCCTGCTTGGCTGGTCTACCTCCTAAAGCTACTGGGGTAGGCTGAGTCCTACCTCCCTATCCCTTCCTAGCTAAAGGGAAATATCTGATACGGTGCCCAGTCTGACTACACCCAAAACAACCCTCTCTACCATCCAAACACTCACCGGGGTAATTCTTCCCACACTTAACACAAGCTGGGTAGGAAGATCCCTTAACAACACTACCTTGAGACTGGGAATAGGAACCAGATCCTTTACCACCCTGATCATGACGAGTCCTCTGGGCCTGGGTAGGAGCACTAGCAGAAGAATGAACGGGGCCTGATGACCTCTTCTGGAATGAAGAGCGATGTCCACCTCCGGACCTCTGATGGCTAAATCCCGAACCCTCAAATCTAGCTCTTTTGTTATCCTTTGCCATCTTCCTAAGCTTGTCACCCTCGATCTGATAGGCATGAGTCATGAGTCGGGAAATGCTCATTTCACTCAACAACAAGGCAGATCTACACTTTTTCTTCACTACATCAGAAACCCCATATATGAGCTTGCTCATCTAGTCATATGGCACTGGCCACCCGAACTAGAAGCTACGCTCTGCTTGGCTGGTCTACCTCCTAAAGCTACTGGGGTAGGCTGAGTCCTACCTCCCTATCCCTTCCTAGCTGAAGGGCAATATCTGATACCATGCCCAGTCTGACCACACCCAAAACAACCCTCTCTACCAGCCAAACACTCACCGGGGTGATTCTTCCCACACTTAACACAAGCTGGGTAGGAAGATCCCTTAGCAACACTACCTTGAGACTGGGAATAGGAACCAGATCCTTTACCACCCTGATTATGACGAGGCCTCTGAGCCTGGGTAGGAGCACTAGTAGAAGAATGAATGGGGCCTGATGACCTCTTCTGGAACGAAGAGCGATGTCCACCTCTGGACCTCTGATGGATAAATCCCGAACCCTCAGATCTAGCTCTTTTGTTCACCCTTGCCATCAACCTAAGCTTGTCACCCTCGATCTAATAGGCATGAGTCATGAGTCGAGAAATGCTCATTTTACTCGACAACAAGGCAGACCTACACTTTTTCTTCACCACATCAGAAACCCCTTATATGAGCTTGCTCATCTGGTCATATGGGTCCGCTACCATGGAGGGAGCATATCTAGACAACTGAGTAAACTTCAGACTATACTCTTGAACCGATATTGAACCCTGTCTCAAGTTCACAAATTCCTCCACCTTCGCTAGCCTCAACCCTCGGGGAAAGAATCTATTAAGGAAGGCCCTCTCAAAACACTCCCAAGTCATGGGGACCACGTCCCTCACCCTAGTCTCCTTCCATTGCATGAACCAAATATGAGCTACATCCTTGAGTTGATAGGATGCAAGCTCAACACAGTCAACCCCAACCACTTGCATAGCTTCAAAGATCTTCTTCACTTCATCAATAAAGTTGAGTGGGTCCTCACTCACTTTCGAACCCCAAAATTTAGGTGGGTTCATTCGAACGAAGTCCCGAACTAGGGCCTCTGGCCTACTTTGAGGATGAACGGGGGTAGGTACCTGTTGATTGGCTTGAGTGGCCAAAGTCTGGGATAGCAAATGAATGGAATTTATGAATTCCTCATTCATGACATCGGGGACCAGAATAGGAGGAACAACGTTCCGAGTGGCTCGAGGAGGCATAGCACATCGACGAGGCATAATCTAAAATGTACAAGATGAGGATTAGAGAAACATAAGAGTTAAGCTCTATCGCATGACATGATCATGAAAGAAGTGAAGTTTTCTGAGACATCTCATAGCTTCCCTCTCATATGTGTGGCGCACTTCATATACATGAAAAAGACTCTACGCGATGCGGCTTTCAGACATCCTAGGACTCTTGAACCTGAGGCTCTGATACCAAGTTTGTCATGCCCTGAGGTTACCCCCTAGACTTAGGACCACAAGGATCCCAAGCTAACCCTTGGTCATAGCATTCTCAAGCATAACAAAAGATAAGCGGAAGTATAATAGATAAAGTCGGAATAACATACATGTAGAATCAAGTCAAATAGGAATACAAGATCCATAAGAGGACTTAATTATTGTCTGTGTCTGAAATGCCTCTACTCATGACATAAAGAGTTTCTAGGACAAGACCATAGCTAACTTGAAGTACGAAAATGAAAAGCTAACATAAACTAAAAACATAATAGTCCTCGACCTAGGAGGACTCACCAACAACTATCTGGGAGTGGCCGAGAAACTCTAGCCATCAATCTAAGGAGGTACACCTAAATCTGCATTATCAAAAGATGCAGCGCAAGATATGCGTCTGTACTATAGGATGCACCAATTATGTGAGCTATGAATGAACATAATAAACAGTTTAAAACATGCTGAGTATGCTTTAGCAATCGAAATCATACTTTAAAAGTAAAATTGGATGCAAATGACTCTATGAAACACCATAAGCTGAAAACATGATCATAAATAAGAGTCTGAAATCTGAATAAGAGTCAAGTACACTTTTAAAGAATAAAATGTTTCTGTGGGAGGTTCTCTAACCGACATAGACCATTTGAGCTATATGGAATCCAATGTATACGCCCCATCGAGAGGACCCAATATACCTTGCCAGGGTATAAAGGCATGACTGTGGTGTGATCACTAAAAACTGATGCCCAACAGAGGGGACTTGCAAACCTATGAGGGCAAGTAGTTCTGGGACTAAGGGTACTCTCACCCAGTCTAACTCGGTGCTAAATACTACTCCCAAAATATATACATATAGCTCATATAATACTGGGGCATATCTGATGCCAAAACTGATCATAATTGATGACATATCTGATGTCAAAACTGTTCATAACTGGTGACATATCTGATGTCAAAACTGTTCATAACTGGTGACATATCTGATGCCAAAACTATTTATAAACTGGTGACATATATGATGTCAAAACTATTTAAAAAGTAGTAGGACGTATCCGATGTGAAAACCCTTCTTGAAATAGTCAAAACGACCTCACTTAGTAGTTAAATGGGTGGGTAATGACTAAAATACCCCTGGGATTTAATTTAGAAAAACTATTAAAAAGGGTCGGCTTTAGGTTCCACGGGTGGAGTCTACGACTCGTAGACCCAACCATGACCCATGGTTCCTTCTCGTGGAAACTGCCCAAAATTTCAGGCTGCTGAAGGTTTTCTACGACTCAACAGGATGACTCGTGGAAGCTTTCACGAGTCGTAGAACTAAGTTATAGAAATCATGGGACTTGACCACTCTCTGTATGAGTTCCATGGTTCTGTTCCATGACCCGTGGAAACCTTCATGAGTTATGAAACTGACTCGTGGTTCTCAGACCTGAGAATGGTCTGCAGAACTGGAATCACGAGTCACTTCCACGACTCATGGAACCACCCACGACTCGTGGACTTGACTCATGATTCCTGGAAGTTAAAAAATTCCTGCAAGTCCTGAGTTAAAAAGCTGGGTCTATTTCCGGGGTGTTACAATACTAGCATCAATATCTCCTGTGTTACTAGTGAAGAGGTTCTAATAATATTCAGCAACTGCGTGCCAATATTTTCCTCTCCTTGAATCCACACTTCATCATGTTGTATTCTATAAATGTTGAGAACACTCCTTCTACCTCTTACCACAGAGTGGAAGAATTTTGTATTTTCATCACCTTCTATATTCCACCTGAGGTTAGCTTTTTGTCTCCAAAAGGAATCTACATGTTTATGATGCACAATAAAATTGGCTTTAGCCTTATGGAGCTCCGTTATGTCCATTTAGGATTTGGATTTGAAGTAATTTTCTTTAGCTTGCAGCACCTTAGCTTCTAGTTGTTGAACATTAATGAAAATATCTCCTATAGTATTTTTAGACCATAAGCTAAGTGCCCTTCCAGTATTCTTCAATTTCTGTCAAATCTCCCAAAAGATATTTCCATTTGTATGTGAGATCCAGTGTTGTTGGACTATATCTAGGAAGCCTTCATGCTCCACCAAAAATTTAAGAATCTAAAATATTTGATATGAGTACTTTGATTATCCCCAAAAGAGATGATAAGGGGTCAATGATCTAAGCTAACTCTTGGTAGATAAATCACATTACAGTTAGTAAAGTAGTCACTCCAACTGTCATTAACCACCATTCTGTCAAATCTTTTCCAAATTATCTCCTCCTCTTTTCTTTCATTACACCAAGTGTATTTATTACCAAAAAATCCAATATCATTTAAACCACAATCATAGAGACATTCCATAAAGGGCAAGGTCTTGTTCAATCTATGAGATTTTCCACCCATTTTCTCATCCACTGATAGTATACTATTGAAATTTCCACACACATCCCATGGTGAGTCAATCACAGAACCTGAAGCCCTTATGTGACCCATAAATCCTCTCTGCCTGCTACTTTTGATTTTGCATATACTAATGATAGAAGGCACTCTTTATAATCCGTATCAGTATTGAATTTGCATGTAACCAATTGGTTTTCACTAGAAAATATAGAACATATCAAATTAGCTACCCAGAAGATCCATATTTTGTTACTACAATTGGCAAAACATCCTTGCATTCCAAGAGTAAGTCTGTAACTCTCTATTTTAGTTTTCTTTACAAAAGGATCTTGTAGAGACACCAAAGAAACCTTATGATGCTTAATAATATAATTTAGGCTTTCAGTGGAGGCCTGAGACTTCATACCTCTGATATTCCAATTAAGGACATTGATCATTGATAATGTTGGTAGAAGGTTTTTGTGAATTCATTTTTTGACCCCTTGTAATGGGAGATGCTCTAACGTTTCCGGTTTTTATTCCCAGCCTCTTTTAAGGCCTTGATCCTTCATGTTGTGGTCATTCTGTTCAATCATTTGATCGCTAGTACCAGCAATTCATCCAGTAAGATCATTTTCTTGTTCATCTGATAATGCCTGTGAAATTTCATCCTCTGAGGAATTGGCTTCTTCCCATTCATCATCTTTTTATTTTCCTTGTTCATCATTTCCCTCCACTTGGTTACCTTCCTGTGCATGTTTCTATTTATTGTTATCATTCTCATATATATATCAGTTTCTTTTAATAACTCATCAAAGCTATTCTGGGCTATAGAGACTATTGTTCTTGTTGTATATGCTTTTTCTCTGGTTCCCACTTTCCATTCTTGTAACCCTTGTGTATTGATTCAGTTCTCCTTTTATGCTTCTTTCCTTTTGCTTCCTTCCATTTTCATATAGGGGTATCATCTTGAGGTTCTCCTGGTTCACTAGTTGTATTAAAAGATTCAAGGATTTTGTCAGCTTTGTCATTCGAATCAATGCTAATTCTTTGGAGTTTTACTTGCTTTGTATCTCCACACTTGTGAGTATCCAACACAAATTCTTTATTATGTTGTTTCTCCTTGTTCACCTGCTCACTATCATCTGGTTATTTTTCCTTTGAAAACTGATACCAGCCTTTAACATTATTGTTCTCAATGTGACTTTCTCTAACCACTGTTTCATTAGTAGGCAAAGGTTTGTGTATTCCAAATATAGCACCAGTTGGTTTGAAGAAAGTTTTAGGAGGTGCACTTTGTCCTCTTTTCTTGTTTCTTTGATCCTTCTTGTTGACTTGTTTTTCCCTCCCTCTTTCAACTTGTTTTTGAGTATTCATAGGCTCCTCATTTATGACATTGTCATCTTGACTCTTCATCATCTCCTTTTTTTCCTCCTATTTTTTTCTTTCGAGTACTTTGCAGTTTGCCACATTGTGACCTAGTCTTCTACAATGTCTACAATACTTAGGAATGTTTTCATACTCAATTTTTGGACATAACCTTTGAGAGGAGAGTCCTCATCTTCATCTCCCATCCAGACACTATTAACCATAGGTTTTAACATATCAATTTCGATTCTAACTTTCGCCATACTTGGTCTATTCATGGTTTTGGTGAAAATGTCCAACTCTAAGGATTTACTAGCATCTCTCACAATTTTCTCAATACAATTCCAGGTAAACCTTGGAGAAGTGCCCAAACTGGGACAATTGAAAGATCTTTGTCTAGTTTGAAGTCGGGTGTCCACTGTTGCAGCCACATCTGTAATCCTTCAACTTTGATCATCCTTTTGAATATCACCATATTTCAATCCTCATCATTAGTAAAGGTGAGGAATAACACTTCCTTTGAGGGAGAATTTTTCAGAAAATTGTGATCTGATAGTATCAATTTGAGGTCGGCTCTTTATAAATCTTCCAACAGTCGTTCTTTTGCATTGATTCACCATAACTCTATAGTAGTCACGTGTTTTGAATATAACTGCATGCATTCTATTATAAGTTTTGCTCCTCGCTTTAATAGACAGATCCTTGTGATTGAAAACCACATAAGATATTGATGGGTCTATTACAGATGTGGCATAGGAGGAGGGTTTTATTTTAATTGAAGGTGTAGTAGAAATCTCCCTTGTTAGGGCTTCGATTCGATATGTTGTACGCACCAGTAGGACGCTATCCGATGCTCCCATCAGGAGGTGCATGGGTATCAGTAGTGAGAGAAGAGAAAAATAGATCCGTTATTGAGGAAAGAGAAAATAAAGAAACTCTTTTTTCTCAACTGCTGAAGGGATTTATTTAGATATTTCATCACCAATACAAATGGACAAAGTACTAGACTACTAGTTGGAATGGTTAGGGAAAAAATAGTAAATTGAATCAGCCGTCAAACAACTAACATTTGTGGGACAAATTAGTAAACTAAATAAGCCATCAAACACCTAACATTTGTAATTTATACTTTTACGCAAGTCATTTAATTCAAACAAGAACGTGTAGATTTACTATTGCTTTTGGAGCTACTAGCTGGAACGTTCATTCTTTTAGGTATTTGACTACTTGTGTTACAAATTCAGTTAGTATATCATCTTTCTATGTTAGGTCCATGTTGATCAAAGACACCTTTTTTTTAACCAAATGACCATGGGACAATTTTATTAAAATAAAGGAAAAGTATGTACATATACAGACTGGCCCAAAGTACCAAAGCCCAATAAGAAAACTGTAACGCCCCAAAGTATATAATATAACATTTGCACATAATTAGACCATTTCTTGATATAAAGGAATGATCTTTACTTCCCATTTTCTAAACTCGAATATTTACGACGTTTGAAAAGTTGCTTGCCTTAAAGTAAGACAGTATTTAAGGAAATTGTATCGGGGTATTTATGTAAATTACAATTACTATATTTATCTCCAAAAAAATAATAGAAAATATATGAGATATTTAGCATTTTGGGCAGCCAACTTTAAATTTGGGCAGCCACCTTATGAATGATATATATATCCTAGTTTGTGTATTAAAATATATTGCCTCCTCTACAATTTCAGTTCCTTAAGGATAAGGATACCCCCTAAACTCTATCTCAATCATAATCCTAAAAAAATCACCTAGAAAAACTTTTTCTTTCAGCTAGAACACAAGACAATCACTCCCTTGTGGTAAGTAACCCAAACTCATTTTTGAAACTATGTAGCTGTTAGTAATTTTAAAATATCTTGTTGTGTAGAAATCTGTTTTGAGTGAATAAATATGTTTTGGAAATATATTGCATATATATATAACTCTTATGTTTATGTAAAAAGCTGGTTTTGACGTTATGGGGTCGAAAAAGAAAACACAACACAGAAAAAGTTCTGGCCAGTTTTTCTGATTTAGGAACCTTCTATGTGCAGATGTTAGTATTTTGAGCATATAGTTTTATACAAAATATATTTTGTGATGGTTTGTAACTCCTTGTGACATTAAGACATGTACCTACAACTTTTGTGAAGATTACAAAGCTTGGTTTTATCGTTTACCTATTCAAAGTTGAGTCACAAAATAAGCAGTCAGGCTGTCCAGATTTACTGTTTTGGGGATTTAGTGTGATTTGCAAAAACTAGGCTCACTTTTGATATCTATCTTGTTCATTTTCACCTGCTGAAATTGATGAATAATAAATGGGTATTTTATTGTATATTCAAGGTGTTTATACTCTTGTACAAGATAAAGGAATTTGTTTGAGGAAGTTGACGCACTTGTTGGTCTACGATTTGAACTCGTCAAGTTGTGGTAGGACTATTTATGTGCTAAAAAGTCAAAGTTTATGTATAAGCCTTAACTTGTACTCTCATTGCTTGCTGGAGTATTTTGACTATTGTCTTGGAACTTTCGTTTGCTCTCTCGTGACCTTATATCGACATATTAGTATTTTTAAATTATTGTGAGATTTTCGTTAATTCTCCCACTTGTATGGATTGCTCGATCATTCTGCATTCTTGTTGGGTCTTTGTCCTTCTTGTGGAATTGAATATGTCATTGTATCGGCATGCCTCTTGATTCAGATCTTTGGCCATCTTGACTTTGGATTTGTGGTTCGTCTTAATTATGTAAAACTATCCATTTAAGTACGAACTAGAAAGCCATTTTTAATATGGTTCTTGATTATCTTGATTATCTTGATTATTGGGTCTCGGCCCTACTTAATACAGGGCTTCAACTGTTTTTGATATTGGATTATGTTTGGTATGACGGCATGACGTACATATTAGGCGAAATTTATTATTTGAAATCTCGTAAAATAGTTCTATAAACTTTCTTGACACTAGAGCTTTGAATGCCAATTTTGATACTTGTAGTATACTTGTATACTTGATTTTTATTTATATATTATATTGAGATGTCAATAATTTAAAAGGGGATTGGAGAAATCTGTGTCTCCAAGCCCAAACTTTATACACCACTAAGCTTTGTGCTGAGCGATAGTTTTTTTCTATCGTGACGCTCGAGAGAATTATTGAAGATGGCCACTTGAAGTAGACTTTTTAGAGCTTTTAGAAGATCACATTTTCATATAGGCATCTATATTTTATAGTAATTTTGGGACTTGTACATAATCCATATGTTGCACTTGTATATGTAAATCTTGGAGCTTATTTTATTGTAGTACTATAAATTGTAAACTTGAATTTGATATCGTGTCGGATATTTTGAGGTGTGTAAACTCAGGTCTTATAATGTATTAAAGTCACATTTTAGTTTGTAATTTGCAAAATGGAAGAAACTAGTATTTTCTTTAGCATTTGGAAGTTTGAAGATGATGTACAAATAATCCTGCAGTTGTGTTTAAATGAAAAAAATGACATTCCATGAGGTACATGCTTGATTATTTTTGAAAGGTCAGCCATCGTGAATTGAAACTCCTATATGGTCTTTACTTGGAAGTATATGAATTGTTAGATGTAAAAATATTATACCTTTAACTCTTTTCGAACGGGCCTAATTCCTCTATATAAATAAAGATGATTAATATGTTTGAAATGGAGTCCCTTTTAAATGCTACATGTATATCTTTGTTTTTGTTTCAAAAATGGCATCCTCCCAAGAGGGTTGCTACAAAAACTATCAGAAAACAAAGGCAACTAAAGCTAAAGAAAACTGAAAAGGAAACAAAGTAAAATTAAAAAACAAATGGGAAAGTGTAGCATCTTTGAATCGAAAGGGAAAGTGTAGCCTCTAGAGGGTTCAAGCTAAACCTATGATGTACCGGGATTTCACGGCACTTTCGATGCTTAAAACTAAGAAATTTGGGAGTTCTTAAGTTTGTGTTATTAGATATGATGCTCGTTTGCTACATGTGTAGGGAAAAGTGTTTAAAAGACAAAAAGACATAAAAGTTGCTATTTTTGGGCTAAAAGTCATGCCCTATGGGAGTGGGATCCACCTCGGCCTGTGGGAAGGAATGTTGGAATGAGAGAGTAAGAGTTAGAGGAAAAATCCCATCCAATGACCAATTGGGACAGGCGTTGAAGTTGCCACGTGCTGTCACACTTGGCCATGGAAATGGACCAGAAAATCTAAAGCAATATGTTAAGCCTGACGTCCTTCCACGATGCCCGTGAGAGTCACGACATGACATCGCACAAGTCTGTCAAAATAAGCCAGAGCCGCTGGAGCATCAGATGAATTAGCTGATGGGTTGCCCACAACGCCTGTGGCAACCACGATGACTCGTCAGCCTAGCCCGTGGAAATAAGGCAGAGGGCTTGAGACATAAAGTGTAGAAGACCCGAGGGGCACGCACGATGCCTGTGGCACCCACAACGTCCCATGGAGCCTGCCAGTTGAAACTACCGTGTTCCAACTCTCCTAGTTCTGATAGTAGTTGGTCTTTCTTGTCTATAAATACATTCCCTATGGTTTTATTTTGGGTGTTATGCATTGCTAGGAAATTGTTATGCAACTTTAAAACATCATAACACATTGTTGAGATTTTATTCCATACTTTTAAGAATTCAATTTGTCAAGCCCCGAGGCTAGCCCCTAGACGTAACATGGGACCTTGGGTCACAAGTAACCCCAAGCTAACCCTTAATCTGGTATATCACAAGCATACTGAATATAATTCTAAAACAAGCAGAATCATAACTAAGAAATGAATAAAACTAAAAGAATGTATCTCATAATATCTGAAAGAAATGACTGAGTTCAAACCATACAACCCAAATCAACTGACTACTGACTCTATGTCTGAATGCCTCTAATACTGATGAGCTGTTGGGACAAGACCCTAGCTAGCTCCAAAATACAGGAACTAACAATATCTGACTAAATCAAATAAAAACATAATGAAAATATCCTCGGAGGATGAGGACTCACCCCTGACTAAGCTGTTGTGGCACCAGTAAGAGCTAATCACGCGGCAGAACCTGAAAATCTGAGCCTGCATCATAATAGGATGCAACATAGAGTATGCATCATACTCCGAATGTACTGAGCATAAGGGATATGCAAAGCTGACTGAAATTTAAACATGCTAAAAATACTGAAAGCTGTAATCTGAACTAAGCTATAGTACATAGGCCCAAATGTATAATCGTGCATAAAATAGCTGAAATGCAGGAATAACATAAAAGTATGCTGAACACTGAAAATGAGTGTACATGAGGGCCTAAAGTACCATACTAAATCTAATACTATGGGAGAGCTTATTAACCGACATAAACCACGTGAGCTAAATGTGGAGTCTGATGTATGCGCCCCATCGAAAGGGCCTAATATACCTTGCCATGGTATAAAGGCATGACTGTGGTGTGATCACTAGAACTGACGCTCAACAGAGGGGACTTACAAACCTATGATGGCACGTAATTCTGGGACTTGAGGGTACGCTGAACCCTAGTCCAACTCGGTGCTAAATACTACTCTCAAACTGAATAAATCTCAATTCAAAACTGGCATCCTGAGTTTCTTGGTCAGGACTAGACTAGTCTAAAGTCTTTGTTTTTCTGAGTTACTGTAGTAGACTAAAATCTGACCATTTTTTGCTTCTAGAACTCATACTAATATGCTAGGTTGAATTTTTGAAGGAAGCTAACACATTTAAGCAAATGCTATGATTTAGGGCTAAGTCCATGATTCCTAAAGATCTTGTAAATATCTAAGTAATGCAAGATAATCAGTATGTGATATTTAAAACAATACAAAGATCATATATAACTCATGATCATGATTTCTTGGAGCAATCTGTAAAATGGAGAAGAACCCTAGTTCTACATTAATGAGAATCATTGAAAAGATCTGGGGTTTTTCGACATAAGGGCGGACTAAGCCCTTACTAAATTCCCACATACTTGGTGGATGAAATCCCTGCAAGAATCTGGAGTTGAAGCTTGGAGGAGAGAACCCTAGGCCTGGGACTTTGGAGAAGACGCTCTGTTCTGACTTGAATCAATTTTTGAGAAGTCTGACTTGTTTTGGGGAATTAGACTTAATAAAATAAGCCTAAGACTATTTATAGTCGAAGCAAAGTTGGAAAAGAAAGGTCTAAAATACCCCTAAGAACTAAAATGAAAACTGCTGGAAAAAATCGGCTTTAGGAATCACAGATGGATTCCATGAGTCATAGGCTGAACCACGTCTCGTGGTTTCCACTCGTGGTTCCTGGCCACAGAGTCAGGCCACAAATGAATTTCTACGAGTCAACAATATGGGTCGTAGAATGAACTACGGTCCGTAGACTCAGTTGTAATTCTAGGCTCATCATTCAAGCTGCAGAAGGAGTTCTATGGGTCAACAGGATGGGCCGTAGAATAAACTACGGTCCGTAGACCAAATTCGTAATCTTTCAGGGAAATTGTCAGCTCTCTGATCAAGTTCCACGAGTTGACAGGACAAACCGTGGTTTGAACCACGGTCTGTAGAACTAACTCGTGGTTCTCAAACTAGAGACTGAACCTGCAAGTGTAAACCACGTGTTCATTCTATGACCAGTGTTTCAGACCATGGTCCGTGGTTTGGACCCGTAATTCATGGAAAGTTCAAAATTCTGCAAGTTTCTGAGTTTGAAAGCTGGATCAAATTCCGAGGTATTACAATATCTCCCCCTTGAGATCATTTATCCTCTAATGAAGACTAAACAAGCTGAGTTTGGAGGAACGGGACTACAATCCCTACCACTAAGCATTAAAAGCTGAATCTCTAGCTGAAATAGGTTCTAAGTACATGAAAGAGTGCTGAATTTCATGAACAACTGATGGAACATGATACTGAGATGGGAAAATATAAAAGTTAACTGAAAAATTGAGGAGGAACTATTACCTCAAACTAGAACTGGATCGGAAGGGAAGAGGTGGGGGTACTTGGCCATCATGGTTTCTTCTGCTTCCCAAATAGCTCCCTCTATAGATTGATTCCTCCACAAAACCTTTACTGAAGCGACTTCCTTATTTCTCAACCTACGAACCTGACGGTCAAGAATCTCAACTGGAACCTCCTCATAGGTGAGGCTATCCTTCACCGCCACACTCTCAAGAGGTACTATCGATGCTGGAACACCCACACACTTCTTCACCAAGGAAATGTGAAAGACTGGATGAACTGCTGCTAACTCTGCTGGAAACTCTAACTCATAACCCACATTACCAACCCTTTTCAGGATTCTGTAAGGGCCTACAAACCCGGGACTGAGCTTCCCCTTCTTGCCAAATCTTATCACCTTCTTCATAGGTGATACTTTCAGGAAAACCCAATCATCGACCTCAAACTCTAAGTCCCTTCTCCTCATATCTGCATAGGACTTCTGACAACTCTGAGCTATTTTCAATATCTCCCTGATGAGTTGAAATTTCTCTATTGCCTCATGAACCGAATCTGGCCCGATCAAGGATGCTTCACCTACTTCGAACTAACCAATCGATGATCTGCATCTACGCTCATAAAGTGCCTTATATGGGGCCATCTGAATACTGGAGTGGAAACTGTTATTATAGGTGAACTCTATGAGAGGTAGGTGATCATCCCAACTTTCCTTGAAATCGATCACGCAAGCTCTCAACATGTCCTCTAAGGTATGAATGGTACACTCGGCCTGACCATCCATCTGCGGATGAAATACTGTACTGAGATTTACCTGAGTACCAAGACCTTTCTGGAATGATCTCTAGAAATGAGATGTAAACTGAGGACCTCTATCTGAGATGATAGACAGGGGGACCCCATGCAACCTGACTATCTCGCTGATGTAGAGTTTGGCATAGTCCTCCATCGAATCTGTAGTCTTAACTGCCAAGAAGTGAGATGACTTGGTGACTCTATCAACTATCACCCAAATGGAGTCATGCTGCCTGCGAGTATGAGATAACTCCATAATAAAATCCATGTTGACCACTTTCCACTTCCAAGTAGGAATACAAATCTCCTGAGTCACATCTCTTGGTTTTTGATGCTCTACTTTAACCTGCTGACAGTTGGGACACTTAGCTACAAAATCTGTGATGTCCCTCTTTATGTCATTCCACCAATAGACTTCCCATAGATCATAGTACATCTTAGTGCACCTGGATGAATGGAATATCTGGAATTATGGGCTTCTGAAAAGATCTACTACCTCCACTAACCCACCTTAGGAACACATAAGCGACCTTAATAACGAAGCACACCATCTCCCCCTTGGGAGAAAACCTCAACTCTCTATTGATGAACTGCACCCTTAAGCTGAATCAATATGGGATCACTATCCTGCTTTTCCTTAACCTCCGAAACCAATGAAGATTCTGACCCATTCTGGACTATCACACCACCATCTGACATGTCCATAAGGCAAACTCCTAATCGAGCAAGCCGATGAACCTCTCTGGCCAATTCTCTCTTCTCTTCCTCAACATGTGATACGCTACCCATAGATAGTCTACTGAGAGCATCAACCACTACGTTGGCCTTACACGAATAGTAGAGCACATTCATATCATAATCTTTGAGGAACTCAAGCCATCTCCTTTGATGAGGATTCAATTCTTTCTGGGTGAACACATACTAGAGGCTCTTATAATCTGTGAACACATCAACATGAACACCATACAAGTAGTGTATCCAGATTTTTAAGGCAAACACAATAGCTGCAAGCTCGAGGTCATGAGTCGGGTAGTTCTTCTCATGGGACTTAAGCTGTCTGGAAGCATACGCTATGACCTTATCCTGCTGCATCAAAACACAACCCAGGCCAACTCTGTATGTATCCCAATAAACCACATAACCGTCCGAACCCTCTGGTAGAGTCAAAATATGAGCTGTAGTCAACCTAGTCTTCAGTTCCAAGAAACTTTTCGCACACTCATCTGACCACTGGAACTTGACCTTTTTTCTGAGTCAACTTGGTCAATGGGGAAGCTATGGATGAAAATACTTCTACGAATCTCCTATCATAAACAGCCAAACCTAAGAAACTTCTGATGTCCATCGGAGAGGTGGGTCTGGGCCAGTCCTTTACTACTTCAATCTTATGAGAGCCAACTCGAATTCCATCACTAGACACCACATGACCAAGAAAAGCGGCTGATTTCAACCATAACTCACACTTACTAAACTTGGTGAATAACTGGCGGTCCTTGATAGTCTGTAGAATTACCCTTAGATGGTTCACATGCTCCACCTTATTTCTAGAATAAAAAAGGATATTGTCAATGAATACAATAACGAACAAGTCCAAATATTATCTGAACACCCTATTCATTAAATCTATGAAAGCTTCAGGAGCATTGGTTAGTCCAAAAGACATAACTACAAATTCATAGTGACCATACCGAGTCCTGAAAGCTATCTTCGGGATGTCACTACCTATGACTCTGAGCTGATGATAGACGGATCTTAGGTCTATCTTAGAAAAGCAACTAGCTTCCTGAAGCTGGTCGAACAAGTCATCAATCCTGGGAATGGGATACTTATTCTTGATTGTGACTTTGTTTAGTTGACGATAGTCAATGCACATCCTGAGAGAATCATCTTTCTTACGCACGAACAACACTGGAGCATCCCATGGAGAGATGCTGGGTCTGATTAAACCCTTATCTAGAAGGTCTTTCAACTGATCTTTCAATTCCTTAAGCTTAGCTGGAGCCGTTCTTATGGAGGAATTGAAATAGGCTAGGTATCTGGAAGGAGATCAATTGCGAATTTGATTTCCCGTTCGGGAGGAACTCTAGGAAGATCTTCTGGATACACCTCTGGGAACTCATTCACCACTGGGACTAACTCAAGAGTTGGGGTCTCAGAGTTTGAATCCTTAACTTGAACAAGATGATAGATATACCCTTTGGAAATCATCTTTCTGGCCTTAATGTAGGAGATAAAATGACCTACAGGTACTGAGTTACTACCCTTCCATTCTAAGACTGGCTCATTAGGAAACTGAAACCGAATGATCCTAGTTCTACAATCGACTGAGGCATAACATGAATGTAACCAATCCATGCCTAGAATAATATCAAAGTTACCATTTCTAGCTCTACAAGATCTACTGAGGTGACTTTCTGGGAAACTGTGACAGGATAATTTCTGTATACCCATCTAGCAATAACTGGGTCACCAACTGGAGTAGAGACTGAGAAGGGTTCTGGGAGGATTTTGGGACTGACACTGAAGTTTTCTTCTATAAAGAGAGTTACAAGGGAAAGTGTTTCACCTGTGTCTAATAGGGCATAAATATCTAAATGGAAGACTTGCAACGTAACTGTGACCACATCGAGAGAATCCTCTTGGTCCTATCGAGTCTGAAGAACATATAATCTATTATGACACTGACCACCACCTGTACCAGATGAGGCATCCTGCTGAGTGGGGCGGCCCGCTAAAGCTACTGAAGTAGTAGACTGAGCTTTGTTACTTCCCTGTCCTTACCTGGCAGAGGGGCAGTCCCTCAACCGATGAACGAGCTAGCCACAACCAAAATATACCTCATTTCTAGTAAGACACTCACCCGGATGGTTCTTACCACACTTTGGGCATGATGGAAAAGTACGGTTACCTATAATATTGCCTTGAGACTTAGAGCTTGATGCTTCTCTTTTTTAGTCTTGTCGAGGCCTAGGAGATGGAGCACTAGCTGATGATGGCACTGGGCCTGTGGACCTCTGCTGAAACTGCGAGGGAATCCCATCACCCGAACTCTGCTGAGAATATTCATAGTTACCTGTCCTAGTCTTTTTGTTGTCCTTAGCAATTTCCTTGAGCTTATCCCCCTCAACCTACTGAGCATGGGTCATCAGTCTGGAGATATTCATATCCCCTAATAGCATAGCATTCCTGCACTTTGTCTTCACTAGATCAGATACTCTAAACAAGAACTTCCCTATTTGAGCCCTTGGATCGGCTACCATATGTGGAGCATACCATGAGAGCTGAGTGAACTTCAGCCCATATTCTTAGACTATCATGAACCCTTGCCCCGAATTCATAAACTCTTGGACCTTAGCTTCCCTCAACTCCCTCAGGAAGAACCTGTCCATAAAATCTCTAGTAAAATAGTCCCATGTCACATGAGCTGCATTCACACCTCTGTTGTCTTTTCACTGCGTGAACTAGATATGAGCCACATCCTTTAGTTGATAGGATGCCAACTCAACACTATCAGTACCAGTCACTTGCATCACCTCGAGAATTTTCTTGATTTCATCAATGAAATTCTGTGGGTCTGCACCAACCTTTGACCTTAGAAACTCTGGCGGATTCATACGAACAAAATCACGAACCCTAGTTACAGTTGATCCACCAGCGGGGTTCGTAGGAACTGGGGCCCGCTGATTAGCCTTATTGGCAACTGTCTGAGCCAACAACTGAATTGCATTATGGAACTCTGCATTTGTAACCTCATGGTTTGGGGCTGGAGGATTTGCGTTAGCGTTGCGTGCATAAGCTCTGCGAGGAGCCATGATATGAAATGCATAACAACAGATTAGAGGGGAGAAGTTGATTCACACTCAATCGCATGATAAAAATAGCAAAAGAAGTAAAGTTTTCTTAGAACACTTCGTAGCCTCCCCCTCATAAGTGTGGCGCGCTTCACACCCATAAGAGAGACTCTACTTAGTGCAGCTTTCAGACATCCTAGGACTCTTGAACTTGATGCTCTGATTCTAAGTTTGTCATGCCCCGAGGCTAGCCCCTAGATGTAACACGGGACCTAGGGTCACAAGTAACCCCAAGCTAACCCTGAATCTGGTATATCATAAGCATACTGAATATAATTCTAAAAAATGCGGAAGCATAACTAAGAAATGAATTAAAATAAAAAAAATGTATTAGATAATATCTGAAAGAAATGACTGAGTTCAAACCATACAACCCAAATCAATTGAATACTGACTCTATGTCTGAATGCCTATAATACTGATGAGCTGCTGGGACAAGTCCCCAGCTAGCTCTAAAATACTGGAATTAACAATATCTGATTAAATAAAATAAAAGCATGACAAATATGTCCTCGGAGGATGAGGACTCACCCCTGACTAAACTGATATGGCACTGGTAGAAGCTAATCACGCGGCTGAACCTGAGAATCTGAGCCTGCATCATAATAGGATGCAACATAGAGTATGCGTCAGTACTGAGCATGAGGGATATGCAAAGCTGACTGAAATGTAAACATGCTAAAAATATTGAAAGCTGTAATCTGAAACTAAGCTATAGTACATAGGCCCAAATGTATAATCGTGCATAAAATAGCTGAAATGCAGGAATAACATGAAAGTATACTGAACACTGAAAATGAGTGTAACTGAGGGCCTAAAGTACCATACTGAATCTAATATTGTGGAGAGCTTATTAACCGACATAAACCACGTGAGCTAAACATGGATTCCGATGTATGTGCCCCATCGAGAGGGCCGTATATACCTTGCCAGGGTATAAAGGCATGACTGTGGCGTGATCACTAGAACTGACGCCCAACAAAGGGGACTTACAAACCTACAATGGAACGTAGTTTTAGGACTTGAGGGTATGCTGAACCCTAGTCCAACTCGATGCTAAATAATACTCTCAAACTGAATATAGCTCAATTCAAAACTGGCATCCTGAGTTTCTAGGTCAGGACTAGACTAGTCTAAAGTCTTTATTTTTCTGAGTTACTATAGTAGACTAAAAACTGACCAATTTCTGCTTCTAGAACTCATACTAATAAGCTAGGTTGAATTTTTGAAGGAAGCTAACACATTTAAGCAAATGCTATGATTTAGGGCTAAGTCCATGATTCCTAAAGATATTGTAAATATCTAAGTAATGCAAGTTAATCAGTCTGTGATATTTAAAACAATACAAAGATCATATATAACTCATGAGCATGATTTCTTGGAGAAATCTGTAAAAAGGACAAGAACCCTAGTTCTACATTCATGAGAATCATTGAAAAAATCTGGATTTTTTTGGCATAAGGGCGGACTAAGCCCTTACTAAATTCCCACATACCCGGTGGATGAAAATCCCTGCAAGAATCTGGAGTTGAAGCTTGGAGGAGAGAACCCTAGGCCTGGAACTTTGGAGAAGACGCTCTGTTCTGACTTGAATCGATTTTTTAGAAGTCTGACTTGTTTTGGGGAATTAGACTTAATAAAATAAGCCTAAGACTATTTATAGTCGGAACAAAGTTGGAAAAGAAAGGTCTAAAATACCCCTGAGAACTAAAGTTAAAACTGCTGGAAAAAGTCAGCTTCAGGAATCACGAATGGATTCCATGAGTCATAGGTTGAACCACGGCTCGTGGTTTCCACTCGTGGTTCCTGGCCACAGCGTCAGGCCATAGATGAATTTCTATGAGTCAATAGTATGAGCCGTAGAATGAACTACAGTTTGTAGACTCAGTCGTGATTCTAGGCTCAGCATTTAAGCTGCAGAAGGAGTTCTATGGGTCAACCGGATGGGCCATAGAATAAACTACGGTCCGTAGACCCAATCTATAATCTTTTAGGGAAACTGTCATCTCTATGATCAAGTTCCACGAGTTGACAGGATGGACCGTGGTTTGAACCATGGTCTATAGAAGCAACTTGTGGTTCTCAAACGAGAGACTAAACCTGCAGGTGTAAACCACGGGTTCATTCTATGACCCGTGGTTTATACCACGGTCCGTGGTTTGGACCTATAATTCCTGGAAAGTTCAAAATTCTGCAAGTTTCTGAGTTTGAAAGCTGGATCGAATTTTGGGGTATTACACAATTATTGTTCTTGATTATTGAAGTATTCTTGAGAGTTCAAGATTTCGATTTCATTACTTATTCTTGTATGTTATAATCATGATCTCTTAATCTAAATCTGATTGTTCTCTTGCAACTATAAGTAGCTAAATCCACAACTAGGGTTATGAGAACCTGTCACGACCCGACTCTCAGGTCATAATGGCACTTACAACCTCTTAGTAGGCGAATCAATCCCCGTAGCTCGGAATGGTTAGTAATGGGCTACTATCTAGCCAGCATGCGGAAGGGCAGTAAACAAGCGAAAGCAAGAGAACAAGATAAAGAAATAATCAACTAGCTCATGGGAAAGAAGAGTGAACTCCATGGAGGCTATGTGTCTTCATCATCATCATCAGCTGCTTTCTCCTCCTCATCCGTAAGGGATGCCAACAAGTCATCCAGGGGACCAGGAATGGTGAAAGGCTGGGGTAGGGTATTCATATTTGCATCCTCCATTGAGGCCTTACTCTTTTCCTTGTCGAGGTCCTTATGGAGTTTCTTGACAGATTTCTCACATATATCCACCCTTTTACAAAGATTGGACACGCTCTCCATAACTCACTTGATGGCATTCTTCACCTCCCTCTCAATAAATCCTGGTAGATCCTTCGACAAGTTCCTCAATTGCCTTTTGTAGTTGTATGTTTTGTCAATCATATCTCAAAGACCACTTTTAGATAATGGCCCTCTAGGTGCACTAGTAATGGGTGTGTGTGTTTCTGAAGCAGGAGGTGAAGAAGAAGAAGCATGTAGTGCAGCATCAGAGTCATCATCCTCAAATTCTATCGATTCCTTTACCCTACGCCTTTTGAAACGAGGAGCATCCCGATCAGTTTTCTTATCCAGATCCAACACGCCAATGGCCGGACTAGGCGCATCACAGTCAAAGAAAGGGACGTCAGCTTGTGCACAAAGTTTACCGATTAGAAGTGGAAAGGGGAATACATCTCCATCTCTACGAGCCTTCCTTTTGATCACTAAGGCAATGACCTTACTAAAGTTGATATGATCCCCCACCATGATTGAGGCTACAAGAATGGCCCCATCATGCGTGACCTTTTGGTAATTCTGAGAAGGCATAAAGTGGTAGTGAACAAAATCATACCAAAGGATCGCCTCAAAGTACAAAGACCAGCGAGGTATTTTACTCCCTATAGTGGCCCAGAGAGGTTCATCAGGAGCGATGATAGGAGGAGACTATTCGAGAGGTTTGCACTTGTGAAGTATCTTAGCCATGAGATTAGGAGAAGGTTCAATAGTAGTACTCCAATAGATAATATTAATAGCATACAGAGTGATCTTTATTTCCTTCCCTCGAATAATGACTGAATCCAATGCAGGGAATGTCTCACAACCTCCTTTGTAGAACATAGCATCTTCTGTTGCCTGATATGAGGCAAAGAACTCCCACACTAACTCCTTGTAGTAGTTCCCAGGCACCTCTTGGAATAGCTGCCACTGACGGTTGGCAAACTAAGTTGAGATTTTAGGTAGTTTATCTCCCATTATATACAGGTTAAAGCTTTGCTCTATGTTGAAGTTCCTTCCCATATCACGATCATAAATGACCCTCATACCCTTTATTTCGAATCGAACTCTCTCCTCCTTAGAGATTTGAGTTCGGGAAGATGAGGCTTTCTTCTTCCCTTTTGGGGCTGGATTGGAGGATGAGGGAGCTGTTGGCCTTCGTGAGCTCCTTTTGGTATTACCCTACTAGAAGACATGTTCTGCATACAGATATTGTGAGCCAAAAACAAAAATAAAACCTAAAAAGAAGTTAGCAACTACAAAGGATGGAATGCAAAGGACTAGAAAAACAAAGTAGGTGATTGAAGGCTGCACCAGCAGGAGTGCGCATCATATGTGCTATCGCACAAACTAACAGAATCCTACAGGAATTTTTCCATTGAGGTGCAAAGTTGGTGCGGTCCTCACCAACAAAAGTGTGCATCATACTATGCTTAGCCACTCAAAGCAGAGAGCTGGCTATCTTTTGAACATGGTGTGATGCCTTGTGTGACCCGCACATCAAGATCTATGCATCGCATACGAAACGCACAAAGGAACAATTGAAATTTTTAGTTCCTTGTGTTCTTGTGAATTACGCATGTGATCCTAGAGCAAGATGTACTTGGGCATTCGGCACCACGCAACAAACAAACAATATTAAACAACAGGAGGTAAGGTATATCATGACCACAAACATCCAGGTACTCAGACTTCCCTGGATTTCCATTAACAACAACAACTAACAAGCAAAGAACTTAACGACTTCCCTTAAGATAGACGTTACCCCATCTATCATTGGGAATATCAAGCCTTTACTTGCAATAATGGGCACCAACAAGTTTTTTAGCAATAATTAACCCCTCCCCACAAAAGATTGTACACCCGAAGAAAATTTTCAACAAGGAATCATGGGCATACGAGTAGCAAAATCCAGCTCTAACAATCAATTTTAAGTAAAACCTTATGACAAATGACTTTTTTCCCATAAGAACGACGTCACCCAATCTATCATCGGGCAAACCATTCGTCAATCACAAGTGGGTTACTCAGACTTCACTCAAAACTCAGATTTCAAGGCTAAAAATCACTACCACTCGACATGCATTAACAAAATTCAAGCTCTACCAAGTTGACAATAAGCAAAAAGTTTAATAAAATTCAAAATTGGGGATCCAAATTTTTTGGATCTCACCCAAAATCAACATGGCAATTTTACTAAGAATGCTTCATAATATGAGTTCCCAACCTTTATAAAAACCAGTATTTAATGTCGGTGAACTTACCACAAGTGAAGATTAGGAAGAGAGGAGTGAAAATTGATGCTTTTTGGCGTTCAACAATGGTGACCCAAGTAGACTTTACGGAGAGATAATGGAAACAATGGTGGTGGAGGGGCGGAGATGGTTGGATGAAGGAATGGAAAGATTTTGGGGGAGATTGAGGGATTTAGAGAGAATTTTAGGAGATAAATTGTGAAGTTTGGAGAAAAGATGGTGGAAAATAAAGAAGAGAGGCGGTTTTAAAAAGAAAAGAACAAGAAAATTTTAGTCGAGTCCTGTCCGGTTCAAGTCGATCAACAGGTTGGGTCAATTAAAATTCAAATTTACCTTTTGTGTGCCGTGACATGCGATTCGCACCATCCTTGGTGCGGACCGCCTGGTATTTTGCACATCGCCCTTTTTCTCCCCTTTGTTTGCCCAGGCTTTTGGTTGGCCATGCACCGGAGGTGCGATGCGCACTTGGGATCTTGTGGACCGCATGGTCCAGCGCAGGACACCTCTAATTTTTCAACTTTCTCCCAAGGCTTCTGTTTTGGCATACGGTCAGCTGTGCGACATGCACAATTGCTCATGCTGTCAGCACAACCCGCCGCACAACTCATGTTTTCCCTGTTCTTACTTGTCCATTTTTTCACTCCATGCATTCCATAAAAACACACCAAAAACACCAAAAGATAACTAAATACAAATTAAAGAAACTTGGGTTGTGTCCCAAGTAGCGCTTTATTTAATGTCGTGGCTCAACGATACTACCTCAAATCACTCATTCTTTGGATTGGTGATAGTATCACTGTGCAGCGTCCCTTCATCCTCAGGTTCATTTGGCTTGAGAGGTGGTTCATTTATGCCTCAAGATGTTTGATTGAGGCTGAGTGAGAGCTCACGGTTTGGTGAAGTGTCAAAACTTTACTGTTTAGCTCACTCACTCCCGTGTTTGTCGTATCCACCTTCTTTAGAACCAAGGACAACATGTCCTCTATCTTGTAATGACTGGGGTTGCTTGTGCCCAGTTGGTAAATAGAGTCTACCTTGTTCGGAGGTATATAGGGATTTGAGCTCTGGTGATTAAAGCGATCACCATCTTTGTCTCTATCCCTCCAATTTTCGTCTCTTTCTTTATCTCCTATCCGACCTTGGTTCTCTTCCCTCGGGTGATAATACCCAGGACAAGCACCCACTAACACAAAGCACAGTTTACCATCGACCACTGTCATCAGTTCCTCATCACTCACTTTGATTTCCGATGTACTCACTGCATTTACCACTTTCACACCACCTACTCCCATCACATTCTTAGACATCAAGTCAATTTGCATTATCATCTTGGCCATTGTTTGATCCCGCTCCACATCTCTTTTTCTCATTTCATTGGTCAAGATGGATGAGTGCACTCCCAAAGTTGGCACATCCGCTTCCCTTGTATGCCAAGCTTGGTTAGTTTTGTTCATTCGCTCTAGGAAAGTCGAGGCAATGGGAAATTTTAAGTCCATAAAGGTGCCACCTCCAAGGTTGTCAGCCACCGATTTATTTAGAGAGTTCAACTACCGATAAAATCTTTGCAGCAATATGTTGTTTGACAACTCATGGTTCAAACACAAGAGAAACGTCTTTTTGAACCTGAACAAAACTTCATTTAGAGGTTCATCCAGGAGTTTCCTAAAGTTGATAATCTCATCTCTTAAATTCATCATTCGAGATGGAGGGAAGAATCTTGATGTAAATGCCTCAACTAACTTGACCCAAGATGTGATAGAATCATCCGGCAACTCTTCCAACCACGCCGTGGCTTCCCCCGTAAAGGCAAAAGGGAATAGGCATAATCAGATGGACTCTTGGGAGATATGCTGAAACATGAACGGTTGGAAAATCTCCAAAAAATTTTGGATATGCCGGTTGGCATCTTCATGTGCTGATCCACTAAATAGGCCCTTCATTTGGATTAAGTGGAGCATGGTTCTTATCACATGGAAGACAACATTTCCCACTATGGGGGGGTAGGCAGATTGCACCCACACCCCCTTGCATCATAGGCTCAGCCTCATCGGCCTCCATGAAGCCTTTAACGCTCTCGTTGTTGCCAGCCTCATCCATAGGCTAGCCTTCTCAATGACAACACAAACAATAAACAAAAGTAAAAGAAGAAATCACTCTCAAAGTGACTTCAAATCAACAATCAAAAATAGCTATCAAATCAAGTCTCCGGCAATGATACAATTTTTTATAAATGCTCAAATCATACTCCCCAAATATGGAGGCACAACCATCGTCAAGAAAACCATATTTATAAGTACCCAGCAGGTGTCGGGGGTCGTACCCACAGAGACTTGATGCTAGCTATATGGAGATTGTATCAAAATGAGTTTGCAAGGGGAGTAAATGCTTAAAAACACGAAAGTAAATGATTGGGGGAATTGGGATTCAGTCACTACAATCGCAATTCGTAAATAAAGCAAGTAAGTAAAGCGGGGGTATCAAATTGAGTAGGAGACTAGGGATGTGTAACAAATGGGGCCTTAATGTGGGATAGGGTATTTTCCTTTTCACACTTATTCTTGCTTATTGACATAGGTAGCCTTGGTCATGAGCGTGGTTATTTATCTCTCGATCAACAACCATATATCCAATAATCCTGGTTAGAGCATTATTGGTCAAAGCAATAAACAACCAAGATCAAGCTTGGGGTGGTCACGCTATCTCTAGCTTAGACCCTTAAATGGGTGATTCTGTCGATAAGAGCTATTTCTTGCCTCAAATATGAATAGAGTCCCAAGTTCCTACTAGTAATCTCACATCTGAAACCATAAAATTCTCTTTCAAGCAACAACATAGTCAAGTAATGATGATTAATGTTTGCAACCATCAATTTTAGGATTAAAACAAGGTTAAACTACTATACCCATATCAAATAAGCAATTATAAGTAAGAATTAGCAACACACACACCCATTTGTCAAGAACTCATTATCAACACACCGCTAGACAAGTGAAATTAGCCACTCATAACAAAGGAGAGAGATATACCAAATGTGTAAGTCAAAATCCTCTTTATTCAAGCCGAGTTTCAAGTTCAAAGCTCAATTTGAGTGCACAAATGGTTAACCAAGTGAATGGATTCAAACCCTCTTCACTTTGGAGAGGAAAGCTTGTTCTCAAAGTAAAAAGTTCTTCCAAATATTCAGGACTGAAGAATTCTAGTTACAATTGTGCCTAAATTAGCCTTTTATAGTTTCCCAAAATGTCACTAAAATTAAGGACAAAATTTCCCTTCGGGTGATGTGTGATGCGACGTACAGTTCGCACGTCACGATGTGTGCGTCTCACACTGTCTTCAGTTGGACCAATGACTTTATCTCATTTTGGAGGCTTTATGCGAAAGAAGTGCAATTTGCACATTGGGTTGTGCGCGTCGCACAATGACCGCACCCCTTAGCAGATTCTTCAGTGAATTTTGCATATCGATGTGGCAGAGGTGCGTTTCGCAGCATAGCTTGTGCGTGTTAAATGGGCACCGCATCTCAGGCTAGAATCTCTATCTTTTCTGATCCTTCCACACTTCACTCCTTTTGAGCTAATTTTGGGTCCACTTCCTTATTTTTCACCACTAATCAAAAGTACCTGCATAGACATCAATAAAGACCATAAGAACCTCTAAATCTATTAAAAACATAGCAATAATTCATGGATTGAGGCTCAATAAGTTGGTAGATTTCTGACTTATCACTTCTTCAACATATTCATAGCATTCTCTTGTTTCTAAGTTGGCAACATCGTAGACTCGGGCACCTTCTTCATGTCAAACTCACCATGGGCTTCAACCAACTTGCCCTTGGTATTGATCATAGATACAACTCTAAATTTGTCCGGTAGTCTAGTAGGTTGGAATACATCAAATGTAACTTCCTCGCTCCCCACACTGAACTTGAGCTCTCTGAGTTCCACATCAACTAGTGCCCTACTAGTGGAAAAAAGTGGGCACCCTAAAATAATGGGAACCTCAAGATCCACATCGCAGTCCAAGACCACAAAGTCCGCCATCAGGAATATCACCCCCAAATGAGAAGATCCGGGGCATTTGCATAGGAGCTTTAACCAAACGAATATTGCTGGCTAGCCTGCTGAACATGTTGGCAAATATTTTGAATTAAACATCTTCCTCTTTTTAAGAAGATAGGTGGTTTATTTAGGCCTCTAAGTGCTTGATAGATGCTGAATTGGAGCTCGTCGTTTGATGAAGAGTAGATACCTTACTTTTTAAATCTTTCACCTTATTATCTGTTCATTCAACTCTTTTAAATACTTGAGACAACATATCCTCAATTTTGGAATGTCTGGGGTTACTCACCATTGGTTGGTAGGGAGACACATCGACTTTTTGTAGAGGCACATAAGGGTTAGCACTATGGTGATTGTAATAATCTCATCTATCTCACGTTCTCTCCATGGACCTTCGCAGTCTCTACCCTGCTCCCTATCTCTCCATTGATTTCCTTGTCTGGGTTTCAACCTTGGTTCTCGTATCTCAAACGCCAAAGACTTTGGTTGGTACCTTGGTATCCAGGTCAAGAACCCGCTGTTAGAAAACACAGCTCCTCATCTCCCGATGCATGAGTACCAACTCCATCATGATCATTCAACCCATAGGCATCCATGATGTTGACACTCTTGGTGCCGGCTCCCATCATATATTTGGCCAAGAAATTAATTTATATCAATATTTAGTCCATGCTCTTATATCTCTCCTCCTATTTTCTTCTCATCTCACTTGTCATAATAGATGAAGTAACACCCGGTGAGACATCGGGTTCTGTATTATGCCACGCCCTATTTTTTTTTGTCATCTGATCTAAGAGGGCTACATTGAGACCATAGGTTTTGTCCATACATGTCCCACCATTTCTCCACGAATTTGTTCATAGAATCAAGAGATCTATAGAATCTTTAAAGCAGAACATTATCCGGCAATGCATGGTTTGGACATAATAGAAGCTTTTTTTTGAACCTTTGTCATACTTCATGCAATGGCTCATCCGGTGGTTGGCGGACGTTGGTGATATCATCCTTTAGTTGCATCATTTGAGAAAGAGGGAAGAATCTCACCAAGAAGGCTTCCAAAAGTCCATTCTATGTTGTAATAGAGACCTCCAGGAGCTCTTCAAGCCATGTTGTCGCTTCCCCCGTAAGGGAGAAAGGGAATAATCAGAGTTGGATAGACTTTTGAGATATATTGTTAATGTTGAAAGGCTGGCATATTTCAACAAAGTTCTGAATATACTGATTGGGGTGTTCATGAATCAGCCCTACAAAAATTCCTTTCATCTGTATCAAATAAAGTATAGTGCTTCTAACATGGAACACGGTATTTCTCACGGTTGGGAGTAGGCAGATTGCACCAAAAGCACCATAGACCACGGGTTCATTGTCTGCATTCATATATCTATTGACACTCTCTTGGTCTTCCACTTGACTTATGAGCACCCTATTTGCAATAACACAAACAACAAAAATAGTAAAAGAGAACCAAAACTTAACAAAAGTTAACTAAACAATAATCAAATGGCAAATCAAGAACAATTCCTCGACAACGACGCCATTTTTGAGTACGTTCAAAAGCCCTCTACTGTAGGAGTGGTAACGACCATTGCACAAAATAATAAATATACCCAATGGATATTAGGGTCGTATCCACGGAGATTGGAGTGATGATTTGCTAAGAAATCATCGAATAGTAATCACGAGTCAATGTTCAAACAACGAAAATTAAAAATTGGGGGAAAGAGGAATGAGAATTAACGTATCAATTTCAACACAAGAATAATGTAAACACGACTTATTTAATAATGCGAAGAAAGACTAGGGATATGCTTCCGATGGGATTCTACAATGGGTTAGGGACTTGATTAATTATGCAAACTCTTGATTAAAGGTACATGTAGCATTAATTCGCGCTATATTTTGTAGTCTTTCGTCCCTCCAAATATATGTACTATAGTCTTTGCTTAAGCACCATATCTTTACCATAAGCCAACCAATTCAATACTTGGGGAAATCACACTCTTTCTAACTTAGATTCTTAGATGGGTATTTCCTTTAACTAAGCTATTTCTAGCCTTAATCTATGGTGGAAATCCAAAATTCCCACTATTGGATTTCTATTTAAATTATGAACTCCTATTTTAAGCAAGAACACAATTATGTTAACTTAATCAATGTTTGCAACCATCAATTTTATAAATAGGGAGCGTTCATAATTCAGAAAATCTACTAGAATTCTAACAAGAAGCCAAAGAGAGCTCATGGATTAAATGCTACAGATTTCTCTACAAGCTACAAGCATTGAAGCATTTGTCTACATGTTTGAGAGATTAAGACGAATATTCAAGATGAAGTTTAAAGGCCCTTGAATTCTTATACAAATCTAGAGATCAAGACCACCAAATCAAAGATCAGGCTTCAAGCCCCTTTAATTCAAGATCAAGTTTATCAAGATTCAAGATCAAGCTCAACAGTCCTTGAATTTATATTCGAAAAGAATAATCAGAGGATTCATAGAGATTGTAACACTCATATATTAAAATTAAATACTATGATTGTGAAATATTTTCTGGTCTTGATTATTATTTTTCTGATGTAAATATTATTGTCTACAACACTCTTCTGTGCAGATTATGCCACGAGTACAAGTAATCCACGTTGATTCTAGTGCTTGAGGCTTACTTTTAGAATATCTCGTGGTGAGTTATCTGTTGATATGGAGTGTCAAACATCATGTATCTTTACTTCTTTCTTTCTATTATTTAAGATAATATTTCATTGTAAACCTTAGATGCTCTTGTACACTTGACCCCGAGTCTTTGGAGTTGTATTTTTTTACTTTTAGCACTTGAGTTATATTAAGTTTTTCATGGTTTAAATTTATATTTACTTTACTTTTGCATTTAGTTATTTTACCTTTGTAAGTATTTGGTTAGTGGTTTGGTTACCTACTAAGAAGATAGTGTAAGCGTCATTACGATCCTTGTGATTTTTTATGCGATGACATAAACAGTTTCTCATGTAGGTAATCTTAATAATGGAAATTAAAATTCAGTTTCTTATGTTGAAAATTAAAGAGAAAAAACTTTATACCATATATTATATGTACAAGTAAGTAATCAAATTAAAAAAATGATAGATGATTTTTATAACAGATTTATATAAGGTTGTTTCTATATAGGCTTCAAGAAAAAATAGTCAAATGTTTCCCTAATATATTATCATAGTCTCAACTACACACTTCAACTTTACGAGGGTCTTATCACCTCCATGAACTGTTTAAAACTCAAAGTATTACCTTTCCAAATTCTTACATGGCAATGTGAGTGTATTTCACTCTCTTTGAGAGAGTGAGCACAAAAAACATATATTAAAACTTCATTTCATCAATATATGTATTTTTGATTATTCATTTTTTCTTATTTGTTTTCTTTCTTCTTCTTCATAGCAAAATAAATCAAATCTCCACAATCCCCACTCTCCCTCCTTCTATTATGATTCTCTCTTCTTCCTCCATTACATTTTTGCAATACCAAAAATTATCGTCAATCGTCATCTCTCTCATATTTAATATGTATTCCATTCTAAACTTTTGTCCCCTTTCAAAATAACAAGATTCCATCTTTAAACCTCACTTCTTGCATCTGCTAAATAATAGAAATTAAATCATTTTTCTTTAAATTTCTACTACTTTAGAAGACCCAATTGACAAATCGAAATAAGAAATGAACTATTTCTACCACCCACCATCCCTAAGCTGCAGCCTCCCATTACCATCCCCATCGGATTAACCATAGAATTTTAAGATTCCTCTTGATTCTTTATTTTTGATTCTTCAATTTGTACATGGAAATAGGAAATTTTGAAAATTAACTCTTTATTGATATTATTGAAGCTGTTAATTATTCTTTTACATGCCAACCCACAAAGCCAATTGAGTTAAAAAATTCTTGTCTTGATTCATCAGAGCCCTAACTTAGCAATTTTAATCCAAGCCCATAAAGAATTTTGAGTTTTTGATAAAATTCATATGTGATTTTGAGAATGAAAATGAAAACCCAGATGTGAATTTGGATTATCAAAAATACCCACAAAATCGTTGTTGCCGTCGTCGGCCATACGGATGGATGACTGATTCACCAATGATTGAATTTAAATTTTGATATGTTAAAGGTTTAGGGTTTGGTAGTAATAGTGCTAGCAAGGGGGGCTGATGTTGGGGAGATTGGTGGACTTTTTGGTATTTGCAGTGATAGTAAAAAGGTGAAAGTACTTTTGGTGTTTGCAGGAATGGTGAGAATATAGGAGAAAGGGGTAAAGAATAACAAAAAGTAAAAAAGGAAATGAAAAATTAATAGTATAATTTTTAATGTCAAACGTGTGAGTTTCACCGATGAACATGGATGTGGTTGTGGTGTTTTAAGGGTGTAATAATTTTAATTTTAAATAGTTAAGGAGAGTTATAGGACCCCCGTGAAGATGAAGTGTGTAGTTGAAATTCCAGTAATAGATTGGGGTGGGGGCATTTGACTATTTTCTTGTAATAACCCTTCTGGTCATTTATGCATGTTCACCTTTCTTGTACCGTTAGAGATTGCCTGTAGCGTCCCCAAGTCATTTATGGCTTGCTGGGACTGGTAGTTCGGTGCCCGATCCATTTATTTGGTCTTTTTGCCCATTCATGGTTTTAGAGCTTTTAAATTTTGAAATCATTGACTTCAGTCAACATTCTTGGTGAACGTGTTTGGAATCGAATTTTGACAGTTTTGTTTGCTCCGGAGCATGGACTTTGATCTAGATGGACCTTTGGTTGGCATTCGGGAGCTTTTTAGCTTGGAATTCTCTCTCATTCTGTGTTTTTAGGCCAGTTGGGATTATTTGGTTGACTTTGGTCAACGTTCAGAGAAGATGACCTCGGATGGAAATTCCGTCAGTGCTGTTAGCTCTGGAATGTTGAGTTTGTGTTAGTTAGTAGGTTGGTTCGGGTTCTGGATGAGCCGGACTTATTTTGGGTGTTTGGTTTACATTAGCTAGTGTTGTCTTGGGTCAACATTCTTCTGAAATGAGCTCGTATGGAAGTTTCATCAAATTCGTTGAGTCCAAAATGTCATTTCCACTCTAATAGCACTATTGGTTTTTGAGTATCGGGTTCTGATTGTGCCCGGAATGCCCCGTAGAAGTTTTTGGCTATTGCTGGTTTTTCTGCTTCTGGTGAACTTCAGCACGATCGTGCTCCCTTAGCGCGATTGCACTGGCCTATTATTTCCCCTTCAGCGTGATCGTGCTCCTTTAGCGCGATTGCGGTGGTCTGTGTTTTTCCCTTCAGTGCGATCGCGCTCCTTTAGCGCGATAGCGCTGAGCAACGACCAACAACTTTATATTTTTGGTCCTTTCATTTTTTCAGCACTTTCTCTCCAGCTTTGTCATTCTAAAAAAGAAAATACTCTCCCAAAATTGCACCAAATCGATTCTAAACCTTGGGGAATCATGTTCGTGTATTTTCCGTATTTCTTCGTCTCTTGGTAAGCCTTCTTCCTCCTTGAAATTCTCTTGTTCCTTTCTTAAAATTCCACCATTGATGTTCATTCCAAGCTTAGAAATTCTTATGTAGTAGCTGCTCGTAGCTCGTGCATGCTTCGTGGGGGTGAAGGATTGTTCGCCTTGGCTTAAATTCCATCTTTGTGGTAAGTAATTCTTGCCCAATTTCTGATTTTATTCTTGAAATTCTATCTTTAAGCCTCATCTTGAGCGGGCTGTTTGAGCCCCAATTGTTGTCTGTTTCCGCTCAATTTTTGAACATGTGCTCCTGGGATGGTAAGGAACACATGAGTATTTTTCATTTTTGGTTTCGAATTGCAACACCTATGGGCCTGTGTGTGACCCAGATTTCGACCCGGGTATATTTATGGCGTTATGGGTATCGTTTGTCTTGTTTTGACATATAGGTTATTGTGTTGATAGCGGTTTTGTGATTTGGAGCTTCTTTAAGTAGTTCGAGCCTGGATGACACTGTCCCCGCAACTATTTATTGGATGTCAGCTAGGTTATGGCTTTCCCTATCAAGACTCTGGGTATATAGGCTATAACTGCATTAATTAGCATCCTTGGGTGGGTTGTTATAGGTTGGTACCCCAGACCTTGTCCGCCTTTTTCTGTTCGTTTATTTCATACGCTAGTTGTAGTATTTGTGAAGTATTATATATCACCCTTGTGGTCCTGTGTCGCCTTGTGTTGACTCTGGAACATAGACGGTGGGTGATTTGGTAATGTCCGCGAGTCGCAGACATAGAGATATCTATTTAGGCTGGTTATGTCTGTTGAGTAGCTGCTGGGACTGTGCAGGGCTGATATGAACTATTTGTGAGCCGCTGGGCTAACTTATATTTGTGTGCGAGCATATAATACATGAAAAAGGCTTTCCCTTGCATGTTTTACTTCGATTTTTGATGCGAGCCACTATAGATGATTTTTCCTAAACTTGCATGGCCCCGGGGGCCCATTTTTAGTATAAGCTAATGATGACATGGGACTTTGGATGATTTCACACTTGATTTTCTACTGATACTAGGCTCTTCCGGGCAGAGTACTACACTTGATTTTTCACTGATACTAGGCTCTGTCAGGCAGTGTACTACACTTGATTTTCATACGGATTTAGACCCGGATACGCTCTAGGCACCCTTTGAGAGGGTTGTTGAGACTTTTATTATTGATTTAGACCCTAGTATACTTCGGTCACCCTTTGAGAGGGTCTTTTGAGATTACTACTACTGATTTAGACCCGGGTCAGAACCAGGCATGTACTATGAGATTCTGAGTTGAGCTACTCTTGAGATTGCATGGTTTTGTATGTGGTCGAGAGGTAGACCTCCATAGACCCCTATCGTTCCCGGGCCACAAGCTACAGGCCGACGCAATGTGCTAGGAGGGGGGGTGTACGGTGGAGGAGAGGTATGTGGGAAAAAGCCTTCTATGGGTCCCGCCTCTATATGGGCCCGTGAGGTACCTGAGGGGGACCATACTAGTTACTTTCAAATCATATCATTATCATGCATTTGGCACGTCGATTCCACCCTTGTTTGTTGTGCGTTCAGTGTACGCTCTGGTTGTATGGGCGGTTGAAGGGTTTGTTTTCACTTAATTGTGTTCCTCAGTTTTATGGGCGGCCGTTGGGACTGTATGTAGGTTTTATTACTCCTGTTACTTCCTAGAGCTAGTTGTGGTCCTTGGGTTCTTATGAATTGGTAAGCTTTAGCCTATTGAGGCTGTCGAGTTTTGGGGATGAGATTATTGAGGGGCTAGTGTGACCCATCTTACTGAGATGCTGATTGTGTAGCTTCAGAGCGATTATGGGGTTCTTGATTCCAGGTTTATCCTGGCTTGGGTAATAGTTTTGAATGCATTGGGTTAGTTATTCCATCTTAGGCTTGATTTGTGAGTGTTTTATGGCTATTCTACCTTGGCATTGATACTTCAGGCTTGTTTATGTTAGTGTGTGATTTCTAGCTCGATTGTTGGTTGCTTTCCTTCTTTCCCATTATTTTTAGGTTACCGGTATACCGTCCATCTCTTCAAATTCTCCTTTTATATACTATTGTTGCAAGGATTCCAGGTGCGTTCTTCTTGCTTACACCTGTGTTCTGTATATATTTGTTTTCTATGCTAGCATTATTTTCTTATGACCCTTGGATGTCTATTTTCCATGCTAGTCCTTGTTCATTCTCTATTGTTTCCATGACTGCTTTGTTGCTATATGCTACTTACTGTTTTTATATCTTATATGCGCTCAGTCGACCAATGATGCCTACTGAGTACCCGTTGTCTTGGTACTCATACTACACTTCTGAACTTCTTGGTGTAGATATTAGTTGAGCTTTCACCGTTGATCATGTTAGAGACTCGTGCAACCTTTGGGAGATTCAGGACTAGGGTAAGAGCCTGACGGTTGGGGCTTATCTACATCTCATCTTTTGTACTGATACTCTTTGTACTTTTGGAGATGGATTTATATTGTATTTTGTTACTTCTAGCACTTGTACTCTATTAGAAGCTTCTGTACTGTCGATACCAAGTCTTGGGGTTGGTGTAGTTTTCTTTATGTATATATTTGGGTTTTGCTTCCACTTTGTTTACTATTACGTTCTGCTTTCGCTTATTTCTGCTTATTGTGCATTTTGGTTAGGTAGTAGCCCATTACTAACTGTTCCAGGCTATGGGGATTGGTTCCACTTACTAAGGGGTTATAGGAGCCATCATGACCTGAGAAATTGGGTCGTGACAGCTTGGTATCAGAGCTCTAGGTTCACCGGTGTCATGGTACAGAAGCAAGTGTTTACATACAGTCTCGTGGATTGGTACGATGATGTTGTATCCTATCTGCGGGAGGCTACAGGGCATTGTTAGGAAAAGTTTCATTTTCTTAGCTCCTTATCGTGTGTTCCTGGATCTATGGACTTCTAAACTTTGACTGTTTCATTCTTTCTCAGATGCTTAAGATGAGTTCGACAACGATTGGTGTCGAGGCTTCTGTACCTGTTGCTTATGTGCTTGCATCAGTGCCAGGACTTCAGAGTGAGGGTTTACCGCACCAGATAGGGGGTGTTGGGTCAGCCCAGCCTCCGATTAGATTTATTGCTATGCCAGTTCTTCAGTAGGGTTGTCTATCAGTATTGGAGTACGAGGCAAGATTTCATGAGATGGTTAGGCATACTTCTAGGGCTGTACCTTCAAAGTTTGATAGGGTTCAAAGTTTTATTGGAGGTTTGATTTCACTACTCTGTTTGGCGATCGAGCATTTGGTTACAATGGGATGACCTTCCTTTAGGTAGTTGATCATGCTTGGGCTATTGAGGGTTTATGTCATGAGGCTTATGGAGGTAGTGCTAAGAAACGTCATTGCCAGGATAGTTCTCGAGGTTCTCAGACTCGAGGTAAGGGTATCTCTACCAGAGATAGGTTCCATTGCTTCTTATCTACCCGTCTAGTTCCAGTTGCTCCATAGTTCCATAGAGTGGTTGTGTAGGGCATGTTGAGCGGTGTAGGCAGGGTACGAATCATATTCCTTGAGATTTTCCTTCAGAATGTTCAGGCCATGGCGACCGGTTAGGTCCAGTACGATCATCCCGTCAGACTCCACTTGGTAAGGTTTGTTATTGGTGCAGAGAGCGTGGGCACTTGGTTAGGGATTGTCTTGTGATTTCGCCTTCCAACCAACATCCTTCTGACGTGCGGGGGTCTGGAGTATGGTAGAACGAGGAGGGTCAGCAGGTGCTATCTCCCATGGCTTTAGTACCACCGGCCAGAGGTGGAGTGCAGGGTAGTAGGGGTGATCCCTGGATGGTTAGAGGTGACTTCCAGGACAGCATTTCAGGTATCCATCCAAAGTCGACAGGCACCATGCGTCGGAGTAGAGCTTCTTTGGGTTGCTATAGTTATGGGGTGATGGGAAATTATGCTAGAGATTGTCCCTGTTAAGGCACGGTTGAGCCTTCAGCTTTGACTTCACAGTCCAGAGTTAGATCCTATCAGTTTGATGCCCTTCCTGGTGGCCCTGAGGTAGAAGTTACTGATATCGTTGCTCCAGGTAAGGCTCCTGTTACCTTTGACTTGTGATAGTCCTACTCGCATTGAGATTCTATGCCTTCTATCATTTATTTGCTTATATGCCTACCTGCTACTTGGTTAGTTATTTGATTACCTGAATTATAGTATTTATGTGTTGTTTTATTGGTAGTTTATTCTTTAGTAGTGGGTGGGGGTGAGTTAGCCTTGTGAGGTGTTTTACCCGGAGTTGTAGCTCGTGGGTAGTTCTTGTTAGTCTATTTTTAGTTGGGTTTGTTCCTGTTTCGCTGTGGCTGTAGACTTGTGCTGAGTCTTCCCTTTTGAGCGGTCCTAGATGGTTGATTATCTAGGCTATTATCTAGCATGGCTAGAGGTTCTTATTTTGGTTTGGTGTTACTGGTTGTTGTGCCAAAATTGAGATTTTGTCTTCAGATGGGAGATGTTGGTTATGCTAGTGAGCATGGTTTAGTTATTTTTTCGAGTGATTAGAATCAACCATCCTTATTTAGTCGGTTTCGGAGGTTGGCAGGAATTTGGATTGTTCCCATAGTCTCCCTCAGTTTCTTGTCCGGTGGGGTTGTCTTATCGTTTTCCCCAATTCTAGTTGCAATGAATTTCGATCGTAGTCCTTTTGTTGAGCCTTTTCTTGTGGCATTGTGATTGAGTTTGGCTTGAGCATTTTCGACTAAGTGTTGATCGTAGCCTCGTGGCTGAGATGTATTCATAGCATTCTGGGTGAGTCGGGCATCCAGCCCATTTTCTCCTGCCTTGTTGAGTCTTGACAATGTAAGTATGGGAGCTAGGTAAATGGCTCTAGATTCTTATTTGAGAAAGGATTTGTAAGGTTCAGTTTATGTTAAGGAAGGGCTTGGTTTAGCTGGAAAAGGAGAAAGATTACTCTTGTTTGTGTTGGTGTGTTTTAGTAGTTGACTGGGGTGACGATGAAGTTTTACTTTGGGATTGTGTGTTGGTGATTTGATTCGGCCATCTACAAATTGCAATGGTTTCCTTTGATTTGGTTTGAGATCAGTAGAAGTTGCGGTTCTGGCAACTTGTTATTTAAGCCTAGTTGACTTCGGTTCCTATGGGTTCATTGGCAACATATGAGTCTACTCGCGGGTTTGACAGAAGCATTGGTTGGTAAATTGGGATTTGGTTTCAGAATCATGGCTTGGCAGGTTACATTGGATGGTTCATGGTAGTTTCTATTTTGTTGCAGCATCCTAGTGTTAGGATGCAGTGGGTGCGGGAAACTTAGCTTCTTTACTCTAGTTTTGGATGCGGCTATTGGCCTTGGGCACCTAGTCCTTGGATAACCTCTATTTTACGCTAGATATTCTTGATTTCAGCGGTGCTCTTTATGGTATGAAGTTTCTTCCTTCTTGGTTGGAAAAATGCAATGGCGTAAGTTCCAGAACTAGCGGTGATGTAGTGTACATGGTCAGGTTGTACAGGTTGAGACTATCGAGCCTATTCTTGGGTTCTAACGATACTTTAAGGTTTATGGTCGTCTTCATTTACCGAGAGTTTGGAAGCTTGTTTAATTAATTCTCCAAGGGTTGTCTTTCACGTAGGGTTCTAGTATTGGTTAGACTCGGCCAGTATGGACTAGAAGTTCGGCATGGTATATGCTTTGAAATGGTTGGTAGTGTGTAGATCCAGTTGAGTGGTTGATTTGAGCCAAAGGGGCAAGTTGATATTATATGCAAACTTCTTCGGCTAGATGGCAACTTTGAACCCTAGAAACCTTTTTATTTGCTTACAGGGTGTCCTGACTTGATATTCGTGGTATGGTAAGCTCCTTCCCGAGTTGAGATTTGTAAAGCAAGTTCAAGTCCGAATGGTGTTCAAGTATTCAGAGTAGAAACATGTACTTCTTAGGGTTTGGAGCTTAGCGATGGTTACGAGCTTTGTGGGAGACTCACCATACTCCTTGCAGAGGCTTAGTTTTGGTTTTGGCCTGTTGGGCAGTTTGCCCTAGTTCATTTGCTTCCAATTGACTCAGACTCGGCATGGTGCAGCGGTTGAGTTCCTTCTACAGTTTTGAAGCTTCTTTGTCAACACAAGGTATTCATATATGCCTTTCCTAACTTTGGTGTGCAGACTTCAATCATATTCAAATGGGTTGATCAGTAAGTTCATGGGTTAGAATGTTGGTTATTGGATTTTCTGTTAAAATTGGTTATGGTCTCGAAGATTTGGGTTATGTGTGTTGATCGCCTTGCTTCTCTGATTTCAGTGTGCATCAGTGTTTCCTGTTGAGATTCTTGGGGTTTAGTTTGGGTTGGAAGATCCTTGGAGTTTTGGAGTTTAAGATTGGAATCTAGCTTGGCTGGTAAGAAGTTTAGGCTTGGTTGACTTCTTTAGTTCTTCTCGGTTGGGTGCTGTCCAGTCGAGGAGGCTACCTGGGTTGTTCAGGAGAGTAGTGCGGGTTTTGTATCCGCTGTTCTTTTCATTTCTAGTCTTTCCTTCTTTCCTGACTTTTGGGGATGAAAGTATTTTTAGTAGTGGATGATGTAATGACCCTTCCGGTCATTTACGCGTGTTCACCTTTCTTGTACCATTAAAGATTGCCTGTAGCGGCCCCAAGTCATTTATGGCTTGTTGGGACCGGTAGTTCGGTGCCCGGACCATTTGTTTGGTCTTTTTGTTCATTCCTGGTTTTAGAGCTTTTAACTTTGGAAATCATTGACTTCAGTCAACATTCTTGGTGAACATTCTTGGAATTGAATTTCGACAGTTCCGTTAGCTCCGGAGCGTGGACTTTGGTCTAGGGGTACCTTTGGCCGGGATCCGAGAGTTTTTCAGCTTGGAATTCTCTCATTCTGTATTTTCAGGCCAATTGGGCTTGTTTGGTTGACTTTGGTCAACATTCAGAGAAGACGACCTCAAATGGAAATTCCGTCAGCGTCGTTAGCTCAAAAATGTCAAGTTTGTGTTAGTTAGTTGGTTGGTTTTGGTTCTGGATGAGCGAGGCTCATTTCGGGTGTTTGGTTGACATTAGCTAGTGTTGACTTGGGTCAACATTCTTCAAAAAGGACCTTTTATGGAAGTTTCGTCGATTTTGTTGAGTCTTAAATGTCGTTTCCACTCTAATAACACTACTGGGTTTTTAGTATCGGGTTCCGATTGTGCCCGGAATGCTCCGTAGAAGTTTTTGGCTATTGCTGGTTTTTCTGCTTCTGGTGGCCTTCAGCGCGATCACTCTCCCTTAGCGTGATTGCGCTAGCCTGTGATTTACCCTTTAGCGCGATTGCGCGATTGTGCGATTGCGCTGGTCTGTGTTTTTCCATTTAGCGCGATAGCGCTGACCAACGACCAACAACTTTATATTTTTGGTCCTTTCGTTTTTCCAGTAGTTTCTCTCCAACTTTCTCACTGTAAAACATAAAATATTCTCCCAAAATTGCTCCAAATCGATTCTAAACCTTGGGGAATTATTTTTTCGTGTATTTTTCGTGTTTCTTCGTCTCTTGGTAAGCCTTCTTCCTCCTTCAAATTCTCTTGTTCCTTTCTTAAAGTTCCACCATTGATGCTCATTCCAAGCTTGGAAATTCTTGTGTAGTGGCTGCTCTTAACTCGTGCATGCCTTTGGGGGTAAAGGATTGTCCGCCTTGGCTTAAATTCCATCTTTGTGGTAAGTAATTCTTGCCCAATTTCTGATTTTATTCTTGAAATTCTATCTTTAAGCCTCATCTTGAACGGGCTGTTTTGAGCCCCAATTATTGTCCGTTTCCGCTCATTTTTTGAGCATGTAATCCCGGGATGGTAAGGAACACATGAGTATTTTTCATTTCTGATTTTCGGTTGTGAGGCTTATAGGCTCGTTTGTGACCCAGATTTCGACCAGGGTATGTTTATGGCATTATGGGTATCGTTAGTCTTGTTTTAACGTATAGGTTATTCTATTTATAGTGGTTTTGTGATTTGGAGCTTCTTTGAGAAGTTCGAGCCTAGACGATGCCGTCCCTGCAACTATTCATTGGACGACAGGTAGGTTATGGCTTTCCCTACCTAGACTCTGCGTATATAGGCTATAACTGCATTAATTAGCATCCTTGGACGGGTTGTTATAGGTTGGTACCCCAGACCTTGTTCGCCTTTTCTATCCATTTATTTCATACGCTGGTTGTAGTATTCATGTAGTATTGTATATCACCCTTGTGGTCCTGTGTGGCCTTGTGTTGACTCTGGAACATAAACGGTGGGTGATTTGGGAATTTCCGTGAGTCTTGGACATAAAGATATCTTTTTAGGCTGGTTATGTCTGCTGAGTAGCTGCTGGGCCTGTGCACGGCTAATAGGAACTATTTGTGAGCCCCGGGGGTCTATTTTTGGTATAACCTAATGATGACATGGGATTTTGGATGATTTCACACTTGATTTTCTACTGATACTAGGCTCTGCCGGGCGGAGTACTACACTTTATTTTCTACTGATACTAGGCTCTGTCGGGCGGAGTACTACACTTGATTTTCTTACGGAATTAGACTCGGATATACTCTGGGCACCCTTTGACAGGGTTGTTGAGACTTTTATTATTAATTTAGACCCGTGTATACTTCGAGTACACTTTGAGAGGGTCTTTTGAGATTACTACTACTGATTTAAACATGGGTCGAAGCTGCGCATGTACTACGAGATTCTGAGTTGAGCTACTCTTGAGATTGCGCGGTTTTGTATGTGGTCGAGAGGTAGACCTCCATGGACCCCTATCGTTCCTGGGCCATAGGCTATGAGCCAACGCAGTGTGCCAGGAGGGGGGTTGTACGGCATATGAGAGGTACACGGGAAAGATCCTTCCATGGGTCAACCCTTGTTTGCTGTGTGTTCAGTGTACGCTCCGATTGTATGGGAGGCCGGACGGTTTGCTTTCACTTGATTGTGTTCATCGGTTGTATGGGCAGTCGTATGGACTGTAGGTCGATTTTACTACTACTGTTACTTTCAATTTAGAGTAATGGAGGTTTTTTGTGAGTTATGGGAGAATAGAAGTTGGGGGTGATGGTATATAGGAGAAAAAAAAGAAGAAAGGTCGTGGGTCAATTACTGGGTCGGGTCGGTCAATGGTTAGTCAACAAAAAATTTAAAAATATACCTGAGTGCGCCGTGATGTACAATTAGCACATGACAATGTGCATCTTGCACGTAACTTTGCACGTGATGTCGGGAGACCAAGTTTTTGCCCAGCTTTCTTATTCGACAAGCGATAGAGGTGTGACGCACAAAATAGAAGGTGTGATTCACATCTCCGATCGCACGCCACCTCCGCTATTTCTTTTTCTTCCTAGTTCACTGTTTGTGGGTGCAATGCCATGTGCGACTAGTAGAATGGGATGTGCCAGCTGTATGGCCCTTCGCACATGCCCTCTGGTCTTTCTCTTCTACTTAGTCATTTTTCAATCTCTATGCATTCCTAAAACACACCAAAAACAATAAAAAGGGTAAAAGAAATCAATTAAAAACACTTGGATTGCCTCTTAATTAGCGCTTGATTTTACATCACGGCTCGACGATAGTACCTCAATCTCTCATTCATTATCCGGGAGTATGCCAATACAATTGGCACAGCCCCATCCCAAGCAAGCAAAGTGCTTCTTCAACATATTCATTGCATTCTGTTGTTGCTAAGTTGGCAACACCATAGACTTGGGAACCTTCTTCATCTCAAACTCACCATGGGTTTCAACCAACTTGCCCTCGGTATTGATAACACATACAACTCTAAATTCGTCCAGTGGTCTAGTAGGTTGGCATACATAAAATGTGACTTCCTCGTTCCCCACATAGAACTTGAGCTCTCCGAGTTCCATATCAACTAGTGGCCAAAAGTGGGCACCCCAAAATAATGGGCACCTCAAGATCCACATCACAATCCAAGACCACAAAGTAGGTTCCAATAGTACACGGGATGGTGAAAGCTCCGGATCCTCCCATTTGGGGGTGATGTTGTTTCATCACTGCACTACATCTGTGGGACACTTCCGCCATCCCACTTCAATCACTCGCTTCTTCTTTAACAACTCTTTTATAAACTTGGCATACCCCAGCATTTGCATAAGAGCGTCAACCAAAGAAATAATAATGGCTAGCTTGCTGAACATGTCAGCAAACTTTTGAATTGAACATCTTCTTTTTCTTCGCTAACCTTTGAGGATATGTAGGGGCCCTTTTGGCAATGGCTTTGACACACTTGGAGCATCCTCATCAATATCAATAGCAATTTGAGGAGGAGACTCAATCTCATCTTTCTCTTTATGTGGGACTTCATAATTTTCAATCACATTGGGTGCACTAGGCTTCACCCCAATATTCAGACTCATCAAATTTATTCTCAATCACGACATATTCTTCTATCATGTCCTCATGCTCCACAACAACCTCAATAGTTTTCTTCCTTACCCTGCTAAGCACCCTTCAGGTCCGAGTGACTATTGCCATCACATGGCTATCTTTCTTGTGGTTAGGAAGTGTGTCACTAGGAATGGCGCCTTTCAAATGAGGGTTCATTTAAAAAGCTAGCTGGTTTATTTAGGCCTCTAAGTGCTTGATAGATGCTGAATTGGAGGTCGCCGTTTGATGAAGAGTGGATACCTTACTTTTTAAATCTTTCACCTTGCTATCTGTTGATTCAACTCTTTTAAATACTTTAGACAACATATCCTCAATTTTGGAATGTCTGGGGTTACTCACCATTGGTTGGTAGGGAGACACATCGACTTTTCGTAGAGGCACATAAGGGTTAGCACTATGGTGATTGTAATCATCTCATCTCTCTCACGTTCTCTCCATGGACCTTCACAGTCTCTACCCTGCTCCCTATCTCTCCATTAATTTCCTTGTCTGGGTTTCAACCTTGGTTATCGTATCTCAAACACCAAAGACTTTGGTTGGTACCTTGGTATCCAGGTCGAGAACCCGCTGTTAGAAAACACAGCTCCTCATCTCCCGATGCATGAGTACCAACTTCATCATGATCATTCAACCCATAGGCATCCATGATGTTGACACTCTTGGTGCCGGCTCCCATCATATATTTGGCCAAGAAATTAATTTATATCAATATTTTGTCCATGCTCTTATCTCTCTCCTCCTATTTTCTTCTCATCTCACTTGTCATAATAGATGAAGTAACACCCGGTGAGACATCGACTTCTGTATTATGCCACGCCCTATTTGTTTTTGTCATCCGATCTAAGAGGGCTACAACGAGACCATAGGTTTTATCCATACATGTCCCACCCACAATGTTATTTGCCACGAATTTGTTCATAGAGTCAAGAGATCTATAGATGCTTTGAAGGAGAACATTATCCGGCAATGCATGGTTTGGACATAATAGAAGCTTTTTCTTTAATCTTTGCCATGCTTCATGCAATGGCTCATCCGGTAGTTGGCGGAAGTTAGTGATATCATCCCTTAGTTTCATCATCTGAGAAGGAGGGAAGAATCTCACCAAGAAGGCTTCAACAAGTCCATTCTATGTTATAATAGAGCCCTCCAGGAACTCCTTAAGCCATGCTGTTGCTTCCCCCGTAAAGGAGAAAGGGAATAATCGGAGTTGGATAGACTCTTGAGATATATTATTGATGTTGAAAGGGTGGCATATTTCAACAAAGTTTTGAATATGCCGGTTGGCGTCTTCATGAGCCAGCCCTCCAAAAAGTCCTTTCATCTGTATCAAATGAAGCATAGTGCTTGTCACATGGAACACGGTATTTCCCATGGTTGGGGGTAGGCAGATTGCACCTACAACACCATAGACCACGAGTTCATTGTCTGCATTTATATATCCGCTGACACTCTTTTTGTCTCCCACTTGACTGATGAGCACCCTATTTGCAATAACACAAATAATAGAAAATGTAAAAGAGAACAAAAACTCAACAAAAATGAACTAAACAATAATCAAATTGCAAATCAAGAACCATTCCTCTGCAACGACTCCATTTGTTATGACATTCAAAAGCCCTCTACTGTAGGAGGTGGTAACGATCATCGTACAAACAAATAAATATACCCAACAGATGTCGGGGTCATATTCATGGAGATTGGAGTGATGATTCGCTAAGAAATCATCGAATAGTAATCACGAGTCAATGTTCAAACAACCAAAAGTAAAAATTGGGGGAAAGAGAAATGGGAATTAACGTATAAATTTCAACTCAATAATAATGTAAACACAACATGCTTAACAATGAGAAGGAATACTAGGGGTTTGCTTCCGATGAAATTCTACAATGGGTTAGGGACTTGATTAATTATGAAAATTCTCGATTAAAGGTACATGTAGCATTTGTTCGAGCTATATTTTGTAGTTTTTCGACCCTTCAAATATGTGTATTATAGTCTTTGCTTAAGCATCATAGCTTTACCTTAAACCAACCAATTCAATACTTGGGAGAATCACACTATTTCTAGCTTAGATTCATAGATGGGTATTTACTTTGATTCAACTATTTCTAGTCTTAAACTAAGGTGGAAATCCCAAATTCTCACTATTGAATTTCTGTTTGAATTATGAACTCTTATTTTAAGAAAGAACACAATTATGTAAACTCAATCATTGTTTTCAACCATCAATTTTATAATTAAATTATGAATAATTCAATAGACCCATACTAATTTATTAATTATAAGCATAATTAATCGATACCCACACCTAAATTCAAATACCCATCATGCACATACCTCTAGACAAGGAATTTAGTTTCTCATATTAAGGAAATAAGAGGATATACAAAATGGGTTACCCATAATTCCATTCATAATCAAGGCTAATCTCCAAATCCAAGCTCAAATCCTTACAAATGGTGATTTCAATTGGAGAAGATAAAGAGAGAAAAGTGTACTCTCAGTATCTTCTTTGGGAAAAGTAAAATTAAAATTCTCTATCAAGTACACACCCCAAAATGGGTTTTGGAAGCTTTCCAATAAGTCATATGGATTTGGAAAAAAATACCCCTCGGGGCTGGTGCAATCGACGTGTGTCGCAACGTGACCCTTGGTTTTGTGACTCGCATATTGCCCATTCTCCAACAAGTGATGAGAGCTATTTCTAATATCTTCGCAATAGATTTTAACTCTATTTATCCCTTTTAATATGTTCATTATACATTTTAGATCATGCCTCCTCAAAAAAATAATGCTCGTAATGCGAACGCAATTACTCTAGCTCCAAACCATGAGGTTAGTAACATCAAGTTTCGAAATGTTATCCAGATATTGGAACAAATTGTGACCAACTAGGATAATCAGCAAGATCCTATTCTTGCCAACCAGAATGGTGGGACAAAGTCTGACAGAGTAAGGAATTTCATCCACATGAATCCTCCAGTGTTCTTTGGGTTGAGAGTAGATGAGGATCCACAAAATTTCATTGATGAGGTGAAGAAAGTTCTCAATATGATGCAAGTTTTAGGGGTTGAAAGTGTTGAGCAGGCATCTTATCAGCTTAAGGATGTGGCTCACATATGGCTCACACAGTGGAAGGACAGCAGAGCCAGGAATGCAGCTCCTTTTACTTGAGATTATTTTACTGAAGCTCTTCTGGACAGGTTTTTCCCGAGAGAGTTGAGAGAGGCTAAGGTAGAGGAATTTGTTAATCTGAGGCAGGGGTCCATGTTTGTTCAGAAATATGGATTAAAGTGTATGCAACTCTCTAGGTATGCTCCAGCAATGGTAGTCGAGTCAATGGCCCGAATGAGTAAGTACATTTTGGGTATCTCTGACTTGGTTAAGAAGTAATGCAAGACAACCATGTTAGTCGGAGATATGAACATCTCTAGACTCATGACTTATGCTTAGCAGTTGGAGAAAGTGAAACTTATGGAGATAGAGAAGGAAAGTAAGAAGGCTAGAATAGGTAATTATGACTATCCACAGTAGAGGTCGGGCGGTGGAAATCACTCACAATTTCAGTAGAGATCTTTAGCTCCAGCCCCTTAATCACCTAGTTCTCCATCCTCCATGCCTTGACAAGACCAGAAAAAGAAAGCATCATGCTCTAAGTCACAAGGCACTATTTATAAGGTACTACTTCTGGCACAGGCGGTGGTTACCATCAACACCGTCACTATGACATGTCATCACATCAGGATCAGGAGAGTTCACCAAATGTAGTCACTGGTATGTTGTCTATCTTCTCTTTTGATATTTATTCTTTGTTAGACCCAGGGGCTTCACTATCTTTTGTGACCCCATATGTTGCATGAAAATATAGAGTCAGTCCTGAAATACTCTTAGAACCATTCTAAGTCTCCACTCCAGTCGGTGAGCCATTCCTAGCTAAGAGGGCATACCGAGATTGCCCAATTTCAATCCTTTAAAACCACCCCAGTTGACTTAGTAGGGTTAGATATGATCGACTTCAATGTCATTATTGGCATGGATTGGCTACATTCCTGTTATGCCTCAGACAACTATAGAACTAGAGTCATAAAGTTCTAGTTTCCAGATGAGCATGTCTTAGAATAGCGGGGTAATCCTCTAACGTAAAAGAGTCATTTCATATCTTATTGCAAAGCTAGAAATATGATCTCAAAAAGGTATGTCTACCACATAGTTCAGGTCAAGTATTAAGAATCCGAGACCCCATCTCTCTAGTCTGTTACTATAGTTAGAGAGTTCCCTGAAGTGTTTCCTGAGGATCTGCCTGAAGTACCTCCTGAGTGGGAGATCAACTTTAGGATAGGCATTCTTCTAGATATGTAACCCATCTCAATTCCTCCTTACAAGATGGCTCTAGCAGAGCCTAAGGAGTTGAAAGATCAACTAAGAGACCTTCTAGATAAGGGTTTTATTAGACCTAATATCTATCCATGAGGTGCTCCAGTTCTCTTTATGCATAAGAAAGATCTTTTACTCAGAATGTGCATAGACTACAATCATCTGAACAAAGTCATAATCAAGAACAAGTATCACATCCCCAAAATTGATGACTTGTTTGACCAACTTTAGGGTGCTAGTTATTTTTCCAAGATTGATCTCAGATCTGCTTATCATCAGCTCAGAGTTAGAGATTGTGACATTTCAAAAACAGCCTTCAGAACTCGGTATGGCCACTATGAATTTATTGTTATATCTTTTGGACTAACTAATGCTCCCACAGGCTTTATTGATTTGATGAATAGGGTATTCAAGTAGTACTTTGATATGTTCTTCATCGTCTTCATTGATGACATCCTAGTTTATTTGCGGAATAAGGAGGAGCATGCAAATCATTTGAGTGTTATGTTGCAAACTATCAAGGATCACCAGCTATTAGCTAAATTCAGTAAATGCGAGTTTTTGTTGCAGTCAGTTGCTTTTACGGGTCATGTGGTATCTAAGGAGGGCATTCGAGTAGATTCACAAAAGATAGAGGCAGTAAAGAACTTGCCTAGACCTACCTCTCCAACAGACATTAGGAGCTTCTTGGGCTTAGCTAGTTACTACAAGAGGTTCATTAAAGGGTTCTCATCCATAGCTGCTCCATTTACAAGGTTGACTCAGAAAAAGGTTAAATTTTAGTGGTCATATTAGTGTGAGAAAAGCATTCAAGAGTTGAAAACTAGATTGACAACAGCTCCAGTTTTTACTCTACCAGAGGGTTCAGATGGGTTTGTGGTGTATTGTGATGCATCCATAGTTGGCTTAGATTATGTTCTGAGAAAGCATGGTAAGGTCATTGCGTATGCCTCCAGATAGCTTAAGATTCATGAGAAGAACTACCCGACTCATGATCTTGAGTTAACAACAGTTGTTTTTGCCTTAAAGATATGAAGACACTACTTGTATGGTGTCCATGTAGTTATATTTACAGACCATAAGAGCCTCTAGTATGTGTTCACCTAGAAGGAGTTGAATCTTCATCCGAGAAGGTGGCTCAAATTTCTCAAGGATTAATATATGAATATGCTCTACCAACCGGGTAAGGCCAATATAATGGCTGATGCACTTAGAAGATTGTCTATGGGTAGTGTGTCACATGTTAAGAAAGAGAAAAGGGAATTAGCTAAGGATGTTCATAGGCTAGCCTTCTTTGGGGTTTGACTTACAGACACAACATAGGATGGTATCATAGTTCAGAATGGCTCAGAATCTTCCTTAGTAGTTGAGGTGAAGGAGAAGCAAGAAAGTGACCCTATTTTGCCTCAGTTAAAGGGTGTTGTCCATCAGCAGAGAGTAAAGGTTTTCTCCCAAAGGGGATATGGTGTGCTTCGTTACCAAGGTCGCTTATGTGTACCTAATATAGATGACTTGAGGTAGTGGATTTTGACAGAGTCTCATCGCTCCAGGTATTCTATTCTTACCGATGCGACCAAGATATATCATGATCTATGGAAAGTCTATTGGTAGAATGGCATGAAGAGGGACATTACAAACTTTGTAGCTTAGTGTCCTAACTGTCATCAAGTAAAGGTGGAACATCAGAGATCGAGAGGTTTGAATCGGGATATCAGCATTCCTACTTGGAAGTGAGAAGTGATCAATATGGACTTCATTACAGGCTTACCGTGTATTCATCGACAACATGACTCTATTTGGGTTATAGTAGATAGTATAACTAAGTCAGCCCACTTTTTGGCCATCAAGACCATAGACTCAACATAGGACTATTCCAAGCTCTACATCCGTGAGATAGTCAGGTTTCATGTGATTCCCTTATCTATCATCTCACATAGGGGTACTTAGTTCACATCCCAAATTTGGAGGTTATTTCAGAAGGGTCTTGGTACTCAGGTTAACCTTAGAAAAATTGTTCACTCGTAGACATATGGTCAGGCAGAATGTACTATCCAGACCTTAAAAGATATGTTGAGGGCTTGTGTAATTAATTTCAAAGGTAATTGGGATAATCACTTACCCCTTATAGAGTTTGCCTACAACAATAACTTTCACACTACCATTCAGATGGCTCTGTATGAGGCACTTTATGGTTGGAGGTGTATATCAACTATAGGTTGGTTTGAGGTAGGTGAAGTAGAATTGATAGGGCCAGATTCAGTCCATGAAACTATGGAAAAATATCATCTTATTAGAGATAGGTTGAAGGCGGCTCAAAGTCATCAAAAATCCTATGTAGATGTTAGAAGAAGAGAGCTAGAATTTGAGGTTGATGATTGGGTTTTTTGACGGAGTTACCCATGAAGGGTGTGATGACGTTTGGTAAGAAAGGGAAGCTTAGTCCCTGATATATATGTCCTTATAGGATTCTGAAAAGAGTTGGCAAAGTGGCTTATGAGTTAGAGTTGCCCGCAGACTGTAATGACTCTTCCGGTCATTTATGCGTGTTCGCCTTTCTTGTACCATTAGAGCTTGCCTGTAGTGGCCCCAAGTAATTTATGGCTTACTGGGACCGGTAGTTCTGTGCCCGGGCCATTTGTTTAGTGTTTTTGGCCATTCCTTGTTTTAGAGCTTTAGGCTTTTGAAATCATTGACTTTAGTCAACATTCTTAGTGGACGTTCTCGGAATCAAATTTTGATAGTTCCTTAAGCTCAGGAGCATGGAATTTGGTCTAGTTTTACCTTTGGTTAGGATACGGGGGCTTTTTTGCTTGGAATTCTCTCTCATTCTAAGTTTTAGGCCAGTTAAGCTTGTTTGGTTGACTTTGGTCAACATTCGGAGAAGAAGGCCTCGGATAGAAATTCTGTCAGCGCTGTTAGCTCTGGAAAGCTGAGTTTGTGTTGGGTAGTTGGTTAGTTTGAGTGTCGGGTGAGCTGGGCTCATTTTGGATGTTTGGTTGGTGCTAGCTAGTGTTCACTTGGGTCAACATTCCTCTGAGATGACCTCATATGGAAGTTTCATCGATTTCATTGAGTCTAGAATGTCGTTTCGACTCTAATAGCATATTTGGTTTTTTAGTATCAAGTTTCAATTATGCCTGGAATTCCCCGTAGAAGTTTTTAGCACTGCTGGTTTTCAGTTGCTGGTATTGCTGAAATTTGTTTATCACGATCTCGAAGGGTTCTTCGCGATAGTGATGAAGAACTTCTTTGATCATCGCGATGTCAAAGGGTTCTTCCTGATAGCGATGAAGAACTTCTTCGGTCATCACGATCTTGAAGGGTTTTCTCATGATAGCAATGAAGGCCCTGCCCCTTTGATGGGGTTTTTGAGATTTCTACTATTGATTTATACTCAGATTGAATGCGGGAATGCAATACAAGATCCTGATTGTTGAGATATTTGAGTGTTATGTTAGTATATGGTCTACAAGTATACCTCTATGGACCTTACCATTTTGGACCAAGTGCTACGGGTGTACAACATAGGAGAGTACTCGGGAAAGGTCCTTCTATGGATCCTGCCTATATTGGGCCTTTGGGGCACCAGAGGGGGTAACATATGACACTGTAATCACACTTGATTTCAGACTCATCATATCATATCATCATGCATATTTCACTCAAATTCCACCCTTGTTTTCTATGTGTTCAGTGTACGCTCTTGTTGTATGGGTGGACAGAGGGTTTTTTTCACTTGATTGGATTCCTTGGTTGTATGGACGGCCATTGGGACTGAGGTAGATTATATTACTCCATTCATTTCTTAGAGTTTGTTATGACCTTGGGTATTGTTTGGATTCGTGGGTTTATCTTGTTGAGACACCGACTTTTGGGACTATGATTATTGAGAGGCTAGTGGGACTTGCTTTGTTGAGATGCTGATTGTGTAGACTTCTGAGCAGTTGTAGGGTGTGTTTTGTTCCTTGTTGTGGTTTTCATTAGCGGATCTGGGTGCTTGTGGTTTAGTTATCCCATCCTTGGCTTATACTTGTGAGATTATTATTCGTGTATTCTTATCTTGATATTGATGTCTTAAGCGTGTTTCTGTTAGTTTATGGCTTCTATTTAGGTTTTCGAATTGCTCTCCTACTTCCTCTTTATTTTGAGGTTATCGGTATACCGCCCATCTCTTTAAATTCTCTTTTATATGTATTGTTGTTGCATGGATCTCAGTTGCGTCCTTCTTCCTTCTTTCACCCATGTTTCTGTGTATGTATACCTTCTGTGCTAGCATGTTATACTTGTAACCGTTGGTTGACTACTCTTTGTTCTAGTTCCTTGTTCTTCTTCCTTATTTTCTGTGACTCTTTTCTTGTTTTTTGCTTATTACTGATTTTATGTTTTATATGCGCTCAGTGGACCGATGATGCCTATTGGGTACCCGTTGCTTCGCAATTGGTGCTCATACTACACATCTGCATCTTTCTGGTGCAGATAATAGTTGAGCTTTTGACGTTGATCATGTTGGTGACTCGTGCAACTTTTGGACCTTCGAGACTAGGGTGAGCGCTGACGGCCGGGGCTTGACCATATCTCATCTTTTATACTATTACCCTATTGTATATTCGAAGACAGTTGTACATACCATTTTGTTACTTCTAGCACTTGTATTCTATTAGAAGCTTCTGTACTGTCAATGCCAAGTCTCGGGGTTTATGTAGTTTCAGTTTGTATATATTCAGGTTTTTGCTTCCGCTTTGTCTATCTTTATATTCTGCTTCTGCTTATTTCCTGCTTATTATGCGTATCGATTAGGTAGTAGCCCTTTAATAACCATTTTGGGCTACGAGAATTGGTTCACCTATTGGGGGGTTATAGGTGCCATCATGACATGAGAAATCGGGTCGTGATACAGACTTAGCATCGGTGCACCCAGTCTTCTATGTATCCTTGTTTAAGAAATGCATTGGTGATCCAGCTTCAATTCTGCCTTTAGAAAGTGTGGGCTTGAAAGACAGTCTCTCTTATGAAGAGGTTCCAGTTGAGATTCTTGATCATTAGGTTCGTAGATAGAAGAACAAGGAAGTCTCTTCAGTGAAAGCCCTTTGGTTGAACCAGTCAGTTGAGGGAGCTACTTAAGAAGCAAAAGAAGCTATGATGACCATGTACCCCCACCTCTTCCCTTTCGATTCGGCTTCAACTTAAGGTAATAATTCCTTTCCAGTTCTCTCAGAATCCCTCATGTGTATTTCCCCTCAGTTTCATGTTCCCTCAGTTTTCTTGCATTGTCTGCATGTTTTCCATGTCCTTAGAGCTCAAATCAGCTAGAAATCAGCTTTTAGAACTCAGTTGATAGGGATTGCATCTCTTTCCCTCAAAACTCAGCTTGTTTAGTCTTTATTCAAGGATGAATGATCTCAAGGGGGAGTTATTGTAACAACCCAGAAATTCTAAGCCTAGAAACAGCCCATAAAATTCTAAGTGTTAAGCTGTCAAAGTGATAACAGGTTCCACGAGCAAAGATCCATGGGTCGTGGAACAGTCCACGAGCCATAGACTGGTCCCGTGCAAATCAAACTAAGACTAGCAAAAATAGGGTCAGGTCCACGAGGTGAAACCATAGACCGTGGAACAGTCCATGAGCCATGGACTCCATCTATGAAAATCAAACTAAGGCTAGACCATTTGGTTGAGAACCACGACCAGGTTCCACGGACCATGGAATAGTCCATGGGTCATGGATGGTGGCCGTGGAAATAAGACCCGTGACCAACTTTTTTGCCAGGGAATCACGAACCCCAACCGCAAATCGTGGTTCAGTCCACGGGCCATAGTTGGTACCTGTGGAATCTTGGGACAAAATTTTCTAGCAGTTTTTAATTAAATTTCTCAGGGGTATTTTAGACCTTTTTCGCTTATTTTAACTCCAACAATAAGTCATTTTAGGCTTATTTTGATAAGTCTTAACCCATATTAGTTAAGTTTTCCTCATTCCTTAGCTCAACTCTCAGAAAGAAAGAACATGAGTGATTCTTCACTCCATCCAGACCTAGGGCTTCTTCCTCCAAGCTTCAAACTCTAGATTTTCTATAGGAATCTTCTTCTACTAGGTATGTGGGTATTCAGTAATGGTTTTGTTCACCCTTATGCCCAAAACCTCATGCTTTTACATTGATTTTATGATCTTAGAAAGTAGGGTTCTTACCCTCTTATGCAAATCTTTATAGAATTAAATTTGCATGCTTAGTATATGATTTTATCCTGTTTAAATGAATTACATCATGATTTTAATGATTTACTTCGGATTTTACAAAGGTTTGCGAAATCAAGAACTTAGCCCTAATTTATAGTATTTTCTCATTAATTAGTTTATCTCAGAATGTAGCTCAGAATATCAACATTAAAGTTTTAAACAAAGTTTAGTCAGCTTTCAGCTATAGTTTTCAGAAAACAATGACCTCAGATTAGTATAGTTCTGACACAGAAATTCAGGACCTCAGTTTTAAATGAGCTAGTATATTAGTTTTGGAAGTAGTACTTAATACCAAGTTGAACTAGGGTTAAGAATACCCTAAATCCCCAGAACTACATGCCACCGTAGGATTCTTTAGCCCCTCAGTAGGCCTCAGCTTAGTGATCACGCCAGTTATGAATTTATACCCTAGCAAGGTATATTCGATTATCTCGATGGGGCGTATACCCTGAACTCCATGTTTAGCTCACGTGAATTATGTGGGTTAGCAGGCTCTCTCATAGAATTAGGTTCAGTAGTGTGCATTAGGCCCTCAGTTCTTGTTTTAGAGCTTTCCATTATGCTTTTCAGATTACCCTTGCAATACAAGTTTTATTTCATGATTTTATTTGGCCCTATGTACTATAGTTCAACTTACAGTTTAAATAGAATATCAGTATTTTAGCATGTTTATACATATATAGTCAGCTTGCATATCCCTCATGCTCAGTACATTCAAAGTACTGAAGCATACTCTATATGTTGCATCCTATTATGATGCAGGTTCAGATTTTCAGATTTAGTCCTATGATCAGTTTGACTCAGCATCACCCCAGTGACAGCCAATGGTGAGTCCTCATCATTTGAGAACATATTTTATGCTATTTTTTCCTTAGTCATTTAGTGTTACAGTATTTTGGAGTTAACTGGGGTTTCGTCCCCGCAACTCGTCAGTAGTAGACGCTTTCAGACATAGAGTTGGATTTCAGCTTATTCAGTTATTTTATATGTCAGACTCATATGTTCATTTATTTAGAGATCTTCAGTCTATATTCCTAAACTTTTAAATTAAATTCAGTTTAGCTTCCACCTAGATTTTTATGTCAATCTGAATGCTTAGATTATGTCAGATCAAGGGTTAGCATGGGGTCACTTGTGACTCTAGGCACCATGTTACGTCTAGGGCATAGGCTCAAAACGTGACAATTCATATGCTAGGTTAAAAATCACCTCATTAAACAAAACAAACAACTGTCTTAATCCTCATTCTCATTAGTCATCAAGGAAATGATGCAATGTTTATAACTTCTTTTTTTCATTTGCGTTTTATATATTATACAAACTTAAAAGATACCTAAAAATTTCCTTAATTACATTATAATAATATCTTAAGTAATGCTAATCAATTACTACAATTACAGTGCCTAATTACTATATATATATATATATATATATATATAGATAAGCAAAAAAATAATGTGACACCTCTTTTTGGTCAAACAACTTATTATTCTTTTTTCTCTTTTTTTTGGCCTTTTATAACTATAAAATGATAATATCTCCTAATATTATTACTATTTTTATCTTTTTTATTTAATTTATTTACAAGGAGTAACTACTCATAACTCACAACTCTTTAATTTCTACTCTCATTAATCTTCATAACTCTCAATTATTTTCATGTCCATAACCCCCAAACTTTAATTTGTAAGTTTGTGATACGTTATGGTATTCCTCTATTTTGCCTATATAAACTCATATTTTTATTTCATGGAGATTCTCATTTATGGTTATCCTTTCTCTTCTTCATCACTTTGGTTTGTGAATTAACTCACATGTAACATGAAAAGGAGTATATGAAGACAAGAAATATTTTATTCTCAAGTTTTTTTTTCACTTTTATGTATTTGGCCGCACTTTCGTATTTTAGTATATATTCTTTGCGTATGTATTATCATCCTCCAAGTAAGTATGATCAAGAAAATCTTCACGGTAATGAATATTGAGGTAATTTTGAAAGTAGTGATATTTTAAATGCGACGCATGTGTTGTTGGTCTTTTTGAAAGATAATTTGTTAGTTTTCAAGAGATAATGTTTGTCAATTGTTAGTACAATCAAAAATTAATTTGCATATGTATTGTATAGTTTAATTTTTTATTTTTTATTTTTGATATAATTATTTTTTTGTTGGTATGATTGTAATAGAAATATTATTAATATCATACATAGTACTTAGGATCATGTTAACAATTATCTATATTTTTTGTGTTTTATTTTAATTATACATAATTGTGTTGATTCTTTTTAATTGGTAGCATATGATCGATGAGGAATTTTGACATAGCTTCAAGAAGCAGAATGTGGTGGCTGATCAACTTGCAAAGGAAGGTGCTAGAAGTAAACTTTTTTAAAGCATAATTAGAAACTATTTTTGCTAAAATTATTTTTTACTTTGACTTGTGATAGTAACTTAACTACACGTATTGAAAACTCTACTCATTTGGTCCTCTATAATACTACTTTTTGTTATGAAGAATAATTAAAATACTTAACCTATTTTAACCAAAAAACTTATGATGAGGAGTTTCATTTTTATTATTTTTCCCAAAGATAATTAAAAAATTATGATAATTTTTTCTATAATACATCGCTTATTCTTTTATATATGCAACAATTTATTTTTGTCGCTATTCTTTTCTCGCAATTATCAAAATTTTAACTAGATTTATTTATGTCATGACCCAATTTCTCGGTCATGATGGCACCTATAACCCCCCGATAGGTGAACCAATCCCCGTAGCCCAGAACGATTAGTAATGGGTTATTAGCTAACAAAAAAGCAGACGAATAGATAATATAAGCCGAAGCAAGGGTTATACGAGAAGAATAGTAACAACAGGAGTACACAAGATGCTAAAACCAACCAAAGAACTGGTATCATAGTATATAAGAGCCAGAACTACATATAAGGAGTACAGAGGGATCCAAAATAATATATACATAATGTAACCGAGCAGTAAGAGAGTACAAAATATAAAAGATAACCTAAAGTCGAGCTCTGGTCGCCAAGATCTCACCCTCAGTCTGGACGGTCCAAAAGTCTCCTCGCACGAGTGTCCACGGGCTAGCGGCGATGGCTCACACTCGAATCTGCACTAGAAGATGTAGAGTGTAGTATGAGCACCAAATGCGAAGCAAAAGGTACCCAGTAGGTATCATAGACCGACTGGGCACATATAAGATAAAAGAGCAGTAATAAGCCGAATAAAAGAAAATAGGTACAGAAAGCAATGAAGAAGTACACGGAAGCTAGCACATAAGGAAGACAACAGAAAACAACATATATGGCTAGCTACTAGACTATATAACACAAACAAAGGTGAAAAAAAGAAATGACGCACCTGGGATCCTCGCAATAACAATATATATAGGAAGTTTCAGAAAGACGGGCGGTATACCGGTAACCTCAAGTAAAAAAGAAAGGAGGAAACATAAAACTGTAGTATGCTTGAATAAAAGAATAAGAACCAAGTCAAGATACAAGTACTACCCTCAATAACCAAATTGTTGTAAGAAATCAACATAAGGGCTAATAACTCGACTAAGCAATAATAAGCCTACCTACAGTCCCAACGGGTGCCCATATACCCGAGGAACACAAACAAGTGAAGACAAACCCTCCATCATCCCATACTACCAGAGCTTACACTCAGCTAACAACAAACAAGGGTGGAACCTCACACAAATGAATGGTATGATGCATGATGATATCTGGGTGGAAAAGTAACTCTGTATGTACCTCCTCCGATGCCTAAAGAGCCCAGCAGGTAGGTTCCATGGAAGAACATTGCCCGTATAACTCAACTCTATCGTATACTCCTCCTCCAATACACGTAGCCCAAAGCTCCTTATTCGGATCGGCAAGATCCATGGAGGTCCTCGACCATATACTCAATCTCAAAAAACATCATCCAGAGTGGGTCTGGATCCAATCTTTTAGCCCAAATCTCTAATATACATGCCCAGACTCTCTCCAGGTCTAAAATAGTGTAATAAGTCTGAAAAACCCCACCAAGGGTGCCCGAACATAGCTGAGTCTAAAATAGTAGTAAAATAAGTCCAATTCTCAGCCCCGCCGAGTCTGATATCATCCCAAACAAGTAAGAAGCCAATCTAGCACTTTGTACCTGCCGAGTCTAGTAATAGTAGTAGAAACTGTGATAAAAACCATATTTAAACTCCTTTACCCCAAGAAGAACAATGTGAGTCATTTCCAAACCATTTAATAGCCATTTCAGCCAAAAACGGCCCCCCCAGGGCCATGAAAGTTTAGAAAAACAGTAAAAGTAGGCCTGAAGCCCAAACCATAGTAAAATATGCGAAAAATCCCTCATTATGGATGGAAATGGCATGATCAATCACAGATAGCAGCCCAACGACTCAAAATCAACCTATCGGCCCTGCATATGCTCAAATCGCTCTACAACATAGATAGCCAGCCTAAAATCATGATAACAATGTCTAGAACTCACCATCTATGGTCCAGAGTCTATACAAGGCCACACAGGACCACAAGGGTGATAATATCATTTTACGAAGAGTACTACACCCAACGAAGGAAAGAAACAAGGAAGACATGAAAAAGCGGTCAACCTCTGTGGCACAGAGCTAAGAAACCCATCCCAAGGATGTCAATTAGTACAATTTTATCCTATATATATGATGTCTGAGGATGTTAGATCGTAACCTACCTGTCGTCAGACGATAAGCTGCTGGAATGATGATGTCTGAGCCTAAATCGCTCCTAGAAGCTCCAAACGGAATTCAAACTATCAAGAACATAAACTACATATTAAAATGAGACAAACGATACATATATAACCATAACAATAGATGGATCGAAATTCAGGTTACCGGCGGGCCCATAGGCCCCACAACTCAAAGCCAGGAACGAAAGAATGTACAATGAGCACCACCCTCCCATGAGTGCATGCTTATAGTATTGAAGGAATTTAACCAAGGGAAAAGGCTCAAACCAGCCAGCCAACTATAAGAACAATATAGGAAACAAGGATGAAAACTCAATGAAATTAAGCGGATAAAACTTACCAATAATGATGGAGGAACGATCACGGCCAAGGAATTTACACCTCAGCACCAAGAATTGAAGCAATTATGAGCTCAGGTAAGTTTGGAGCTAAAAAGAATGGTGGAACCAGATTTTGAAGTAATGAAGACAAAGTGGAAAGTTTATATACTGCCCAGTGATCCTTCATCGCGATCACAAAAGGACCCCACGCAGTCGCAATGACCACGCTGGCTAGACAATCGCGATAGTGAGGACTAGCCATACAGTTGCAAAGAACAAAGGGGAGAAGCCTTCATCATGGTCGCGACAAAGAATGTTGCAATTGCGTAGTAAAAGGAAAGAAGTGCCTCATCGCGGTCGCGGAGAAGGGGTTCACAATCGCAATTAAGGCCTGAGGCCTGCACCTGCAACAACAAAACCTACAATTTCTAAAGCTTTGATGTGGCATTCCATGCATAATTGGAACCCGATACTCAAAAACTAATAATGCTAAAAGAGTGGAAATGATGTTCTGGGCTCAACGAATTTGACTAAACTTCCATATGAGGTTGATTAGGAGGAATGTAAACCCAAGTCAACACTAACTAAAACCAACCAACTGTCCGAAATAAGCCCGGCTTACCCGAGACCCAAACCAACCACTAACGTAAACAAACTCATCATTCCGGAGCTGATAAAATCATCGGATTTTGAATTTGACGCTCTGATCATCGAAAGCTGACAAAAGTTATACTTTCAACCCTAAACGGCCAAAAAACAGAAAAGGCAACATATAACCCACACCTGAAGTTCTCAGGCCTCGACTAAACGTCAAACTAGACCAAACTCAATGTTCCAGAGCTAACAGAACTGTCAGAATTCAATTTTGAGCATGTTAGCTAAGAATGTTTACTAAAGTCAATGAATTCCTAAGTTAAAGATCTAAAACAGGAAAAGAACCATAATGACCAAACAAATGACCAGGGCACCGAGCTACCAGTCCCAGAAAGCAATACATGACTTGGGGCCACTACAGGAAGGCTCTAATAGTATAAAAAGGTGTAAACGCAAAAAAAACCAAAAAGGTCAGTATATCATCCACTACTTAAAAGGAAATTAATCCTCAAAAGTTGATGCACCCAAATTACACCTCCTTTTTAGAAGCATAAGCGGTCACTGTTCAAATATAGAACCCAACGAAGGTTGGGAACAATCCCATAGGGAATATGGTAGGACTATAGTTGATTAGTTTTTACTCGCGTTGTTACACATTTATTTCCCTACGAAGAGGGGGGTTAAGTAACAAATATTAAACGTAACTTAGATTCGTAACAAGTAACAAGTAATAGTTTCAAAGGTTGTTATCAATAACAGAAGCAACTAGGGTAGTGTTCCCCATGAGATCATAACTTAGTAAGGCATTGTACATAGTAAACTATCTTGGTGCTTAGCATGCAAAATCGGTAAGTTAGGTTCACCTAAATAGTTGGTTCCTGAGAGAGATGAATTTCACCACACACCTTGGTCCAACCGTGGGTGTATGCTTTATGGATCTTACCCTGGATCCCAAATTAGCTATTCCCAGATAAGGTCAAGCTATTAGATGAGGGTTGATAGCGTGAGATCTCCATCATTAAATAACCCTTTTCCCATCTATTACCTCTTTGGTCCGGCAAATAAGGATAAATCAAGTTCTAATATTGTGCACTGTTAGAAAGCAATCGAAGCGAAGGGAAGAACAATACATGCATAAACACCTCCCTAGAATTACCAAGTACTTTTCCTACTTTATTATTCCTTCATGGTTCCCACAACCCTAGATGTGGAATTAGCTACTCATATTCATAAATGAATAATCAGAAGGTGTAAAAACAATCATGAGCATACACTTACGAGAAGAAGTAAAGAAGTATGAAATCTTGAAGAAATCTCAAGAACACTTCAATAAAATTAAGAACAATCTTTGAATTCCCAAAATTATGATATGATGTCTCAAAAAATGAGTACCAATGTTGTAAAACTAGGTGACAAAAGTTGGAACTTCAAAATAAAACCAAAGGGAATGTATTTATAGACAAAAAAGACCAAATCCTAAGAGAACTAGAAAACCTGGATGCGGTACTTCCGACATGATGCCTCATGGGTCGTCAAGGATACAATGGGCGTCGTGGGTGCTTGTCGGGCTTCTTTCAGTTTGAGCTCCAGGTCCGCTACCTCATTTCTATGGGCTGCTGTAATGGGACATCATGGGTGCAATGCCCATCGTGGTTGCCCATCGGCTACACTTTGCTTCTCCACATTCTCGCTGCCTTGTTTCCACGGGCTACTATAATGGGGCATCGTGGTTCCCAGGCTCATCTTGGTTGCCGATCGACTATACTTGGTTGCTTTACATTTTGCTCTGGCTTATATCAACGGGCCCTGCAACATCCCATCGTGTCTCTCACGGGTGTCATGGTAGCCTGTCAATCTCAATTATGCCTTGCACTCCCGCTGCCTCCTTTTGACGCCTTCTCCCATGGCCCGTCATATATGCGACGCCTATGGGGCATGACTTTTTGCCCAGAAATCTGCAATACTTTGGTATTTTCATCTTTTCAATACTTTTTCCTCTACATGCAACAAATGACATCAAATCCAAAAAAACACACTTAAAAACACTCAAATATCCTTAGTATTAAGCGTCGAAAGTGTCGTGAAATCCTGGTACATCAACACCCACAACTTAGAATGTTTGCCTGTCCTCAAAAAACAAACAAAAACAAAACTAACAAGATGCTTAAATAAAAGGAAACTAGAAACTATAGCAGCAACATGATTCATTTATCCTATCCAGACAGTAACCACTCCTTAACAGCTCAAAAACTAGTGCATTTATTTCATGTTATCAAAACAACACAATGTGGATTCATGAGTGACAACATGATATTCATGAGTAATCTAGCATACACAACAAACATTCTAACCATATAATCAACAATCGCAGTCTACTCTAGTTCCCTCACAACAAAAAAGTACCGATCACACAGAATTGAAATTAAACAAACAAGGACTGGGAACACGCTCACGCTCACAAAGAAATTCAAGTTGTACATGCACAATACCATAGGCTTGCCCTTATTTTCTATGCTTTGACCGTCGAATAGGTCAGTTAGGATCACTATAGGACTTTGTTAGGCTTGTAATATAGGCTTAGGGACGAGAATGGTATATTTGGGTAAATAGTGACTATTCCCTCCTTGACACTGCAATTTCTTCTTTATTATCCACTTTTCAGACCTTGTTGTTTTCCTCCCTTATTCTTCTTTCTTTTTTGCTTTTATCAAACTTCGGGTGTGGCTTTTATTACATTCTTGCACTTTTTCATTCATCATTTTTTTCTTTTTTCTTTTCTATCTTTTTTCTTTTGTAGCACACAAACCACACCCTCTATCTTCCTTTTTAGTACAAACCCAATCTTTTCATACCCAATACTTCCTACTCACCCCTACAGTATCCACCCTCAACTTAAGCTTTTAGCCTGAGTTGAGCTACACAATGTCCAAGGAAGGACCAGGGCCAAAACAGAGATTTATAGGAAACAGGAAAGGTGAACAGGCTAACAACAAAAAGGTTCAACTTTTAGGCTCAAATTTAGGGATCAAAGGGATTCAGTTTTATTTGGTGGGTCATTTGGCTGAAGTGGACTAATTCAAAAACGGCCTATGATCATGTCCTAATCAAACCATTGTACAACCACAACAAGACTAACCAAGCAAGTTCTAGATCACACAGTACAACAAGAACAGATACAAAGTAGCTCACTTCCCACATGGCACAGAGTTAAGACTACAGATTAGCTAACTATCAGTTCATGCTTTAGCATAAGCTACTTATCTCAGTTACATGCATGTTGTAATTTACAGATCCAACAAGGTCAGTTCTAATAACTTATTGCACAAAAATTTAGAGGGGTCTCCATTTTTTCCACAAAATTTCTTCAATATTCAGAACATGGCTGCATTTAGTTCCTAATTTACTTTTACAAACACACATTCTATACTACACATGCCGATTTAATAGAAATTAAAAGTCCTTAGAGAAAGAACACATGCAAGAAAACCCCAAGGATGTGGATACCTTATAGATACCCTCATGGGTTGCCTACCATGCTATGCTTGATTTAATATCGCGGCACAACGTGGGTGTTTTGGCTACTCAGGCTTTGCCAAAACACACTACAAAACCTAGATGACCACAACTGCCCCCATCCCATCTAAAAAGATATGCATTGTCCCTAATGCACTAAAAAATACTAAAATTAGAGATACAAGGCATACCTATGGAGCCTAAGCGCGATCATCGGGTGTAGTTATTATCGGGCCCACTGGATCGGTTCCCACATCTTTCTTAATATTAGAGGTTGCCTCTACAATCCTCTCAATAGTAGTCACTTCCCATGCAGCATAAAAAACACTAACTCCCATAATGTGGTCTGAAGAAGGTATATCAGAAATGCCAGAAACACCACTAGCCAAACCACCCGTGCCAACTGCATCAACCTTGATCTGTTGTATAGCTAGGGACTCTTTTGTTGCCCACTATAAATCTTTAGTAGCTCTTTTCATGGCTGTATCATCCCTATTCTTTTGAGACTTTGGGCTAAGAGGCGCGTTGTCCGCTCGGACATGCTTATCTTTTCGCTTCCTCTTTTTTGTGTTCTCAGAGGGACTCGAGGGTAATTTAGGCTCTTTTTCCTTTCTGGGTTTAGACTTTTTTTCATTTCCTAGTTCAGCCAGCCAAAGCTCAGGGTCTACAAAGTCCTATAAGTCAAATGTTGGCTCTGACTTAATCTGTGGCAAGACTAGTGGAGCCTTAGCTTGAGCAGTTGGACGACTCTTAAGCTCATCCACATCTACCCTTAGCTCAGCTATCTGCTGCTTGATTTTTGTAAGTTCAACTGCGCCCATTTCCTGCAGCTTCTCATCAACCCTATCTTCTAATTCATCAATCTGGTCATATACATTAAGAAATAGTGCTATGGCTTTCCTGATGGAGGCATCAATAATTGGCTGAAACTGCAAAGCAAACATTTTCATTTGTTCCTTCAACTCGATGGTCCTCTGAACTGTGTTGGAAAAATTCGTCGAATGAAAAGAAAATATTGAATCAATTTTCTCCATTGGAGGTACAGAAGAAGAGGATGGACCAACAATAGTGTGCTCAGTTTGGCTACCCTATGGGGTGGGCAGAAAAGTGGTGGACGGTGTCGCCTTCGGTATCGGTACATGTGCCTCTTGGGTAAGAGCAAGTGGTTCTAATGCATAGCTCAAACCCATAACTCAGGTTTCATCCTTAGCCCTCTAGGGATGATATGTCTAGGTGGCCCACTCTGCACGATCAATACCCATATATTTTTGGACATCATCTTCATCACACAGCTCAGTAATGAGGCAGGGAAATGGATAGGAGGAACTTGTCTTGGTGACTATGTCCCTGATCTCTTTAGCTATGATTTGCCCAAAGTTTAGCTTGTATTTTGATAATAAGCTAGCAACTAAGATAGCTCTTTCCAGAGTGAGTTGGTTGTCTCCACCCATTAGCATCAGCCGTAGTCGCACTATGGCCCACCAGAACTTGGCCTCAAATAATAGAGAGGCCTTTGTGATTTGCTACCTATTTTGGCCCAGCCAGCTTGGATTCCCGGTTGTTGTGAGCCACTTATCCAATTATTTTGTTCGTTTAGCTTCAACCTTCATCCAATGAACATACTCAAAAGGGTCAGTGGTAATCTCATATCCCAACCCAAAGAGCAACCTCTTTATAGTTTTGGAGGAGATGTTCACAGGGACAGCTCACACTGGGACGCTCTGAAGAGCGGGAAAGTATATAACTTTTTAACCCTTCTGGCATCTACTTTCCAATATGGCTTGGTAGTTCGCATAGAACTCCCTCATGATGATCGGCTGGTAATCCGGGAGTGGCTTGCTAGTCCAACCCAATTGGTAGAACCGGAAATATTCATTTATTTTGGTGAAGTCCTTTATCTTGAATGGATCTATCCTCCATTCCTCAGCTATAGGATGCTTCATGTGAACCTTAGCCATTGTGGTGAGCCCATAGACACGTATTATCTGGGACCATTTCACCAACTATCTAGTCTTTTCCTGAGTTAGTACCAGCGTTGTGCCAGGGGCTTTCGGAGTGGGTGAAGTAGGCTCCCTTTTCGGGGTAGTGGTCTCAGTATCGGATTCGACATTAACCTCTGAATCTTTAGCTAAACTGTGAGACCCTGATCATCATCATTTCTCGACTCGGTGTCAATTTCCATACCATTAGAAACCTAGGTAGCTGGTTTTTTCCCTCCTTTAGCTGGTGGAGGAGCATGGTCACTCTCTGTATTAGAACTGGCCAAGCCAGAAGATGATCCTTCCCCCTTCAGACTTGAGGGAAGGATATACTATCAGCTTTCTTTTGGTTGCTCAGACAAGGGCGGTGTTGTTTGAGTCACTCTTCTCAACTTTAAAATTAGTTTGATCCTTTAGTCGAGACTTGACTGATGTACTCTTTACTTTCTGGCCCCCCCCTCCCATATTGTAGTTGTGTTTTTGGTGCCATTTAGTAACTGCAGTTAACCATCGTTAGCATAGAATCCAAAAATTAAAAACTAGAAAAAAAATACACTTAGAGAAAAAAATAAAAATTTCAAGAATTATAGCCTCCCACGGGCGTGGGAGGTCCGATATCCCATGGCGCAGGGTGACGGAATGGTCCTGTGACTTGTGCAGGCAAAATTGTCCTTCCACGACCCTGTGCCACGGGTGTGAAAGGTCCAACGTCCCATGGGATATAGCATCAAATCATGGCAGTGGAGTTTTTAAAGAAAAATTATTCTCCCACAGGCTTCTGCCATGGGCGTGGGAGGTCTGACGTCCTGTCAGGTTGGGATTTCAGGAATTTCAGCCTCCCACGGGCATGGGAGGTCCGAATTCCCATGGCACAGGGAGTCGTAATGGTCCAGTGACTTATGCAGGCAAAATTATACTCCCACGATCCTGTGCCATGGGCGTGGGAGGTCCGACGTCCCGTGGGACAAGGCGTCGGATCATGGCAGTAGAGTCTTTAAGGACATGTTTTCCTCCCACGGGCTTTTGCCACGGGCGTGGGACGTCCAACGTCCTATCATGTTAGGCATCGGATCCGGCCATAGACCTTTTTAGGCTCTAATCCAATTCCAATGCCCTAATTGACGCTCGTCGTGCCTCAGACGTCCCATCAGCTGGCCCGTGGGATCAAGATTTGTGGATTTTTTTTTCTTTCTTTTAATTGTTTACTTGCACAAGTTTTCTCCTAACCCAAACAAACAACATACAATAATTGTGCACTCCACATCAACCCATTACTAATACCAATAACACAAACCTAGTTCCCAATCTTTTTACAAGTTATACACACGACCACTAAACTAAGCTTACACGCAGGGTTAACTAGCAAATATGCATATTTTTAAACACATGAACTATAAATTTCTCACATAGAAACAAGATAAAATTGAACTTAATGAAAAAAGAACACTTACTATTGATTAATCAACAAATCTTTTGAGAATTGACTTGTGAGCCTTTTGTGTGAACTTGTTTAGTGGCCTGTGATTTATGAGACTATAAGGGATTGCGAGGGAGTGATCGTGGGGAATGAAATAGGGGAGTTGATCGTGGGTTAAGGGAGAGGAGTTGATCATGTGTGGATATTGGGGGCAAGAGAGAGTTTGAGTAATGTTAGACCTTAATCGAACGAGGTCAAACACCTAATAGACGCGGGGAAAAAGGGGGAGGGAGTCAGTTTGGGTCAGGTACCAAATAAAAAAATCTTTAAAATCATTGACCCAGTTGACCAACCCAGATGACGGGCTACGCGATGCTCATCGGGAACGGAATGGCCTGTCATGCATAACTTACCTGGGCGTCCTGAGCTCTACTCCCACGCATGTCGAGGTTACGACGTCCTATCATGCAGGGCATGGAAATGAGCCAGTGGTTTGTCTTACCATTAGTCTTAGCTTCACGCCCATTCCCCACGACCGTCAGAGCAGCGACGGACCTTCATGTAGGGCGTGGAAATGGGACAAACCACAAATTTCATAAACACTTGGAACATTTTCAACTGGACTGCCCTAGTCCCACAGGTGTGTCACCTCCGATGGCACATAGCAGAGCTTGTGGGACCCATTTTTCTTGAACTTCTGCAAGTTTTCATCTCACTACTTCCTTCACATTCAACACACATTAATTCATAGGTTTCCTCCCATGCAGTGCCTGATTTAACGTCGCGGCACGACGCATGTTACTTGACTACTGAAACTTCATCAAGTTTCCTCATGGGTTGCCTCACATGCAGTGCCTAATTTAACATCGCGGCACGACACAGGTTTCCTGATTACTTAGACTTAATCAATCTCTTTGGTTGGGACGAATTCATCAAGGTTTCAGGCTTCAATTACTTTAACTTCCTCTACGGTACCCAAATATGCTTTTATCCGTTGTCCATTAGCTATGAACCTTTTGCCATCATGATTTTCAAGTTCAATGGCCCTATGTGAAAATACTTGTACCACTTGGAATAGTCTAATCAACTTGGACTTCAATATGTCAGGAAACAAGCAAAGTCTGGAATTGAAAAGCAGGACCAAGTCAACCGGCTAGATTTTGTCAAACTTCGGGTGTCGCTTTTGTTACATTTGATACGCCTAAATTATACCTCATTTTAGAAGCGTAAGCAATTGCTGTTCAAATATAGAACCCAATGAAGGTTGGGGTCGATCCCAAAGGGAATATGGTAGGACTATGGTCGATTAGTGTTTACTCGCGCTGTTAGTTGTTTATTTCCCTAGAAAGGGAAGTGACTAGGGTAGTGTTCCCCATGAGATCATAAGTTAGTAAGGCGTTGTACTTAGTAAACTAGCTTGGTGCTTAGCATGCAGAATCGGTATGTTGGGTTAACCTATATATTTGGTCCCTCAGATAGATGAATTTCACCACACACCTTGGTCCGGCCGTGGGTGTATGGTTTATGGCCCTTACCCTAGATCCCAGATTAGCTATTCCCGAACAAGGTCAAGCTATTAGATGAGGGTTGGTAGCCTAAGATTTTATCATTGAACAACCTTTTTCCCATTCGTTACATCATTGGTCCGTCAAGTAAGGATAAGGTGAGTACTAACATTGTGCACCATTAGTAAGTAATCAAAGCGAAGCGAAGAACAATACATGCATAAACACCGCCCTAGAATTACCAAGTACTTTGCCTACTTCGTTATTCCTTCATGGTTCCCATAACCCTAGATGTGGAATTAGCTACTCATGTTCATAAGTGAATAATCAGAAGGTGTAGAAACAATCATGAGCATACACTTACGAGAAGAAGTAATGAAATCTGGAATCTTGAAGAAATCTCAAGAACACTTCAATAAAATCAAGAACAATCTTTGAATTTCCAAAACTATGATATGATGTCTCAAAATATGAATACCAATGTTGTAAAACTAGGTGACAAAAGTTGGAACTTCAAAATAAAACCAAAGGGAATGTATTTATAGACAAAAAAGACCAAATCCTAAGAGAACTAGGAAAGCTGGGTGCGGTACTTCCAATGGGACTCCCCACGAGCCATTGTAAATGCAACGGGCATCCTGGGTGCTCGTCGGGAATCCTTCTGTTAGAGTTCTAGGTCTGCTGCCTTATTTCCATGGGCTGCTGTGATGGGACGTCATGGGTGCGACTCTCATCAAGGTTGCCCGTCGGCTACACTTGTCTTCTTAATATTCTCACTGCCTTGTTTCCATGGGAAGCTATGATGGGGCATCGTGGTTGCCACACCCATCGTGGTTGCCCATTGACTATACTTGGTTGCTTCACATTTTGATCTGGCTCATATATACAGGCCCTGCGATGTCCCATTGTGTCTCTCACGGGTATCGTGGCAGCCCATCATGCTCAATTATGCCTTGCACTCCTGCTACCTCTTTTTGACGCCTTCTCCCATGGGCCGCCGTGGAAGCGACGCCCGTGGGGCATGACTTTTTGCCCAAAAATCTGCAATACTTTGGTATTTCATCTTTCTAATAATTTTCCCTGTACATGCATTAAACGACATCAAATCCAACAAAACACACTTAACAACACTCAAAAATCCTTAGTATTAAGCATCGAAAGTGCCGTGAAATCCCGACACATTAACACCCTCAACATAAAATGTTTGCTTGTCCTCAAGCAACAAACAAAAACAAAACTAACAAGATGCTTAAGTAAAAGGAAACTAGAAACTATAGAAGCAACATGATACATTTATCCTTTCAGAACAGTACCTACTCCATAACAACTCAAAAACCAGTGCATTCACAAGTTATCAAAACAACACAATGCGGATCCATGAGTGACAACATGATATTCATGAGTAAGCTAGCATACACAGCAGACATTCCAACCAACTAATCAACAATCGCAGTCTACTCTAGTGCACTCACAACAAAGAAGTCCCAATCACACAGAATTGCAATTTAACAAACAGGGACTGGGAACACGCTCACGCTCGCAAAGAAATTCAAGTTGTACATGCACAATACCATAGGCTTGCCCTTATTTTCTATGCTTTGACCTTCAAACAATTCGGTTAGGATTACTATAGGACTTTGTTAGTCTTGTAATGTAGGCTTAGGAACGGGAATGGTATATTTGGATAAATAGTGACTATGCCCTCCTTGATTCTACAATTACTTCTTTATTCTCCACTATTCAAACCCTGCAGTTTTTCCCCCTTATTCTTCTTTCTTTTTTGCTTTTATCAAACTTCGGATGTGCCTTTTGTTACATTCATCATTTTTTCTTTCTTTTCTTTTCTATTTTTCTTTCTTTTGTAGCACACAAACCACACCCGCTATCTTTCTTTTTAATACTATCTCGATATTTTCATACCCAACACTTCCTACTCTCCCTTACAGTAGCCACCCTCAACTTAGGCTTTTAGCCTGAGTTAAGGTGCACAATATCAAAGGAGGGACCAGGGCCAAAATAGAGATTTATAGGAAACAGGGAAGGTGAACAGGCTAATAACAAAAAGGTTCATTTTTTAGGTTAAAATTCAGGGATCAAATGCATTCAATTTTTTTTGGTGGGTCATTTGGATGAAGTGGACTAATTCAAAAATGGACTATGATTATGTCCTAACCAAACGATTCTACAACCACAGAAAGACTAACCAGGCAAGTTCTAGATTGCACAGTACAACAAGAACATATACTATATAACTCACTTCCCACATGGCACAGAGTTAAGACTACAGATTAGCTAACTATCATTTCATGCTTTAGCTTAAGCTACTTATCTCAGTTACATGCATGTTGTAATTTACAGATCCAACAAGGATAGTTCTAACAACTTATTGCACAAAAATTTGAAGGGGCCTCCATTTTTTCATAAAATTTCTACAGAACTCAAAACATGGCTGCATTTAGTTCCTAATTTAATTCTACAAACACACATCATATACTAAACATGCTGGTTCAAAAGAAATTAAGAGTCCGTAGGGAAAGAACACATGCAAGAAAACCCCAAGGATGCGTATACCTTATAGATACCCTAATGGGTTGCCTCCCATGCAGTGCTTAATTTAACATTGTGGCACGACGCGAGTGTTTTGGCTACTCAAACTTTGCCAAACAACTCTACAAAACCCAGATGACCACCGCTTCCCTTAACCCATCTAAAAATATGTGCATTGTCCCTAATGTACTAAAAAAATAACAAAACAAGGGATACAGGGCATACATGTGGTGCCTAAGCGTGGTCATCAGGTGTAGCTGTAGTCGCGCCCTATGGATCAGTGCCCACATCTTTCTAAGTATTAGGGGCTGCCTCTACAATCCTCTTAATAGTAGTCGCTGCCCGAGTAGCATCAACAACACTAACTCCCACAATGGGGTCTGAAGAAGATATATCAGGAATGCTAGCTACACCACTGGCCAAACCATCCATGCCAACAACATCAACCTCGATCTGTTGTATAACTAGGGATTCCTTTGTTGCCCGCTCTAAATCTTTCTTAGCTCTTTTCGCGGCTCTATCATCCCTTTTCTTTTGAGACTTAGGGCTAAGAGGCGCTTCATCCGCTCGGACATGCTTATATTTTTGCTTTCTCGTCTTCTTGTGCTCAGAGGGACTCGAGGGTAAATCAGGCTCTTTTTACTTTCCCGATTTAGCCTTTTTTTCATTTTCTAGTTCAGCCAGCCAAAGCTCGAGGTCTACAAAGTCCTATAAGTCAAATGTTTTCTCTGACTTAATCTGTGGAAAGACTAGTAGAGCCTTAGCTAGAGCATCTAGACGACTCTTAAGCTCTTCCACATCTACCCTTAGCTCAACTATCTGTTGCTTGAGTTTTGTAAGTTCAACTGCGCCCATTTCCTGTAGCTTCTCATCAACCCTATCTTCTAATTCATCCATCCGGTCATATACATTAAGAAATGGTGCTCTGCCTTTCCGTATGGAGGCATCAATAATCGGCTGAAACTACAAAGTAAACTTTTTCATTTGTTCCTTCAACTCGATGGTCCTCTGAACTGTGTTAGAAAAATTTTCCAGATGAAAAGCAAATATTGAATCAGTTTACTCCATTGGAGGTGCAACAACAATAGTGTGCTCAGTTTGTCTACCCTGTGGGGTAGGCAGAGCAGTGGTCAACGATGTCAACTTTAGTGTTGGTACATGTTCCTCTTTGGTGAGAGCAAGTGGTTCTAATGCACCGCTCAAACCCATAACTTTGGTTTCATCCTTGGACCTCGCGGGATGATGTGTCCAGGTGTCCCTCTCTACATGATCAATCCCCGTATATTTAAGAATATCAGCTTCATCACACAGCTCAGTAATAAGGCAGGGAAATGGATAGGAGGAACTTATCTTGGTGACTCTATCCCTGATCTCTTCAGCTATGATTTGCCCAAAGTTTAGCTTGTATTTTGATAACAAGCTAGCCACTAAGACAACTCTTTCCAAAGTGAGTTGGTTGTCTCAACCCGTCGGCATCAGGTGTAGTCGCATTATGGCCTACCAGAACTTGGACTCAAATGATAGAGAGGCCTTTGTGATTTGTGGCCTGTCTTGGCCCAGCTAGTTTGGATTCTCGGTTTTTGTGGGCTGCTTAGCCAACCAATTTGTCCCTTTAGCTTCAACTGAACATACTCAAAAGGGTCAGTGTTAATCTTATATCCCTGCCTAAAAAGAAACCTGTTTATAGTTTTGAAGGAGATGTTCACAGGGACACCTCGCACTGGGACACTCTCAAGATAGGGCAAGTCTGCAGCTCTTTGACCCTTCTGGCATCTACTTTCCAATATAGATTGGTAGTTCGCATAGAACTCCCTCACGATAATCGGCTAGTAATCCAGGAGTGGCTTGCTAGTCCAACCCAATTGGTAATACTGAAAATATTCATCAAGCATGGGGAAGTCCTTTAGTTTGAAGGGATCTATCCTCTATTCATCAGTGATAAGACGCTTCATGTGCCCCTTAGCCGTTGTGGCTAGCCCATAGTCAAATATTTTCTGGGACCCTTTCATAAGCCATCTAGTCTTCTCTCGAGTGAGTACCAGCATTGTGCCAAGGGCTGTCAGAGTGGGTGAAGTATGCTCCCTTTTCAGGGTAGTCATTTTCGTATCGGATTCAACATCACCCTCTACATCTTTGGCTAAATTGTGCTCAGACCCTGAATCATCATCATTCCTCACTTGGTCCCGATTTCCATACCACTAGAAACCTAGGTAGCTGGTTCTTGCCCTCATTTAGTTGGTGGAGGAGCATGGTCACTCTCTGCGCTAGAATTGGCTGAGCTAGAAGATGATCCTTCCCCCTCTTTAGTCTGGGAGGAAGATTTTGCTGATGTTCATTCTTGCACGGGTGCATGTCCTCCTTCCTCTTCAGACTGGGAAGGAGATACTATCAGCTTTTTTCTGGTTGCCTGGATGAAGGGGGTGTTGTCTTAGTCACTCTTCTTGACTTCAGAATTGGTTTGATCCTTTAGTCGAGACTTGACTGACGTATCCTTTGCTTACTAGGACCACCACATCATAGTGGTGTTTTTGGTGCCATTTAGTACCTGCAGGTAACTATCGTTAGCATAGAATCCAATAATTTAAAAAATAAAATAAAATTACACTTAGAGAAATTTTTTTAGGTATTTTAGCCTCCCACGAGCATGGGAGGTACGACATCCCATTGTAGAAGGCGTAAAAATGATTCAGTGACTTGTGCAGGAAAAGTGTCCTCCCACAACCCTGTGCCACAGGTGTGAGAGGTCCGACGTCTCGTGGGACAAGGCGTCGGTTCACAGTAGTGGAGTTTGTAAGGACAAGTTATCCTCCCATGGGATTCTTCCATGGACGTATGAGGTCTAACATCCCGTCAGGTCAGGCATCAGATTCGGCCTGAGATCTTTTTAGGCTCTGATCCACTTCCAAAGACCTAACTGACGCCCATCTTGCCTCAGACGTCCCGTCAGTTGGCTCGTGGGATTGAGATTTGTGCAAAAACAAACTTCTTTCCTTTAATCATTTACATGCAGAAGTTTTCACCTCACCCAAACAAACAACATACAATATTTGTGCACTCCATATCAACCCATTACTCATACCAATAACACAACCCTAGTTCCCAATCTTTTTACAAGTCATACACACGACCACTAAACCAAGTTCACACATAGGGTTAACTAGCAAATATGCATATTTTTCAACACATGAACCGTCAATTTCTCATATAGCAACAAGATAGAATTGAACTTAATAAAAAAAGAACATTTACTATTGATTAATCAACAAATCTATTGAGAATTGACTTGTGAGACTTTTGTTTGAACTTATTTAGTGGCCTGTGATTTATGAAACTATATGGGATTGCGAGGGAGTGATCATGGAGAATGAAATTGGGGAGTTGATCATGGGTTGAGGGAGAGGAGTTGATCATATGTGGATTTTGGAGGCAAGAGGGAGTTTGAGCAATGTTTGGATTCAATTGAATAAGGTCAAACACCTAATAGACGCGGGGAAAGAGGGGGAGGGAGCTGGGTCGGGTCAGGTACCAAATAAAAAAACTTTAAAATCATTGACCCAGTTGACCGACCCAGATGACGGGCTATGTGATGCTTGTCGGGCCCAACAGGTTTGGGAGTCGAGCTCCAGATGCCCATTCCCCACGCCCGTTGGAGCAGCGATGGCCCGTCATACTAAGGCATGGAAATGGGATAGACCGCATCTTTCTTCAACACTTAGAACATTTTCAATTGGGCTGCCCTAGTCCAACGGGCGTGGCACTTGCGACGGCCCATCGCAGAGCCCATGGGACCCCTTTTTCTTACACTTCTGGAAGTTTTCATCTCACTACTTCCTGCACATTCAACACACATTAGTTCATGGGTTTCCTCCCATGCAGTGCCTGATTTAATGTCGCAGCACGACGCAAGTTACTTTACTACTCAGACTTCATCAAGTTTCCTCATGGGTTGCCTCCTATGCAGCGCCTGATTTAACGTCACCGCACGATGCAGGTTGCGTTATTACTCAGATTTTATCAAGCTCTTTGGTTGGGATGGATTCATCAAGGTTCCTGGCTTCAACTGCTTTAAGCTCCTCTGCGGTACCCAAATATGCTTTTATCTGTTATCCATTAGCCTTGAATCATTTGCCATCATGATTCTCAAGTTTGACCACCCCATGCAGAAATACTTGTACCACTTTGAATGGTCCAATCCACTTGGACTTCAATATGAAAGGGAACAAGAAATGTCTGGAATTGAAAAGCAGGACCAAGTCACCCAACTGGAAATCTCTCTTTTCTCTCTTCTGGTCATGATACAGTTTCATCTTCTCTTTATACAAAGCCGAACTCTCATATGCTTTTAGGCGGAACTCATCCAACTCATTTTGCTGCCCAAGCCACTGCAATGATGCATCAGACCAGTCTAAGTTCAATTTCTTCAATGCCCACATATCCTTATGCTGTAGCTCAACATGAAGATCGCATGTCATTCCAAACACAGGCTGATATGGTGACATACCTATTGGCTTCTTAAATGCAGTACGATATGACCATAAAGCGTCATCTAGTTTCTCCGACCAATCCTTTCTGTTGGCATTGACATTCTTGAACAGGATTGACTTTATTTTGCGGTTAGAGACTTCTACTTGCCCACTAGTCTGGGGATAATATGGGGTTGCAACGTTATGCTTCACTCCATATTTCTCTAGTAAAGCACGAAACTTCTTGTTGCAGAAGTGAGATTCTCTGTCACTAATGATTGTCCTTGGAGTACCGAATTTGGAGAAGATGATCTTTTTCAAGAATGTTGTGACACACTTACCCTTATTTATGGGAAGCACAACCGCTTCCACCCACTTTGATACATAGTCAATAGCCACCAATATGTATCGATTTCCATTAGAAATCACAAACAGACCCATGAAGTCAATACCCTAAATGTCAAAAAGATCAATCACATGGATGGGAGGAAGATCATGCCTCCTTTCCTTTGACAGCTGCTGCAAGCTTTAATAAAATCATGGGTGTCTTTGAGAATATTCGGCCAATAGTAGCCGCATTGCAAGATCTTGTGTGCCATCCGGATACCACTATGATGTCCCCAAACAGGGGATGAATGCATTGCCTCAAGTATTTCCATCATCTCATCTTCTGGAACATATCTACAGATCATAGTATCAGCACACACACGAAACAAGAATGGCTCTCCCAGAAGTATTTCTTGACATCAGACATGAACTTTCTTCTTTGATGAACAGACATATCAGGAGGCACCAAATCACTTGCCAAATAGTTGGCAAAATCTGCAAACCATAGAATCAGGTCTTGAGAGGCCGCCAACAATTGCTCATATGGAAACCAATCATCGATCTCCTACTCTTCATTGAGCTTTAATATTGCCTCTTCTTCTATTCTAGACAAGTGATCTGCTACCTGATTTTTTGTGCCCTTTTGGTCCTTGACTTCAAAGTCAAACTCTTGTAGTAGCAACACCCACATAATCAATCTTGTCTTTACGTCCTTCTTCGCCATGAGGTAGCGAAGAGTTGCATGGTCAGTGTGCACAACCACCTTGGTGCCAAGCAAATATGATCTGAATTTCTCAAACGCAAAGACCACAACAAGCAGCTCTTATTCAGTCACCGTGTAGTTCTTTTGAGATAGGTTAAGTGCTTTGCTAGCATGATATATTGGATGAAGAATATTTTTGCACCTTTGGCCTAGGACTGCTCTGAGCTCCACTCCACTAGCATCACACATAACCTCAAAAGGTTGAGACCAATTAAGAGAAATACTGATGGGAGAAGAGACCAACTTTTCCTTAAGGCATTCGAATGACTTTAGACATGCATCATCAAACACAAATTTTACCTCTTTCTCTAACAACTTGCACAATAGATTTGCAATTTTGGACAAATCCTTGATAAACTTCTGATAGAACCCAGCATGCCCCAAAAAGCTCAGAATCCCCTTCACAGAAACTGGTGGAGGTAATTTTTCAATCATCTATATCTTTGCCTTGTCGACCTCTATACCCTTCTTGGAGATCCGATGGCTAAGCACTATACCCTCTTTCACTAGGAAGTGATACTTCTCTCAATTAAGTACCAAGTTGCATTCTTCACACCTATTTAGTACACAACTGAGTTGAGACAAACAGTCATTGAAAGAGTCACCAAACACCGAAAAGTCATCCATGAACACCTCAATAGTGTCCTCCACAATGTCAGAGAAAATAGACATCATGCAATGCTGAAATGTCGCTGGTGCATTGCATAGACCGAAAGGCATCCTCTTGAAAGCAAATTTCCCATATGGACAGGTGAAAGTGGTCTTCTCTTAGTATTTAAGAGCAATCAAGATCTGATTGTATCCTTAATAATCATCAAGAAAATAATACCATCCTCTACTAGCAAGACGATCTAACATCTGATCCATGAACGACATCAATAAATGGTCCTTTTAAGTCCAAGCGTTTAGCTTCCTGTAATCCATGCATATGCGCCAGCCTGTGACTGGCCTCATTGGAATCAACTCATTCTTCGCATTTGGGACTACAGTAATCCTACCCTTCTTCGATACACACTGAACAGGGCTCACTTACTTGCTATCAGTAATAGGGTAAACAACACATGTATTCAACAACTTTATAATTTCCTTCTTGACAACCTTTTGCATAGGCTGATTCAACCTACATTAGTGCTCAATAATCGGAATGAAATCTATGGCTAGCTGAATCTTGTGAGTGAAAATTATAGATGGAATCCCAATGATGTCAGCAATGGACCAACCAATAGCCCTCTTAAATTTTCTCAACACAGAAACCAGAGCTTTAACCTTCCCTTCACCTAAGTCTGCAACAATGATAACTTGAAAGGTCTCATTAGCTCCTAAGAACACATATTGAAGATGAGACAGAAGTGCTTTGAGCTCCAAGACTGGAGGCTCCTCAATAGATATTCTGGCAGGCGATGTCTGTCTATTCTTCAGGTCCAAATCAAGCTTCTTTGGAGCATATATATAAGACCCCATACCTGCAAGTGCTTCAACCATAACATCATACTTCTCAATATCGTCTTGATCAAAATTCATAATCACAGCTGCAAGTGCTTTAACATCAAGTCTCTCCTCAACATGCACTATCCACAGATCCTCATCAACCACATTGATAATAGAAACCACGCGCATGTCATCATGATTCTTTATAGAATGGCAGACATTAAAAGTGACTACCTCATTATTCAATCTAAACTTTATCTGCCCGATCTCCAAGTCAGCTAACACACGTTCGGTGGCAAGGAATGGCCATCCAAAGATGATGGAAACCTCAAAGTCAACTTCACAGTCAAGAATCACAAAGTCTGCAAGAAAGATAAAAGTATCAACTTTCACAAGCACGTCATAGAGAATTCCCATAGGCCTTTTTACGGTGCGATCTGCCATAAAAAGACACATTGTATTTGGTTTGGGGGCTTCCAAGCCCAACTGATTAAACACTGCTAGTGGCATCAGATTGATACTAGCACCAAGATCACACAACACTTTAGCAAAGTAGAACACTGCAATCGTGCAAGGAATAGTAAAAGCTTCGGGATCCTCCTTTTTTGCACCAAAAAACAGGAGGCTATTACACTACAATAGTGTAAATTATCAGCTGGCTCAAAACTCACAATTCTGTTCCTTATCACTAGATCTTTCATAAACTTCGCATACCCAAGTATCTGATCAAATACTTCAACTAAAGGAATATTGACTAAAGGCTATTTCAGCATAGAGATAAACTTGTGAAATTTACCATCCTCAACTTTTTTTTCAATCTCTATGGGTAAGGTGGAGGAGGAAATGGCATGGGATTCAAGAGTGGTGCAACCTATTCGTTCATTAGTTTCTCATCTGCGGACTTCCTCTCATCACCCTTAACTTCAGGTTCAACTACAATTTCAGTCTCTTTAAGTTCAGGCTCAGTCGGCTCATCAACAACTATAGGCATAGGAGGATCAACAGTTTATTTTCTGCTTCGAGTAGTCACAGCCATAACCTGTCGATCATTATTCAGATTTTGAATTGTATCACTTGGGAGAGTACCCTTTTGATGCAAATTCAGAGTTGTAGTCATTTGACTCATTTATGCCTCAATCTTCTTTATCTCTACAGATTGAGACTCTACCTTCTGACTCATGCCAGAAAGATCCGTGCGTATATCCTTTAAGCTTCCCTCTGTAGCATCATCCTTTTTCAATAACTTATTCATCAGCTCTCTCATAGGTGGGAGTGGTTGATCAGAACCTGATTCACAATTTTTATGGGGGACATACAGGCCGCTTCTATCATTCTTGTAACTATCTCTTTTCTACCAATAATATCTCTACCCCTGCTCCTGTCTTTGTATCTGGACTGATTATAGTTGTCCTCTCTATTCCGACCTTGATTTCCTTGCCCATTATCCCAGAAACCCATTCCTTGATCATTTAGGTAGCTAACTTCCTTGTCAGAATCATATTCAGCTTTCCTTGGAGCTTTTCCTTGTGAACCGATTGCCTTCACCTTTTCCAGCCTTCCATTAAGAATTTGATTCTCAATTAGACCCACAGTTGTTTGCAAGCTTGCGAAACTCTGTTAAATATCCTAAAATTCTTGATGGTCGATGGAGTTCCCAACTACATAAGTACCCACTACACTCTTATTTTATCTAGTGTTCCAGGCTCTGTTTGTGTTGGTGACCCTATCAAGCATCTCAAATGCTTCATAATAAGTGTTCTTCATGAATGCTCCCCCAGTCACTGTATCAGCTACCGGCTTCATGTTGGTGTTTAATGCTCTGTAAAATATCTTCATCAGATTCTCAAAAGTGATTCTGTGTTTCAAAAACTACTTCAGCTTCTTATTGAACCTCAACCACGTTTCGTGCAGTGCCTCCATGGGTAGCTTCTTGAAGTTATAAATCTCTTATTTCAACTGCAATATCCTAGACAGCGGAAAGAACCTCTCAAGGAACTGAGTCCTCAGCTCCAGCCATGTAAATATAGATTTTTTGGGTAACTCATTAAGCCAAACAATTGCCTCTCTAGTAAAAAAAATGGGAATAGGCTCAGTCTAATAACATCTTGCTCTACTCCTGGCAGATTATACGCTTTGCAAATTCCCACAAAATTAAACACATGCAGATTTGCATCCTCAGCAGGTAGCCCAGAAAATAGTCCTTTCAGGTTCAGCAGCTGGATCATGGTGCTGGTAATATCAAACTTTGTACCTACTGGCAGTGGTGGAACTACTATGGGACTATAGTCCCTAAGTCATCCACATCATCATCATCAATATCATATCGAGGGGCTTGTCGTGGTTGCTGCAACTATTTTCCCATGTTCCCTCTTGGTATGATTGGTCCTCTAGGCAAATTTTATTGGACTGATTCATCTGTTGTAGCTTGTGCATCTAGTGCAGCTAGGCGAGCAGCTTGTTGTCGGGCTTGCCTTGCTTGCTCAGCTACCGCATTTTGAGCTGCAAGGTCTGCTACAATTTGAGCATCTTCAGCAGCAAGGGTGTCTTCCCTTGCCTTCTTCCTATGCTCTTCTTCGGCCAACAATCGAGCTGTGACCTGTTCTGGTGTCTCATAAACTCCCTCTTTAGCCCTGTTTCTTAGAGTTCTATGGAGTTCAGGATTGTATGGGATCAAAGGATTGCCTTGATTCCTTGTACTGGGCATGCACAAGTGTGCAACCTGCATAACAAAACAAAAACAATAGAAAAAGTAAAATAAGGAAATAAGGATAACAGTGAAATAAACACAATCCCCCTTAATCCTAAACTATATTCCCCAGCAATGGCGCCGAAATTTAATACGCCCAAATTACACCTCTTATTAGAAATCATATCATCCATTTATGGGAGATTTCACCCTTATTTGCTGTATACTTAGTGCACGCTCCGGTTGTATGGGCGGCCAGAGGGTTTGTATTCAATTGATTGCGTTCCTCGGTTGTTTGGGAGGTCGTTGGGATTATAGGTAGACTTATGATTATCCTGTCGCATCTCTAGTTCTGATTATGGTTTTGTTCGAGTTCACTTCATGTTATACTTGGATTATTGGCATGTTTTAGTAGTACAATTGGGTTACAAGCATGATTATATTAATTGCTTCTCTCCTTACCTTCTTCCACTTGAGGTTACCGGTTTAACGCCTATTTCTAAAAATTTCTATATATATATTGTTATTGCGAGGATTCCAGGTGCGTTATTCCTTTCTTTCACCTGTGTCTCTGTGATATATATTCTAGTAGCTAGCCAAGTCTGTTGTTTTCTTTTTGTATTCTTCTGTGATAGCTTCCGTGTGCTTATTCATTACTTTCTATGACTATTTGCTTCTATTCTACTATATTACTAATCGTATATCTTATATATGCCCAGTTGGCCTATGATACTTACTGGGTTCCTGTTGCTTAGTAATTGGTGCTCATACTACACTCTGCATCTTCTGGTGCAGATCCTAGTGTGGGCCATCAACGTTATCTCATGGAGACTCGTGCAAGGAGATTTTGGATTGTCCCAGACTTAGGGTGAGCTTTTGGCGGCCGGAGCTTAGCTTTTAGTTTATCTTTTCTATTATGTACTCTCTTACTACTCAAAAACATTTGTATATATTATTTTGGATCCTTTGTACTCTGTTGATGTAGAGTTTTGGCTCTTATTCTATGATACCAGGTTTTGAGATAGTTTTAGATTCTATATATATATATGTTGTCCCTTTTCTTGATCGTATATCCCTTTCTTCTGCCTATATTATGTTTTCTTCTGCCTTCTTATTAGATAGTATCCAATTACTAACTATTTTGAGCTACGTGGATTGGTTTGCCTACTGGAGTGTACTAGGTGCCACCATGACCATGAAATTTGGTCATGACAAATGATGATTCGAGATAAGGTGTTGAGTGGCGAGGCCAGGAAGGCGACCTTAGATCCAGAGTGTGTTCTGAGCATTAAGGGTCATATTTGAGTAACTAGAGTTAGAGATTTGGTTAGGTTGATTATGGAGGCCTCCCATTGTTCTAGAGATCCTATCCATTCGGGGGTAGTGAAGATGTAATATAACTTGAGGCAGCACTACTAGTTGTGTGGGATAAAATGGGATATTGCAGAGTTCATGTCTAAATGCTTGAACAGTCACCTGGAGAAGCATGAGCACAAAGGCCAGGTGATTTGACCCAGAGGCTACCTATTCTGGAGTAGAACTGGGAGCGAATAGCTATGGACTTCGTGGTAGGTTTGCCATGCACTTTTTAGAGATTTAATGCTATTTAGGTCATCATTGATAGGTTTACCAAGTCTACTCACTTTCTACCAGTTCAGACTTCATGCAATTTAGAGAGTTTGGCTAAGATCTACCTTTGGGAGATTGTCTATTTGCATGAGGTGCCTGTTTCTGTCATTTCTGATTGTGGTACTCAGTTTAGGTCTTATTTCTGGAGGTCAATTCAGAGAGAGTTGGGTGCAAGAGTTTAGCTTAGCACAACTTTTCACCCACAGACTGATGGTTAGTCTAAGCAGACTATTCAGGTTCTAGAGGACATACTTTGTGTGCTATTGATTTTGGAGGTTAGTGGGACCAATTCTTGGCCTTGGTAGAGTTTGTTTGTAATAATATATACCATTTGAGTATTCAGATGGTTCAATTCAAGGCATTTTATAGTATGAGGTATAGATCTCTAGTGGGTTGGTTTGATGCTTTTGAGGTTTGGCTTTGAAACACTGACTTGTTGCGTGATTCCATGGATAGAGTATGGTTGATTCAGGAGAGACTCCATATAGCTCAGAGTATGCTGAAGAGTTATGCTAATTGTAATGACCCTCTAGGTCATTTCTTTGAATTTCATGCTTTTTTTCGCATTTTGAGCTTTCCTACAGCAGCTACATGTCGTTTATGACTTGTCAAAACTGACGGTTCAGTACTCAGGCCATTCATTTGTGATTTAAGCTCATTTACCTATATTGCAACTCCTAAGGCTAGTAGAGTTCACTTTGGTTAACATTCAGAGAAGACGACCTAGGATGGAAATTCCGTCAATGTTATTAGCCTTGAAATGTCGACTTTGGGCTAGAGGGACCTTTGGTTTGGATATCGAGACTTCCAAGCTAATTTTGGGCTATTGGGTTCCATTTTTGTTAAAGTTGGTTTTGGGCATAGGTCCCACTTCTCATTAAAACGATCTCCATTGGGAATTTCAGCTATTTCATTGAGTTCAGAATGCCATTTTTGGAAGGGTAGCATATCTAGTATACATTCATGGGGTTCTAAATAAATCCCAAGGCTGCGCTAAGAGTTTTTGGTTATGTATTGTTGCATATGGTGCTGCTGGTATCTGGTATGGCACACCTGCATGCCTGAGGGCGCACCTATGCTACCACCCCTGTGGTGACCAAGCGTACCTGCGACCCTAAGTGACATCGTCAAAAGACGCCCCTGCGCTCATTTGGCCGTGCCCATAGTACCGCATCTGCAGTGTTTTCACCACACCTGCAGGGGTTGAGGGTTTGGTTGACCACAACCCCTGCAGTGTCTTAAGTGCCACGACGATGCTGGACCTACGTTATTTTGACCGCAGGTGCACCGATTATAGGTAGTTAAATGATCTCCTTCTTCTTCATTTCATATCTTCATTACAACTCAAATCCTACATTGATAGAGCTCGTGTAAGGATAGAAATTACCAATTCTCATTGATTTTGTGTCCGATTGAGGTAATTCTCTTTCTCTCTTCATTCTAGTCATCGTCCGAACATTATTTTCGCATTTCTTCAATAAATTTGATCCTTTTTGCATGCAAACTCTTGAACAAAGTGGACATTGGGGCTGTTTTGGGCCCCGAAGCGAGTCCCATTCACGCTCAACCGTTGGGCATGGGTTTCTAAACTCGCTGAGGACATAATTGCAAAATTTGTTTTCCATTTTTTTGCACGGGCTACAAGGGTCATTGATAAGTTTGTATTCTACCTACTTATTTAGCCTTTAAACTTATGCTTTTTCTAAGAATAAGTGGAAAATAGTGCAATTGACATGGATTACTTCTATTTTGCAGGTTCCTGTATTTTAGAAGTATTCGGGAAGAATTTGGATGAAAACAAGTCAAAAGGGAGCTATTCGGATAAGCAAGTAGCTGGTAGCAGTACATGCCTTCGCGAACGCGGTGTCCCACACGCATACGTGAAGTCCAACCAAAGCAAAGCTCCACAAATGCGACCCCTTGACCATGTACGTAAAGGTTAACCAGACAATGACACTTTGTGTACGCAGCCGACCTTCTACGAAGGCGAAGAAGGAAATCAGAGGCAGCTGGGGCAGTTTTGGAATTTCACATATTTGGAAACCCCAATCCACATAAAAGTCTTCTCAGTCGATTGGGAACATATCTTTTGCTAGATCTTTGGCTATTCTCACATCTTTTGGCAAGCTTGGAGAGTAAGTTCATCAACCAACACCATAGGAGTGAAGATTTGAATGCTCTTTATTGTAAAATCCTTAATTTCCATTTCAACTCTTGCTCTTAATTGCTATTTTATTGGTGTAATTGTTGAATTGAGATTTGGGTTGTATTAGAGATAATACTTGTTTGGGTAATTGAATTCATATATAGATTTTGCTCTTGTTTGATTATTTGGGTCTATTGAATCCTGCATGCTTGAAATTATAGTCAAGGGTTGCAAACATTAACTTAGCTTGCTAATTTGGGTTTTTGCTCGAGAGAGAATTTCTCGAATTCAGGAAGATTCATTAGTGGGGATTTGGGGTTTCGACTCTAGACCAAGGCTAGATAGTTTAGTTGTCGGAAACTCCCATCTAAGAGTTGGAGTTAGAGATAACCCAACTCACCAAAGTTATTTGGTTGGTTTATTGCTTACTCGTGGTGGTTTGAGAGAAAACACGAGATATATGCTCGATTGGTCGAAAGACGGTTAGGCATACCTTCAACCAAGACTACCTAGGGGTTAATCGGGTGCAAGTCTTGTGAATTGAATTCCCATTCCCAATTCTTCCTTGTTATCCTTGCTTGGCGAAAGCAAGGTGAAAGCCAATAATCAATTTATCTTTTAGTTATTTTCTTTTATCTTTAGTTTTAGGATAAAACCCCCCTTTTAGATATCTTTTCCCTTTTTGTTAATTGAACTTCAATATGTTGCTTGGATTCTCTATTAGCTCGATCGCGACTACATTGTTCCCATGGGTACGACCCCGACACTTGTTGGGAATTATAAATTTTGTTTTGATTTGATGATCGCCGTGACCTCCTACTTGGACAACATGATTTGAGCGTTATAAAAAAAGGCACCATTACCGAAGAACAATATGGTGTATTGAGTTAGTTTAGAATTTGAGTTTACTTACTCTAGTTCAGTTTTGTGAATAGTTATTTTTTTAATTTTATTTAGTTTTAGTTTGTTGATGGCATCATGGCTTATTTAAATGTTAGAAATGTTGATAGTTGCATCCCAATTTATATTCCTGACTATTGTATTTATTGTGGAGAACCCCACCTTGGACAAAGGTGTAGAATTGGCCCTAGGAGAGAAAGGTATTTCCCTTCTCTCTCTTATGATGGGCTCAATTGCTATTTGTGTGGTGGTCATGATGGACATTGGAGAGAATGTCCCAATGATGATCGATCCCCTCCCTCTTCTTATGCTAACAATGTTACTAGTGGTGCTTGTGACCTCAACAGGGACCATGACTTCGCAAGCGAAGAAGGCATATGTGTCAAGCTCCAAACCCTCTTGGCCTCTCTAGAAACCCAAGAGGAGAGTGTGCAATCCATAAAGCAATGTTTTATGGATGCAAGGGCTAAGGAAGAGGAAAACACAAGGGAGGATCATAAATTGAAAGTGGTGTTGCAACCAACTACACCATTTGTGGGTCATGATGTCATAGCATCTCTAAGTGAGGATGTTATTAATGAGGCAAGCTTGAAGGTGGAGACGCCCAAATCCCAATTCAACCTTTGTTTGACCTTAAGTTTGATTGAATGGACGAGAGTCGAAGAAATCAAGCTTTTGGAAGACCTTGGAAGAAGGGTGGATGAAGGCCTAACCGGTTTTGAATTTGTCATGGAATGAAGGCAAAGTGTCCTTCCTCACTTGAAGTCCAAAAAGTGCAAAATGCGAAATCAAGAGAATGGCCTTCTCATGTTCAAACCTTCACCCCAGGATTGTCACCGGAAGCTCGATTCAAATTTGGGTCGAAAGTTCAAATCTTCCAAATGGTGAAGTATCTTGTGTCGCGCCGCGATGTTAAATTGTGCGCTTGATGGGAGGCAACCCATTATTTTTATTCTTTACTTCACTTTTTTTTCTTTTTGGTGTCTTTTTAGGTGCCCAAAGGAATGAGAAGAGGAACCAAGTGCTGAGAAGTACCAAAAATACCTCTGAAAAACATGCTTTTTGCACCTGGAAGAGTGCCTGTTGCATATGCCATCGCACAAGCAAATAATGAACTGATTAATAAGTCCGGCCTGTGCGAACGTGGTGCATTGTGCACCTCACAAAGTGCCTATCGTACCAAGCATCGCACATCGTGTGCAGTAAGCTGGAGAAAAATTGAAAAATCTGTCCCAGCACTCTTTTTTCGCGAATGCGGTGGACCAGTCGCGAATGCGAAGCCCAACTAAATGTCAAGCCTTTATGCATGCACTGGGCCACCCACGAACGCAAAGCATCCAGGCAGTTAAGGTAAAGTTTAAAAAATGTTCAAAAATCAGAAGCCCCAAACATTTTTCTTCTCAAAACAAGAGTACTCCCTCTCTTTTGGCACACAATAATTCCATCAAGTCCTTCCATTCATCGCTTCACAACTTGCAATCCATCAGGTATGAACTCCGCCCTTCTTGTATATTAAAATGGGTTCCTTTCTTCCTCAACTTGATGTGTAGTAAATGGGTAATAACATTCTTGTTTGATCTCCCCTTGCTTTAAATCAACTTCTAATTGTGTTGAATTGTTAAATTGTTGGGAGAAATTGATTGAGATGGGTAAAGTGTGTGAAAGAGTTCAATAATGTAGTGATTGGCATTAGCAATAAGCATAAAAGAAACTTAAACAAAGTGTACCTGCCAAGTGTTTGAGAAAAAGCCTCAAAGAGGCACTGATCTGGGCGAACTCGATGGCCTTCGCGTTCATGGTCACTTGGTCGCGTTCGTGAAGGAGAAAATTTCTGAAAAATAAAAATCCTTCTTTGCAAATGCAGCCACTTGGCCGTGAATGCAAAGAAGGGATGCCAGGTAGTGTTAAAATAGTAGCTCTGCACAGCCCATCTCGAAATTTGTTTTAGCTATTTCTTTGGCCTAAGTGCTTCATAATACATTGTTTTAAGTGTCTGTAAGAACTTTTAACATAATGGTGTGTTTTGTAGGTACTTTGATCAAAAAGATGGCCTCCAACGGTAGTGACAATGAAGTTGAAAATGCTCCGGATATGGAAATAGAGGAGAACTATGATCAAGACAGGTTCCTATCGGCATCATATGAGCGCCGATATGATGAGCTATTGTCCAAGCTTTTTGTTAGGGAGAAAGGAATCAATATGGACAAAGTTGGACAGAAAATGCCAGAATTCTACAAGAGGTTTGTGTTGTGGAGGTGGATATGCTTTTCCCCTCCACCTATCATGGCTAACCACACAGTGGTCACTAAGTTATATGCTAATGCTTCGATCATTAATTTCAATAGCGCACTAGTCACTACCATTTGGAGGGTCCATGTAAATTTCAACCTCGACATTATCAACGCACTATACAACCTTTCAGATGCTGACAATGAGGTTTACATTGTAAAAAAAAAAAGCTGATGGACACCAGTGGTTGGTAGACAAGTTACATGATGGGGTGACTCTTAATTGGTTGACTTCACAAAAAGGGGTTGATTCACATGAGTTCATTGCAGAAGCCAAGACTTGGCTTTTGATTATCTATGCGAGGGTCATACCATCTTCTCATGAAACCGATGTGACCTTTGACCAAACATTAATAGTGGAAACCCTCATTGATGGCGTCAATGTGAATGTTGGGCTCCATATTATGGCTCAAATGGTTGAGGTAGCTAGTGAAAGGTCTAAAATCCTTTTCTTCCCTTCATTGGTGACTCTGTTGTGCTATGAAGGTGTGGTGTTGCCGAATCTGACTGACATTAAAAAGAAGCCAGCAACTTTGATCCACCCATTATTAAAGAGGGCCCATAAGCAAAGCAAAAAAACAGAAAGATTGACGTAGCTTCACAATCCTTCAGACAGTTTCCAGAGTCTTCGACTGAACCCACTGGCCCTTCGGGAGTTGCATCTGGATCATCTCAGTCTATGGGAGCTTTAGAGTCCAGGACCTATCTCATTCGTCACCTCTCTAGTCAGATTCAGGGAGTAGATGCACATGTTCAGTAGTTGTTGGCTGGATTCTCTACTGGCTCAGTGAGAACCAACACACTACTAGGTTCTGAGTCCCCCCCATCTCTTGCCTAGGTTACGAATGACCAGAAATTGATTAATGGGTGCTTGAGTGCAATAAATACCCGCTTGGAGAATATGAGATGCAAGCATGGTAAGGTTGAAAAGCAACAAAAGAAATTCAGGGAGCATGAGAAGAAGAAGAGCAAGTTATTGAACAAGATGATGGATAGATTAAAGTCTTTTTATGGATCGAATACACCAGAGGATGATGATGATGAGGATGAGGAGTGACTTGAGTTTCCCTCTTCCTCCAGTTCAGATTGATACACCTCAGGGATCCCCCTCAAACTTATTCCTTACTTTGATGGAGTGAGGGCACTGCCCTATCTTAGTTGGGGGTGGCGTGTTGATCTGCACTCTATCTTTCTAGCTTAGCTTGCTATACTTATGGATGTTATTATTCTCTCACCGAGCTTGTTTTATCGTTTTGGATACTATTGTGCCCTTGCCAGGCTTGTGTTGTTTGTTTATATACTGTTATGACCTTATTGGGTGTACTTTGTGGATTTGCACCCTCGTCGGGTTTTGATGTTGAGTGGAAGAAGTTGATGGTTTAGCTTTTTAGTTTTCTTTACTTTTTAGCTTCTTTTGTTACTTGGTAGTTGAGATGCTAGTTGTTGTGGGCCAGGTGAAGTCTGAGTACCCGTTAGGCTAGATGGAACTTGTCTGAGCAGGAGGGATATTTATGTCGCACATGTCAATGTGCGAATCACACGAGCTTCGCTTATGCCCACTGATTGTCCTATGCATTGGACGTGCGGCACACACATCAACTTATGTGAATTATATGTGCCTAAAAAATGTGATATTTGTGTTGATCCAACCGGTGTAGCCATACCTTTTTAGATAGATGAATTGGCCCAATGATAGACTTAGTGATGTCATTCTTGAGGGAAAATCGTCATCTTATAAGGTTTTAGATGTGAATTGACTTGTTTGATACTAATGAAGTAGTCTTGCATGCTAATAAACATACACTTCCAAAATTTTGTGAAAAATGCATGGCGAAGAATGATGCTTGTGACAACCCTTTTATCTTTTTGTGACTCTTAGCTCATTAGCGGTGATAATATAGATGGATCCTCTTGGTTCTTGATTAGGAAGTTAAAAATTGATTCTTCTTGAATAATTTGCATGCTATGTGTGGTGAGGTTTAGTTGAATAATTCTCAAGCATGCATGTCATCTAGAACTTGCCCTGAATGTGATTCAAGGCGAAATTCTAGGTGTAACAAAGCTTGGAAAATGACCTTAGGCCCTTTTTGATAGCCACTTCACCCAAATGACTTCCCATGACATCAACCCTAGTGAGCCTCTTTTGAGCTTGTTACCATTCTTTGGCACCTTGTAACACCTTGACCTTTTTAGAACCTCTATTTTGGCATCCATCCTCCCTAATTGCTTAAAAATGGAACGTAGGCTAAAAGACTTAGTTTGGGGGGGAGGGAAACGAAATATAACATAGGCAAATGCCTATGTTAGGGGGTGCATGTGATCAAATAAGGAGGAGAAAATAAGTGCACTTCAAGTGCAAGGTAGCACCTTAATTTCGAATTGAAAATTTCTCCAAAAGATCAATCCAATGAGCAAATTGAAAAGCAAAAAAAGGTGCTACTAAGTGAAGGTGATATAAGGAGTTGAATGATTATGAGTTAAAAAGGAGAATCTTGGGTTTTGTGAGGGAGAAATAAGGTGAAGTTGAAATTGAAAATGTGAGCGGTGTTCAAAATGAGAACAAAGAGCATTAGAAAGGGGTAGTCACTTGAACCAAATGAGATCCTCAGCTTAGCCCTAACTAACCTCGTAACCCGCAAGTCCATTGTGATTCCGAGCATGGCTACCCTATATTAGTGGCGATTTACATGAAGGAAAAGCCTATGGTTCGACGTGTGTGCACTTGAACTTCCTGGTTAGTGTGAGTGTTTGTATTTATCCCTTGTGATTTTTCTTTGTACATAATGTGTTTTTGGGACTTTCATTCATGTGAGGGCATGCAAATTAAGATAGTTGGTGACATTGATAAACTCCAAAAAATGAATCAAATGAGCATGTTTTGGTAAGATAATGGTTTGAGTCATATCTTGAGGATTGGTTGTTGTCACTTGCTTGTTATTATTTTGGCCTTGGCATAATTGAATTGTGTTTGAATTGAAAGGAATTTTTAGAGTAAGTATCATGTGATTGACTAATCGTTAGTACCAACCGAAGTCATGCTTGGTGTTTGAAATGGGTTTCCCTTGGCTTGTGGTATTGTCATTTGCAGTTGTGTTGTATGCCTCTTGAGTTATAATCATTTAGTTGCTTGAGGACAAGTAATAGTTCAAGTTTGGGGGTTTGATAAGTTGGTATTCTACCTACTTATTTAGCCTTTAAACTTATGATTTTGCTAAGAATTAGTGAAAAAATAGTGCAACTGACACAAACTACTTCTATTTTGTAGGTTCCTATGTTTTAGAAGTGTTCGGGAAGAATTTGGATGAAAACAAGTCAAAAGAGAGCTATTCGGAGAAGCAAGTAGTTGGAAGCAGTACATGCCTTCGTGAATGCGGTGTCCTACACGCATACATGAAGGCCAACTAAAGCAAAGCTCCGTGAATGTGACCGCTTGACCGCGTATGTGAAGGTAAACTAGACAAAGACACTTCTCGTATGCTTCCGACCTTCCGCGAAGTCGAAGAAGGAAAGCAGAGGCAGCTGAGGCAGGTTTGGAATTTCACATATTTGGAAACCCTAATCCACATAAAAGTCTTCTCAGCCAATTGGGAACATATCTTTGGCTATTCTCACATCTTTTGGCAAGCTTGGAGAGCAAGTTCATCAACCAATACCATAGGAGTGAAGATTAGATGCTCTTTATTGTAAAATCCTTAATTTCCATTCTTCAACTCTTGATCTTAATTGCTATTTTATTAGTGTAATTGTTGAATTGAGATTTGAGTTGTATTAGAGATAATACTTGTTTGGGTAATTGAATTCATATATAGATTTTATTCTTGTTTGATTATTTGGGTCTATTGAATCCTCCATGCTTGAAATTATAGTCAATGGTTGCAAACATTGACTTAGCTTGCTAATTTGGGTTTTGCTCGAGAGAGGATTTCTCGAATACGAGAAGATTCAATAATAGGGATTTGGAGGTTCCACTCTAGACCAAGGCTAGAGATAGTTTGGTTGCCAGAAACTCCCATCTATGAGTTAGGGTTAGAGATAACCAACTGACCCAAGTTATTTGGTTGATTTATTGCTTACTCGTGGTGGTTTGAGAGAACACACGAGATATATGTTGGATTGGTCGAAAGACGGTTAGGCATACCTTCAACCAAGACTACCTAGGTGTTAATTGGGTGAAAGTGTTGTGAATTTAATTCCCATTCCCAATTCTCCCTTGTTATCCTTGCTTGGAGAAAGAAAGGTGAAAGCCATTGATCAATTTATCTTTTAGTTATTTTCTTTTATCTTTAGTTTTAGGCTAAAACCCCCCTTTTAGATATCTTTTCCCTTTTTGTTAATTGAACTTCAATAAGTTGCATGGATTCTCTATTAGCTCGATCGCTACTACATTGGTCCCTTGGGTATGACCTCGACACTTGTTGGGAATTATAAATTTTGTTTTACTCAGACGATCGTCGTGACCTCCTACTTGGAGAGCACAATTTGAGTGTTATCAAAAATAGCATCGTTGCCAGGGAACAATTTGGTGTATTGAGTTAGTTTAGAATTTAAGTTTACTTACTCTAGTTCAATTTTATGAATAGTTGTTTTTTTTCTTTTGTTTAGTTTTAGTTTGTTGATGGCATCATGGCTTATTTGAATGTTAGAAATGTTGATAGTTGCATCCCAATTTATATTCCCGACTATTGTGTTTATTTTGGAGGACCCCACCTTGGATGAAGGTGTAGAATTGGCCCTAGGAGAGGAAGGTATTCCCCTCTTACTCATATGATGGGCGCAATTGCTATTTGTATGGTGGTCATGACATACATTGAAGCAAATGCCCCAATGATGATCGTCCCCCTCCACCTTCTTGTGCTAACAATGTTGCTAGTGGTGCTTGTGACCTCAACAGGGACCATGACTTTGCAAGCGAAGAAGACATATGTGTCAAGCTCCAAACCTTCTTGTTCTCGCTAGAAACCCTAGAGGAGAGTGTGCAATCCATACATCAATGCTTTGTGGACGCAAGTGCTAAAGAAAAGGAAAACACAAGGGAGGATCATGAATTGAAAGTGGTGTTGCAACCAACTACCCCATTTGTGGGTCATGATGTCATAGCATCTCTAAGTGAGGATGTTATGAATGAGGCAAGCTTGAGGGTGGAGATGCCCAAATCCCACTTCAACCTTTGTTCGATCTTAAGTTTGATTGAATGGACGACAATCGAAATAATCAAGCTTTTGGAAGACCTTGGAAGGAGGGTGGATGAAGTCCTATCCGGTTTTTAGTTTGTCGTGGAAAGTGTTTTTGGGAAAAATGACTTGTATTGAAAATCATTTAGAAAATCTCAAGTTAAAATTTGAAAACAATTTCAATTAAAAAATAGAGTCGCCACTTAGTTTTATAAAAGTAAAAACCAAGAAAAACTTATAAAAAATTTTAAAGTCTAAAACAGATAAAGACCTAGAAAACATTTCGAGATTTGGGTAAGTGTTCAAATTAATACTTTTGAAAGGGTGTTAAGGCAACAAGAGTATCCACTAACTTGCGGTTATCCGAACTTGTTTGAAAACAACTCATTTTGACTAACTTTTGAAAAGAAATTAATTTAAAACATCTTGTTAATTTTTAACTTAAGAAAATCATCTTATTTTCAATTAACTTGAGAAAAATGTAACAAATATAACTTGATAAAAGAGCATTGATTTTGGAAGTGAAAGCGCAGAAAGAGTCTGTTTTTAAAACGAAAAGGGAAAAACAGGCTTGATACTCAAAGAAACATGCTTGATTTTTGACTATTTAAAACTCAAAGATACTAACTGTTCATGAATAAATAATTTAAAGAAAATTAAATTAGAAACATTTATGTCTTTTGGGAATAATTCAACCAAGTTAAAAGTGTCAGTCCAAATTAATTACAGATAATTCTATCTAAGAAATTAAAGAGTTAATAAAGAAACATAATTAAGCCATTGGATTAATCTAAACCTGTCCTAAAATCTAATTTTTGGGCCCTCTTTAGGCCCACCGCTATTTCCTTTGGACTTTAGTCCAGTCATTATCTTTTACTCATTTGGGCTGACTGTTACCGGCCCATTTTCTCCAATCAAATCCATCTTGGACTGCTTCTGCCACTACTATACATATGGGCTTTGGCCCAGTCCTCCAAGTTTTAGCTTGTTATTGAATTCTCCGAGATAACTTGAGTAGTGTTGGGCTAGGCCCAACGAAAATGCAAGGAGGTAAGGTCTGAGAGTCAAAATGGACTCATCCAACATTCACATGGAAAGAAAAAGAAAGAAAGAACCAATAAGTATCCATTATCTTAAACATATGAGTGATCAAAAGAGCAAATAATTAATGGTTAATTATCATAACAACATGCTTTGATGAAATCACAATATATTTAGAGAGGGAAAGGATAGTTAGAAGGCTTTCTTCACGTCAAAGTTGTTAAAAGAATGTGATTCTTTTAGCAAAGATATGTAATCAAGTTTTGAGGAATAATGATCGAAACATAAACATGAACATGAGATGAATACACACATCTTTTACTTAAGAAGAAAGACGAAAGTAATCAGGTTGTCCACACAAACTTTTGAGGTTGTTACATCTCAAGTATTTAAAAGGTCATCCTCTAATGCTAGAAAGGCTACACTGTTTAGCAGCATGCATATTCCGATAGATTGAAAGGAAAATTACACATGACTAACATAGAAGTGTATAAACCCAGAACATATTTCTAAAGATGACATACTTAGAGACCTTTCCTGTAACTAAATCTTTAACACAAACAAGGAAAAGCAGTGTAGGATTGACATTAAGAAATATCAACAATCAATCTTCCATTAAACTTTAGGCTACCCTAGATAGTAAAATGACAGATTTCATACTAGTGAGCTAAATATGATGAGGAGTTTTACGAAAGATTCCGCAACTCATGTACTTCAAAAGAATAATTTTTATCTAGTAAGACTCAAACAATGGATAACGGGAAGGGAATGGGAACCAAGTTTTAAATTAAAGCAAATAGCCACATGAACACTGAATTTGCACATATAAAGATTGATTTATGATTATCAAAACACAACCAGCCTACCTGATTCATTTCAGATAAAAAAAAGACTAAGGCGTTGAACTACTAGATTGTTAGAGTAGTGAGAAATGATCACATTTAGACAGGTTTTGAGAATATGAGAAGCATATATTTATACACCATAGAACCAGCAAATTATGAACATAGGTAGAGCAAAACATGTCTTACATTCTATTAAAATAGATTTGGGTAGTTCAAGCAAGGGAGAAGTCGATCAAAAGAAAATCATCACGAATAGATTAGAAGCAAAAGATGCATATACTATCAAATAGAAAGATGTAAAATCATATCCAAGTCTTGTAAACGCATACTATAGATCCACTCATCCCAAGGCTACTGCTAAAAGTGAGTAACAGATAAAGGAAGTAAAGAATATCATAGAACACATAAATGAGTTCATAAAAGGAACACAAAGAAAGTGATTTGAAATCTCATCACTGTGCAACCAAACTCTGACCCTCATTCATGAATGCACAAAACCATTATCAAACAGAAATAACAGAGAATAAATAAACAAATGAAAAATTTAAGAACTTCAACACTTAACGATAACAGATTATAAAACTTTCATTCATAAATTTCTAACAATTTCATCACATAAATCAAACAAGACCATCCCAGAACCCAACATGATAATTTCAGAATAATGAAGGAAAAATAGAACTTGTATTCACAACATAATCAGCCTAAAACCAACAGAAATATCTCTAAAGAAAATGAAAGAAACAACAGTTCTACATTATGCTAAAAAAAAGAGAAGATAAAGAAAAGGGAGAAGGGTGTTACCTTTCTTTGAAAAGCACACGGAACAACGATCTTTGCTGGAAACTCGATCCACCACCGGAGTTTAGACAATTTTTCACAGAATCAACGAAGGATTTTTTGTGTATTAGACCACTGCAATCTCTAGTTTCTATGAATAAGAGAACGACTCTCCAAAAAGTTCAAGAAAGTTTCCAAAGACCAACCCGTATTCCTCTATCTTAGAGGGGTTTATATAGGGGAAATCTGAGGGTGAAAAGAGGGGGAAAACGAAAAAGGGATTTTGGGGGAAATTTGAATTTTTCAATTGGATAAGCTCAGCCAGCAAGGAAATAGTACGAAGCTTGTACAATTTTCCCCGAATCACGCGGAGAAATCGCCACCAAGTTATTTCTGGAAGCTTCTCCACTTGAAGTATCAATTCTGGATAGAGGTTTGGATGGTGTTTAGGAAAACTAATGGGGTTAGAGCATTGGTGATGCTGTTAAAGCTGTTGCTGTTATCGTTTCTGCAGATGGGAATGTTAGGGTTTTTTGTTGTCGTCTGTGAGAGACAACGAAGAGAGAGAGGTAAGGGACGTACTGGGGAGCTGATGTGTTGTATGAGGCGTGTTGCTCATACAATGCTCTCTTTTCTATAAAACAAGGAGAGTGAGATGCGTGAGAGAGGGAGATGTCGGCGGCTAGGGTTTCTGGTGTTGGACGAAGAAGGAGAAGAGGAGAGTGAGATAAGGGGTCATTTGGTTTTGTTGTCTATGTGGAGAAAAGAATAAGGGTGAGGAGGTATAATGGTGAGAGAGACGGGCCTGGACCAGGTTAAGGAGTTTGGTGATGTTGAGGTGGGCTTGAGCAAAATGGGCCAGTGGGTTAAGGGGTTTGGTGGCCCAAATAAAGGCTGAAGCAAAGGGTGATGAAGGGTGTTTTATAATTTTGCCACATTTGCAAAAATGTGGCCATTATGAGTTAAGGAGATAGCCAAATTGAGAGTAATTAGGGAAAATTTGGCTAGATAACGATTTAAAGAATTAGGCTATAATAGAAATAAAGACGAATCAATTAAGAATAATTTTGAGCTTTAATAAATTAAAACAATTCAAAAATAGTTATTACGTTTAACACATAATTACCTCTCAAATAATTATGAAATTGACTTATTCAATTAGTCTCTCATTTTGAATTAAATTCGAGGAAAATCAAGCGCTAATCTTTCAAAAGGATTTTCTTAGGAAATTAATCTTTACAATAGCTCTTTAAGAAAACTTTATATAAATTTCATATAATTATATGTGAAATATATAAATTATTACTCAGAGCTATTATAAAGTTGATTTGAAAAATATTTTATCCCTTTTTTAAGAAATAATTATTTCAAAAATTGTTTAGAATTTTAAAAGCTCAAGATTAATTCATAATGTGGAGGGTAAAATTGGGTGTCAACAACTGCCCCTTCCTTTGGGTAGGGTGAGTGTTATGAACTCTGGGCAAAGAGAATTGACGTTCCCAATTTTATCCAACCACAGATTCATCTTCAGAAAGCGGTTGGTTTTAGCACGAATTTCAAGGAATAGTGGCCAAACTCTGGTATCGAGTTTCTAACATATCTCAGGCTATATGAGAACTCAGGCCACTTTTAGTTCAAGATGCTTGATTTTAAGCACGGTTTCAAAGAATTCCAAACTATCCTAGTTTTAGAGTACGGAGAGACCGGAAAGTTAGAGAGTAAGAGGATTGGGGGGAGTTAGGAATGCAACCGAGTTTTCAACATAGAGCCCACCTACATATCCCAAGACTCAGGGAATAAGGTTGCTTGTAGTTCGACTCAATCGGTGGAAAAGGTAATCTATATGTCAAGACAAACTTTGGCTCGAGATGAGTGACAAATGGATTTGAGCTATAGAAAAGAGTCTTATAACCTCTCAACTATTAATGTGGCGCACTTCACACCCATAAATAAGATTTTACCTGGACATAATTTCCAAAGCTCGAGGTGTATCATCACCCAGATTTAAAAAGAAGGAATATTACTTCCAGCACGAGTTTGAAAAATACTCTAGATGAGAAACTAAGACCCAATGATAGAAATACCCACATTCCTTCTTATAGGGGTGTGGTTTGATGGCAGTGGTAGTCATTCTTCAGCTTGCATCCAAAGAGTTTGATCCCTCTTCGGACTATGTGCCAGTTTGTTGCTAAGAAAAAGTTCCACGTTGTGATGCATCCTTTTTTGGTGTAGTCCATATCTGTGGTTTTTCTTTGATAATTTCATCCTTCTCGGATACTCTCGACAACATCTCAAACAAAATTGTTAGTAGTAACGTAATTTCATTTGGAGAGGTAGTTTCTTTGCCATACCTCATCCTTGAGTTATGTCCTAATTTTAGGTTATGACATCTTTTTGATGTGCTTTGTACCTATTATTCTGGTTCGAGATTTTCATCCTCTCGGATGCTCTCGGTAATATATTTGAAACAAAATGGTTTGTAGTAAAGTAATTCAATAGGAAAAGGTAACTTTGTACCTCATTTTCCCATTTAGTCGCTTTTTGAATTAGATGTCTTCTTTTACTATCTCTGTCTTAGGAATTAACAACTTTCATGATGAGAATGTGATAGCCATCATAGATATCGGATGGGATTGCCTTCATGGCAATTTTTTGAGTATGACGACCTTCTCTTGAACGTGATAGCCTCTGTAGCTACTGATAGTAGTCCTTGCATATGCCTTTAGGGATAAGTCTTACGCATCATTTGTATCGACGCGACTAACAGATATTCCCTGAACTGTCAGGCTTTGGGTGATCTTGCACATCATCCAACTTTGGATAGATGCGGCTTACATATGCTTTTAATTTGTCAACTTTGAGTAATCTTACACATCATCCAACTTTGGATAGAAGCAGCTTACAGATGTCCTTCAAATTGCTAGTTTTGGGTAATCCTGCACTTTTATCCGATCTTGGATATCACGCGACTTATAAATTTCCCTTGAATTAGTATCCTTTGGGTAGTCCTGCACAATATCAACGCGGATATGTTGTGGCTTATAGATAACCCTTGTACTATCAATTTTTTGGTAGTCTTGCACTTTATCCAATTTTGGATATTATTGCGACTTGCTCATTACCCTTGAACTGTCAATCTTCGAGTGATCTTGCACACTATCCAATTTTAGATATCATTGCGTCTTACAGATAACTCTTAGTTTTTCAGGTTTTGGGCAATATTGCACACTATCTAGTTTTGGACATCGTTGTGGCTTACAGACAACCTTTGGCCTTCCAACTTTGGGAGATCTAGTTCATCGTCCGATTTGGATAGCGTCTTACCGACATCCTTTAGGCTATGTGCTTTTGACCTTGATGACAAGTGGTATTTGATTATCGGGGGTGACAAGGCCTTTGTTACACGATCAAATATAGCTGCATCTTCTGGCGATTAATGCTCTTGTATTTATAAGCATACTTCAGAGCGAGACTTCACTGTCTCTAATAAGGGTGCATAAATATCCTCGATGTTAGACTCCTCCATCTCACGCGATGATTGATGTAAATATGCTGGATGCTAGACTTGGAATAATAATAAGGAAGCAAATACATCCTCAATGTTAGACTCCTCCATCCCACGCAATATAGGATATAAATATGCTGAATGCCAGACTTGGCATAATAAGAAGCAAATACATCCTCAATGTCATACTCCTCCGTTTCACGCGATGTTGGATGCAAATATGCTGGATTCCAGACTTGGCATAATAATAAGGAAGCAAATACATCCTCAATGTCAGGCTCTTCCATCTCACGCGATGTTGGATATAAATATGCTGGATGCCAGGGCATAATAATAATAATATCCTCACCGTCAGAATCCTTTGTCTCACGCGATATCGAATATAAAAATTTGACATGGCTCTTGACAGAATTGGTCCTCTTGAAATGCAAATATGACATGGCTCTCTTGGAATGGTCCTCTTGACATAAGAATATTACATGATGTGGATGATCATGTGATGGTATGTATAGCAGTTGCAGAAAACATCACCTTTGGTTTTTATGTTGTTTTGTTGACTCCTTTGTGTGTACCTATGCTCAAGGCAAACAATTAGTAGAACAACGTTGCTTTTACTAGCGACCACAGTTAAACTTGAAAAACTTTAAAGATGATGTCTATAAAGCTAATCAAAACAACTTTTGTTTCAAATGTGAATGAAATGGTTGTGCCCATTTCCGGGGACAGCCATAAATACCATTTTCAAACATCGTCTGTTCGTGGTGATTTTTGACTTGCTAGGGATTGGAGGAGAACGTCGCCAATTTTTCATTTTGTGTCTTGATTTGAAGTTTGACCAAAATGTCTTGATCTGCTTGGGGACTCGAGGATGCTGACAATCTCTCTTTATCTAGTAGTCTTTGCGAACTACAAGAAAAATTTGTTCGTTCCGAGGTTTTTTGCCTCTTTGGATTCTTCCCACCGTTTTGTCTTTTATCGCTGAATTTGGGGCATCTGGTCTTGTAATGTTTATTTGAATGTGTTGGATAGAGAAGGGCTTTCGCTGATTTCTAACATACTTTTTAGGACAACCTGTATCCATAGAAAAATTGTTAGTTTTTGGTGAAACTGATCTGTGTTGATCTCCTTCGATCTTCTGCTCCTTGCTTTGTCTTTTCTGGGCACTTTCCACTCTCGGGTACTCATCATCCTCGACTCCACGAGTCACGGTAGACATAAGACAAAATCAAAAATAAAGGAGTAAAACTAATCTTTTCATAAAGATTTTTTCTAACAAGTTCTTTGAAAAGCAAAGATTTTCAAAAACGGATAGTTTGGAAAGGTCTTTGCCCGTCATGTCATGTGATAGCTCAATGAATATCTTCTATTCGAGGCCTTTACGTTTCTGACATACCGCTGGCAAACTCTAGAGATACTTTGTCATTCTAGCTAGGGAGTTTGAAATATCTTTTCAAAAATCTATCATAGATGGGGATTAATCCCCCCAAGACTTTATTATAACTGGGGATTTTTGAAGTAGATTCTGATTCCTTGGTGTTGGGGAACTTTTCGGAGTTTAATTCTGAACTCTTGCATAAAGTCTGGTGGAAATTTTGAGGTCTTCCTCGAAATTTCTGCCCGAGTTAAAGGTTTTGCAATGAATCTCACTTCATTGGCAAGGGACTTGAGACTCTGTGGGGATTACGAGATTCTTTCTCGCTATTCATTTTGGTAGCTCTTTACCTTATTTTGCATTCTTACTTGTTGGAAAATGTTCTTTGCCCTTCTGAATTTTCGAGATTCCTTTCTCGAAAATTCAGCCCCAGTTTCAATTTCCTGGGTAATATGACCGAGCCATTGTGGCGCCTACGTATCCCATTGAGGCAGGAATCAGGTCAAACGTAGTTTCCACACTTGTAGTAGGAGAATGCTGATAATAAATAAAGGGTTGATCGAGGCCGACAAAGGCCTCCTACGTATCTCATTCTTGAGAATTTTGGGTCAGACGTGTTCAAGATAGGAAGGGGAAAGATAGATTTTCCTAAGGGGTTGATCGAAGCCGACACAGGCCGCCTACGTATCTAATTCTTGAGAATTCAGGTCAAACGTATTTCATACATAAAGTATAGTGAGGTTTAAGCTATTACAAAGCATAAAAATGATCACAATCAAAAAATGCGATTACAGGGAAGGAAATAGAAGGAAAAGAAATTATTCCCAGGCGTAGTATCTCTTCGCAGTATCGGAGTTTCTATAGGCTTGGGCCATACTTTGATCATTCATCTTGAACAAAATCAAAGCTCCTTCGGATAGCACTTTTTGGACGATGTACAATCCTTGAGAATTTGGTGCAAACTTTCCTTTGTCTCGTGGAAGGGAAGGATTAACTGTCCATTTTCTGGATTGATCAATAAATTTTGGGGAATGATATTTGTGCTCATTCTTGTTCTATTATTGTAGGACCATTCAAAGATGTTAATGTATGGCTTGAGCAGACTGATAAGTTCTATCTTTCATTCTTTTGACAAATGAACCTCGACGCTGATTTCTTCAACTTAACCGTTGCTTCCCATATTGACCACCTCAGACTCTTTTAGGTTGGGACCTTCCTGGTCTATAAAGTTCTTAGACTTCTTTATTTTTCGTTCCAGGACCATGATTTCTTCAACATACCCTTCAAAATTATTATCGTCTAGCTTGGTTTGTTTGTTAAGCTCTTGACATGACATGATAGTGGCAGGTTTTAACTTATTATTACTGAAACCATAAACAAGGCAAGTTATATGGTATCAAGTAAATAAGATAAACAAGAAAGGTTTTTCAGAATACGGGAGGCTTGCATTGAAATTCGAAAATATTTACAAACTATGGCTATAACCCGCATGAATGCGAGTCTGTGCCTTTGGAAAGCAATAAAATAGTACGAGGAATTTGAAAACATAAAGGGTGGGTCATGGAGCCTCATCCGGACCATCACCGATTTTTCATAAAATAGAGTCTTTGTCTACCCAGCCGAGTGGAGAGTCATGAGAGGAGTTGCGACCCAATTCCATAGCTTTTCACTGGGCTTGGCATCCATAATCATTGTTGCTTCGGAGGTTTCTTTTGCTATAGTTTAGCACACTTCAAATAGCCTTCCGATAACATCCTCTAACCTATCACTTAGAGGACTAATACGCACCGAGAATGACTTATATAAGTGAGGGAGTCGCTTAGGCGGTCCCGACTGCTTCTTATCATTGACTCTCCCCTTGTCTTTTTGTGCTACATACCCTAGTCCATGCCTGGCCAACTGTCCAGGGATGTTTAAGGGTTCAATTATACCATCAGAATTCTTTCCCGACCAGAGACCTGACTCGTACCCACTCCTTAGCATCGTGGTTGCAAGCATTTTTAGGTGGGTGGCATGGGAATTTGAGGAGCAAAATCCTCTCTGGTGGCATTTACAATCTCTACTATGTAGAAATTGCTACCCCTCGGTACTTCTTTAATCACAGGGACACATCCATTAAGACGGCTAAAGTAACTTCCTTCTCCATGGATCACCACTTTATGTTCCTCCCAAATGGATTTTACCATCTGGTGCAAAGTTGATGGTACATCACCGGCTTCATGGATCCATGGACTTCCTAAGAGAAAATTATAGCTGGTGGTGATATCCATGACTTGGAATTCTGTACGGAACTCGGTGGGTCCCTTTTTGATGTATAGGCTGACTTCTCCAATGGTGTCCCTTTGACCTCCATCGAAGGCTTTCACATTGATCCTTCTCTAGCAAATCCTGCTTGGATCATAGTCTAGCTGAGTGAATGTGGATAACGGGCAAATATTCATACCCAAACCAGTGTCAATCAAAACTCCATTTATGACCTTCTCTTGACATTTGATAGCAATGTGCAAGGCCTTGTTGTGCATTAACCCTTCAAAGGGTATTTCAGTAATATTCAGAGCGGCTATAGCTTCTTCTGGCATTTCCAGCTCTTTAGGGCTAACCAGCACTAATGAATTGCCCACAACCCATTTTTCATCGACCTCTATCATGTTAACAATGGCTCCTCCATGATTTGAGAGTGGGTTGTTATTAACATTGGCCGGTGTTATTTTTAGTGTGACCACTCTTTGATCAATCAAATACTAAATTTTGTGTCTCAATTTAATGTAATCTTCTATATCATGTCCGACTCCTCCGGAATGATAAGCACAATATCGGTCAGCCTTGAAGAAACGAGATTCAAGATTTGCAGGTTTGGGTGGAATGGGCTGGATAAATCCGGCAACCTTTAATCTCTCATATAACTGAGTTCTGGTTTCAGCTAACTAGGTGAAGGTCCGAGGAGCTTTATTTTCCAAATTTGGATGAGGGAGATTTGTATTGGCGGGAGGAGGACCCTGGTGATTGTTCTAGTTCTCGGGAGCCTTTTGATACACTTGAAAGTTTTAGGGAGGAGCTTGGTAAATGGGCTGCATATTTGGTTGTGAAGCTTGGTATATGGGATGCACGTTTGGTTGTGGAGCTTGGTATATGGGCTGAGTATAGAAAATCAGTTGAGGGTTTTTTGGAGCGGGTGGAGGGGTCATTGGAACAAGTGACTTTTTGTAGTTGGCTCTGAAGGGTTTCTATGACTTTGGGTTAGGATTGGAAGATACCGAAGACACTTCTTCTCTCTTCTATTGAGGAAATCCTGCCGTTCCTGAGGAGGCTGAAGTTTTAGCAATCTTGCCGCTGTGGAAACCTTCTTCTATAATTTCACCAATATTTTCTAGATCAGCGAACGGTGCCTTTACTGCTGATATCATTTTGTCATAAAATTCTGACTCCTGTGAGAGCATAAATACCGCGCTTATTTCCTCTTCGGACATGGGAGGCCAAACTCTCGCTGCCTCCTTTCTCGATCGATAGGCGTAGTCCCTGAAGTCTTCATTCGATTTTTGCCTGATGCGCCCTAGAGAGTATTGATCTGGGATGACTTCCACATTGTATGCAAACCTTTGAGAGAATTCTCGGGCTTGGTCACTCCATCTAGACCACTTATTCAGTTCCTGAGAGGTGAACCATTCTAAGGCCTCTCCGCTCAGACTTTGACTAAAAAGCCTCATCAACAGAGCGTCATTCTTTCAAGCACCGACCATTTGGTCGCAATAGCTTCTTAGATGGGATTCAAAATTGCCGATACCATTGAAGGTCTCAAACTTGGGAACCTTGAACCCTTTTGGCAGGTCCATTTCATGATGGATACAGAGATCATCAGAGTCATAGCCTCTCTCATAAGGTAAACCTCAGAATTCTCTAATCCTGGCTATCTCTTTTTTTATCTGGGCCATGTCATGATAACACTTCTTCTCTGTGGACCTCAACTCTTTCTCTTTCTACTCATAGTGATCCAACTCAGGGCTTTCTTTGAGAGTGGTGTATGTGGGATGGCATTTGGATATGTGGGTGTATAATTATGCGGATTAGTGATATTGGGATGGTTATTTAGGAGTTGTAGGTATTTGGTGGCATATTTTGATAGTTTGGAGGAAGGTTTTGTGGATTGTAGGTACTTGGGTTCTTGTTTTGGCTAGTATGCTGGACAGGAGGAGTATGGATTTTGTACAAGGATCCGATATGAGGGGGATTACTGGAGAGAGGTTCGTTGGAAAGTCAAGTGTGGTGGCAGGAGGGATATTCCCTTGTCAGTTTTCGGTCAGCGGGGAGTTGAGCGAAGGGATTTGGAGAGGGATTTGGGCACTTTCCAGAGTTGGGGTGTTAGAAGCAATAGCCAGGCTTGCCATATCTTTGGACTTCTGCACCTCCTCTTGCATCTCCTCTAACTTCCTTGCAAGTTCGGCAATCATTTCATTCTGTTCAGCAATGATATTATCTCTTACAGCCAAACCGTTCTCTTCTTCACTATCAGTCATTTTAACCTTAGCGAAGTGAGGGTTATAGGAGGGATCTATTTGTGCTTTTGAGCGGGTGAAGTAGGGATGTTCGGCTAGTTTTGTCAACACAAATCAGTTTCTATTACCTGTTGAAGTAAAAATAACTCAAAGGCTGATAAGTTAGATCCCGTGAATGATAAACAATACAAGATATCTGACTTAAGTTAAACACGTAAAAATTGCAATAAACACATAAAGCTATTTTTCATCAAGGCAAACTGATCCACGGGGTTATTGACTCGAAGGTTTGATGGGCAAGAATTTGCCCATCGATTTGGGTAGGTAGATTTTATCAGGAGATTTGATTTGTCGAGTCTTCATCTTGTAATGCTTGTTCTGTAGCACTTGATGTGTCTTCTGAATTTTTTGGCATCTTCGTTAAAGTGGGAAAATAAAAAATTTCTTAGGAATAGGGGCTGGGCCTTGAAGGCTGCCTACGTATCTCACGAAGGAGAATTCAGGCCCTACATAGTTCGAATAGGTAAAGGGAATATATTTCATTTCATTTCTCCCATTATCACTTGATTACAACGGAAAACAAAATACAAGACGACAAAAGAAAATAACTACACTATCTTTGCTACTTTTAAAGCTTCTTTGGATAGTGGTGGGTCTTCTGGACTCTTCTCGATCCTTTCCTTTAAGGATGACACAGGCTGAAAATCAATCTGGATCCTCCCTGCATCTATGAGATCTTCGAGGTCAATCTTGAAAGTGCAACAATTCTCTATGTCATGCCCCCCTTCTCCAGCATGGTAGAGGCTTATTTCCTTGAAACTGTGCCATGCTCGGGACAGTTTTCCCGTCTTCTTTTCAATTGGCTCAATGATACCAGCGTGGACTAGTTTGAAGTAGATGTCGAGGTATGTGTCATAAAACATGGTGAAGTCATATTGACGAATCAGGGTATTCTTGGGGATTGGCATTCCCAATTTTACTTTATCACAAATTAGTAGGGAGTGAGGTCCCCACATGTGGCTGATTTTCCCACTATTGATCATTTCATGAATTTTGACCCTTAGCATGGTGCACTCATTGGTGGTATGCCCCTTTTGGCATGGGTGATAAGCACACCTCTTTTGTTAATCTCTAAGGTTATACCCAAAACCCAGGGTTTGATCAGGCTGAAGGATTCCTTTCATCTTCAGAGCTAGAAAGATGACTGGGCATGTAACAATTCTGGGCCTCCGACCATTTTCCCGTGCGTGAGCTTTAAGAATGATCTTTCCTTTTTTTGGCTTAAACCTAATTGGCCAGAGTCATCCCTAATGTTAGCCCAGTAATCTGAGATTCAGTTAAAAGGCTGGACTTGCTTGTCATTTTATCTCACAGACTCCTCATCATTTCTTGTGACTGATGCTGACCTCTTGAGTTCCAATTGGTACTTTCGATCCGTTTGATTGATTTTTTCTTCTGTCTGGGCTATCCTTGTGTTAATATTGGCCATCCTTTCTTTTATAAGGGCTATTTCTTTATCCACTTCCGCCGACCTGACCACCAACTTTTCCTCCACTTGCTTAGCTTCCTTAATTTGTTCCTTCATTTTGTTGATTTCTTGGTCAATCTCTTCCATTCTCTTGCGCATTACTTCTTTGGTGTCCATGGTAAGTCAACCTTCCTGAGAGATAGGAGAGAAGTTCTTAGGCGTGTTTTGACGGGATTTTGGATCTTCTGGGAAACTTGAAAAACTCGAGGAGTAATTTTGGTAGGACTTTGTATAATGGACTTTATATTTTGCTTACGGTGTTCTAAAAATTTGTTGAAAACGGGAGTGGACCAATTTATCCTTGATTCGAGCAACACACATAAGCACGTAAGACAATTATATCACGTAACAGTTCATAACGCGTCCTATACAAATATGTGACCTTTTTATGCCAAAGGTAGGCCTAACAAACTGAAGGATATGTATGTCGTTTGTAAATGTTCCATTGCCCCCGAAAATATTATATCCAAACCGATTAAATGAAATGGGGATACAAGATAAGTAAAAAGGAATGTATATCATAAATCAGTCCCACACAGGGGTACAATCCTAAACTAGACCACCGTGGTTGGTCCTTCATTCTCGAACTTCTTGGACTTCTTGCAAATTCTGAACGTCTTTCGGATGACAATCTTCAAAAAATAAAAGACTATCTAAATATATCCCAATCCAAAGGGACAATGGTTCGTACAACTCGATATCACATCCTTTAATTGAGCACGTAGGTGATGATTGTTCTTTCGGGCCGTGGGCCATTTCGAACACAAGGTAGTCTTACTAATGGACTTAATATCCCTCAGATATCAAGATATCTTAGGTCAATGCCTATTTCAGGATTTGGTTTTGCTCTATCCTGGATTTCTAGACTTGAAATTGACTGGGAACCCGGGCGGACAACCAGGGCTAAAACAACAAGTGACTGTTAACCGACCGCGGGTAAACTACTTCACCCGTCTATTTTGAAAATTGTGTGTTTTGTTAAGAACGACTGCAAAGACTTGCGTAAGCACCTTTTTACCCCTAATGCAATCTATTGCTTTGCCGAGGGAGGCGGAAAATGCCATGAACAATTATATTTTGCGGGAAAATAAATAAGTAAGGAAAGCAATAAAGATTACTAATTATTACAATCCGAATAGTTAGTCAAATAAGTTAGTTGCAAACAATAAGGTTAGAACCTAGTTGAATTATCCCCAGCGGAGTCGCCATTTCTGTTTTCGGGAAAAATGACTTATATTTAAAATCATTTCGAAAATCTCAAGTTAAAATTTCAAAACAATTTCAATTAAAAAAGAGAGTCGCCACTTAGTTTTATAAAAGTAAAAACCAAGAAAAACTTATAAAAAATTTCAAATTCTAAAAGAGATAAAGACTTAGAAAACATTTTGAGATTTGGGTAAGGGTTCAAATTAATACTCTTGGAAGGGTGTTAAGGCAACAAGAGTATCCTCTAACTTGCGGTTATCCGGACTTATTTGAAAATAAATCGTTTTGATTAACTTTTGAAAAGAACTTAATTTAAAACATCTTGTTCATTTTTAACTTGAGAAAATCATCTTGTTTTCAATTAACTCGAGAAAAACATAACAAATATAACTTGATAAAAGAGCATTGATTTTGGAAATGAAAGCGCATATAAAGAGTGTTTTTAAAATGAAAAGGGAAAAATAGGCTTGATACTCAAAGAAATATGCTTGATTTTTGACTATTTAAAACTCAAAGATACTAACTGTTCATGAAGAAATAATTTAAAGAAAATTAAATCAGAAACGTTTATGTCTTTTGGGAATAATTCATCCAAGTTAAAAGTGTCAGTCCAAATTAATTACAGATAATTCTATCTAAGCAATTAAAGAATTAAAAAAGAAACATAATTAAGCCATTGGCTTAATCTAAACCTGTCCTAAAATCTAGTTTGTGGGCCCTCTTTAGGCCCACCGGCATTTCATTTGGACTTTGGTCCAGTCTTTATCTTTTACTCATTTGGGCTGACTATTACTGGCCTATTTTCTACAATCAAATCCATCTTGGACTGCTTCTGCCACTGCTATACATATGGGCTTTGGCCCATTCCTCCAAGTTTCAGCTTGTTATTGAATTATCCGGGATAACTTGAGTGGTGTTGAGCTAGGCCCAATGCAAATGCAAGGAGGTAAGGTCTGAGAGTCCAAATGTACTCATACAACATTCACATGGAAAGAAAAAGAAAGAAAGAACCAATAAATATCCATTCTCTTAAACATATGAGTGATCAAAAGAGCAGAAAATTAACGGTTAATTATCATAACAACGTGTTTTGATGAAATCACAATATATTTAGAGAGGGACAGGATAGTTAGAAGGCTTTCTTCATGTCAAAGTTGTCAAAAGAATGTAATTCTTTTAGAAAAGATATGTAATCAAGTTTTGAGGAATAATGATCGGAACATAAACATGAACATGAGATGAATACACACATTTTTTACTCAAGAAGGAAGACGAAAGTAATCAGGTTGTCCACACAAAATTTTGAGGTTGTTACATATCAAGTATTTAAAAGTTCATACTCTAATGCTAGAAAGGCTACATTGTTTAGCAGCATGCATATTCTAATAGATTGAAAGGAAAATTACACATGACTAACAGGGAAGTGTATACAGCCAAAACATATTTCTATAAATGACATACTTAGAGACCTTTCCTGTAACTAAATCTTTAACACGAACAAGGAAAAACAGAGTAGGATTGACATTAAGAAATATCAACAATCAATCTTCAATTAAACTTTAGGCTACCCGAGATAGGAAAATGACAGATTTTATACTAGTGAGCTAAATATGATGAGGAGTTTTACGAAAGATTCCTCAACTCATGTACTTCAAAAGAACAATTTTTATATAGTAAGACTCAAACATGACCCATAAAGGATAAAGGGAAGGTAATGGGAACCAAGTTTTAAATTAAATCAAATATCCACATGAACACTGAATTTGCACATATAAAGTTTGATTCATGATTATCAACACACAACTAGCCTACCTGATTCATTTAAGATAAAAAACAAGACTAAGGCGTTGAACTACTAGATTGTTAGAGCAGTGAGAAATGATCACATTTAGACAGGTTTTGAGCATATGAGAAGCATATATTTATACACCATAGAACCAACAAATTCTGAACATAGGTAGGGCAAAAACATGTCTCATATTCCAATAAAACAGATTTGGGTAGTTCAAGCAAGGGAGATGTCGATAAAAAAAAATCATCACGAATAGATTAGAAGCAAAAGATGCATATACTATCAAATAGAAAAATGTAAAGTCATATCCAAGTCTTGTAAACGCATCCTATATATCAACTCTTCCCAAGGCTACTGCTAAAATTGAGTAACAAATAAAGGCAGTAAAGAATATCATAGAACACAGGAATGAGTTCATAAAAGGAACACAAAGAAAATGATTTGAAATCTCATGACTGTGCGACCAAACTCTAACCCTCATTCATGAATGCACAAAACCAATATTAAACGGAAAGAACAGAGAACAAGTAATCAAATAAAAATTTTAAGAACTTCAATACATATGATAACAGATTATAAAACATTCATTCAAGACTTTCTCATAATTTCATCACATAAATCAAACAAGACCAGCCCAGAACCCAACATGATAATTTCAGAATAACGAAGGAAAAATAGAACTTGTATTCACAACATAATCAGCCTAAAACCAATAGAAATATCTCTAAAGAAAATGAAAGAAACAACAGTTCTACATTATGCTAAACAAAGAGAGAAGAGAAAGGAAAGGGAGAAGGATGTTACCTTTCTTTGAGGAGCAAACGGGACAACAAACTTAGCCGAAAACTCGATCCACCACCAGAGTTTAGACAAGTTTTCACATAATCAACGAAGGATTTTTCTGTATTAGACCTCTGCAATCTCTGGTTTCTATGAACTAGAGAACGACTCTCCAAAAAGTTCAAGAATTTTTCCAAAGATCAGCCCCTATTCCTCTATCTTAGAGGGGTTTATATAGGGGAAATCTGAGGGTGAAAAGGGCGGGGAAACGAAAAGGGGTTTTGCGAGAAATTCAATTTTTTCCAACGGATAATCTCAGCTATCAAGGAAATGGTACGAAGCTTGTATAATTTTCCCTGAATCACGCGGAGAAATTGCCACCTAGCTATTTCTGGAAGCTTCTAAACTTGACAGCTCGAATCTGGATGGAGGTTTGGATGGCGTTTGGGAAAATTGATGGGGTTAGAGCATTGGTGATATTGTTAGAGCTGTTGTTGTTATCGTTTTTGCAGATGGGAACGTTAGGTTTTTCTGTTGTCATCTGTGAGAGACGACAAAGAGAGAGAGGTAAGGGACGTACTAGGGAGCTGATGTGTTGTACGAGGTGCGTTGCTCATACAATGCTCTCTTTTCTAGAAAACAAGGAGAGTGAGACGCGTGAGAGAGGGAGATATTGGCAGCTAGGGTTTCTGGTGTTGGACAAAGAAGGAGAAGAGGAGAGTGAGATAAGGGTTCATTTGGTTTTGTTGTTTGAGTGGAGAAAAGAATAAGGGTGAGGAGGTATAAGGGTGAGAGAGGCGGGCCTAGACCAGGTTAAGGAGTTTGGTGATGTTGAGGTGGGCTTGAGCGAAATGGGCCAGCGGGTTAAGGGATTTGGTGGCCCAAATGAAGGATGAAGCTAAAGATGATGAATGGTGTTTTATAATTTGGCCACATTTGCAAAAATGTGGCACTTCTGAATTAAGGAGATAGCCAAATTGAGAGTAATTAGGGAAAATCCAGCTAGATTTTAAACGATTTAAAGAATTTGGCTATAATAGAAATAAAGACAAATCAATTAACACTAATCTTGAGCTTTATTAAATTAAAACAATTAAAAAATAGTTATTACATTTAACACATAATTACCTCTCAAATTATTATGAAATTGACTTATTCAATTAGTTTCTCATTTTGAATTAAATTGGAGGAAAATCAAGCGCTAATCTTTTAAAAGGATTTTCTTAGGAAATTAATCTTTTCAATAGCTCTTTAATCAAACTTTATATAAATTCCACATAATTGTATGTGAAAGATATAAATTATTACTCAAAGCTATTATAAAGCTGATTTGGAAAATATTTTATCCCTTTTTTATGAAATAATTATTTCAAAAATTGTTTAGAATTCAAAATTCTCAAGATTAATTCATAATGTGGAGGGTAAAAATTGGGTGTCAACAGAAAGAAGGAAAAGTGTCCTTCCTCACTTGAAGGCCAAAAAGTGCGAAATGCGAAATCAAGAGAATGGCCTTCTCATGTTCAAACCTTCACCCCAGGATTGTCACCGAAAGCTCGATTCAAATTTGGGTCGAAGGTTCAAATCTTCCAAATGGAGATCCAAATGGTGAAGTATCCTGCGTCGCGCCGCGATGTTAAATTGTGCGCTTGATGAGAGTCAACCCATTGTTTTTATGCTTTACTTCATTTTTTTGTTTCTGTTTGGTGTGTTTTTAGGTTCCCAAAGGAATGAGAAGAGGAACCAGGTGTTGATAAGTACAAAACATACCTCTGACAAACATGCTTTTTGCACCTGGAAGAGTGCCCATCGCACATGCCATCGCACAAGCAAACAATGAACTGATTAAAAAGTTCGGCATATGCAAACATGGTGCATTTCGCACCTCACAAAGTGCCCTCGCACCAGGCATCGCACATCGCGGGCAGTAAGCTGGAGAAAAATTGAAAAATCTGTCATGTGCAAACACAAAGGCCAGCTAAATGTCAAGCCATCGTGAATGCACCAGGCTGCCCGTGAATGCTAAGAGTCCAAGTAGTTCAGGTAAAGTTTAAAAAACATTCAAAAATCAGAAGCCCCAAACATTTTTCTTGTCAAAACGAAAGTACTCCCTCTCTTTTGGCACACAATAATTCCATCAAGTCCTTCCATTCATCGCTTCACAACTTGCTACTCATCAGGTATGAACTCTGCCCTTCTTGTATCTTGAAATGGGTTCCTTTCTTCCTCAACTTGATGTGTAGTAAATGTTTAATGATATTCTTGGTTGATCTTCCTTTACTTTAAATAAACTTCTAATTGTGTTTAATAGTTAAATTGTTGGGATAAATTAATTAAGATGGGTAAAATGTGTGCAAAAGTGCAATAATGTAGTGATTGGCATGAGAAATAAGCATAAAAGTTACTTAAACAAACTGTGCCTGCCAAGTCTTTGAGAAAATGCCTCAAAGAGGCACTGATCTGGGCAAACTCGATGACCTTCACGTTCGCGGTCACCTGGTCGCGTTCGCGAAGGAGAAAATTTCTAAAAAATAAAAATCCTTCTTCGCGAACGCAGCCACCTGGCCGCGAACACGAAGAAGGGATGCCTGGCAGTGTCAAAATAGTAGCTCCGCACATCCCACCTCAGAATTTCTTTCAGCTATTTCTTTGGCCTAAGTTCTTCATAATACATTGTTTTAAGTGTCCCTATGAACTTTTAACATAATGGTGTGTTTTGTAGGTACTTTGATAAAAAATATGGCCTCCAACGGTAGTGACAATGAAGTTGAAAATGCTCCGGATATAGAAATGGAGGAGAACTACGATCAAGACAGGTTCCTAACGGCATCATGTGAGTGCTGGAATGATGAGCTATTGTCCAAGACTTTTGTTATGGAGAAAGGAATCAATATGGACAAAGTTGAATAGAAAATGCCCAAATTCTACAAGAGGTTAGTGGAGCGGGGGTGGATATGCTTTGCCCCTCCACCCATCATGGCTAACTACACAGTGGTCACTGAGTTCTATGCTAATGCTTCAATCACTGATTTCAATGGTGCACTAGTAACTATAGTTTTGGGGGTCTAAGTGAGTTTTAACCCCGAAATCATCAATGCATTATACAACCTTTCAGATGCTGACAATGAGGTTTATATTGCAAAATCCAAAGCTGAAGAACACCAGTGGTTGATAGACAAGTTGCATGATGGTGTGACTCCGAATTGGTTGACTTTGCAAAAAAGGGTTGATTCACATGAGTTCACTGCAGAAGACAAGACTTGGCTTTTGATTATCTGTGCGAGAATCATACCATCCTCTCATGACATTGATGTGACCCCTGACCGAGCATTGATGGTGTCATCCCTCATTGATGGCATCGATGTGAATGTTGAGCTCCATATTGTGGTTCAAATGGGTGAGGTAGCTAGTTGAAGGTCTAAAAGCCTTTTCTTCCCTTCATTGGTGACTCAGTTGTGCTAAAAAGGTGGGGTGTTGCCAAATCAGACTGACATTAAGAAGAAGCTAGCAACTCTGATCCACCCATTGTTGAAGAGGGCCCTAGAAGCAAAGTAGAAAAAGATAAATATTGACGTAGCTTCTCAATCCTTTGGATAGTTTCCAGAGTCTTCGACTGAACCCATTGGCCCTTCAAGAGTTGCATCTGGATCATCTCAGTATTTGGGAGCTCTATAGTCCGGGCCCTATCACATGCATCACCTCTCTAGTCAGATTCAGGGAGTAGATGCACATGTTCAATAGTTGTTGGCTGGATTCTCTACTGTCTCAGCGGGAGCCGACACACTACCAGGTTCTGAGTCCCTCCCATCTCTTGCCAAGGTGGTGAATAAGCATAAATTGATTAATGGGCGCTTGAGTGCAATGAATACCCGCTTGGAGCATATGAGCCGCAGGCAGGGTAAGGTTGAAAAGCAACAAAAGAAGTTCAGCAAGCACGAGAAGAAGAAGAGCAAATTCTTGAACGAGATGATTGATAGATTAAAGTATTTTTGTGGATCGAGTACATAGGAATATGATGATGATGAGGATGAGGAGAGACTTGAGTTTCCCTCTTCCTCCAGTTCAGATTGATACACCTCAGTGAGCCCCCTCAAACTTATTCCTTACTTTGATGCAGTAAGGGCACTGCCCTATCTTAGTTGGAGATGGCGTGTTGATCCACACTCTATCTTTCTAGCTTAGCTTTCTTTACTTATGGATGATATTTTACCCTCGTCGGGCTTGTTTTATTGTTTTGGATACTATTATTCCCTTGTCGGGATTGTTTTATTTGTTTATATATTGTTATGCCCTTGTCGGGTTTACTTTATGGATTTGCACCCTCGTCGAGTTTTGATGTTATGTGGAAGAAGTTGATGGTTTAGCTTTTTAGTTTTCTTTACTTTTTAACTTCTTTTGTTACTTGGTAGTTGAGATGCTGGTTGTTGTGGTCCAGAGGAAGTCTGAGTACCCATTAGGCTGTCTGAGCAGGAGGTATATTTGTGTTGCACATGTCGAAGTGCGAACCTCATGAGCTTCACATATGCCCACTGAATGGCCTGTGCATTGCACGTGCGACACACACATCAACTTATGTGAATCGCATGTGCCCAAAAATTGTGATATTTGTGTTGATCCAACTGGTTTAGCCATACCATTTTAGATAGATGAATTGGCCCAATGATAGATTGAGTGACGTCATTATTAAGCACAAATTGTCATTTTCTAAGGTTTTGGTTGCAAATTGACTTGTTTGATACTAATGAAGTAGTCTTGCATGCTAAATGAAATAGAAATACCCTTCTAAAATGTTGTGAAAAATGCATGGCGAAGAATGATGCTTGTGACAACCCTTTTATCTTTTTGTGACTCTTAGCTCATTAGCGGTGATAATATAGATGGCTCCTCTTGGTTCATGATTAGGAAGTTAAAAATTGATCCTTATTGAATAATTCACATGTCATGTATCGTGAGGTTTAGTTGAATAATTCTCGACCATGCGTGTCATCTAGAACTTGCCCCGGATGTGATTCAAGGAAAAATTCTAGGTGTAACCAAGCTTGGAAAATGACCTTAGGACCTTTTTGATAGCCACTTCACCCAAATGACTTCCCATGACATCAACCCTAGTGAGCCCCTTTTGAGGTTGTGACCATTCTTTGGCACCTTGTAACACCTTGACCCTTTTAGAACCTCTATTTTGGCACATATCCTCCCCAATTGCCTGAAAATGAAATATAGTCTAAAAACCTAAGTTTGGGGTGAAGAAACGAAATATAACATAGGCAAATGCCTATGTTTGGAGGTGCATGTGATCAAATAAGGAGAAGAAAAGAAGTGCACTTCAAGTGCAAGGTAGCACCTTAATTTTGAATTTAAAATTGCTCCGAAAGATCAATCCAATAAGAAAATTGAAAAGTAAAAATAGGTGCTACCAAGTGAAGGTAATATAAGGAGTTGAGTGATTATGAGTTAAAAAGGAGAATCTTGGGTTGTGTGAGGTAGAAATAAGGTGAAGTTGAAATTGAAAATGTGAGCGGTGTTCGAAATGAGAACAAAGAGCATTAGGGAGGCGTAGTCACTTGAACCAAATAAGATCCTTACCTTAGCCCTAGGTAACATCGTAACCCACAAGTCCTTTATGATTCTGAGCTTGGCTGCCCTACATTAGTGGCAATTTACATGAAGGGAAAGCCTATGGTTTGATGTGTGTGCACTTGAACTTCCTTGTGAGTATGAGTGTGAGTGTTTGTATTTGTCCCTTGTGATTTTTCTTTGTACATAATGTGTTTTTAGGACTTTCATTCTTGTGAGGGCATGCAAATTAAGATAGTTGGTGACATTGATAAACTCCAAAAAATGAATCAAATGAGCATGTTTTGGTAAGCTAATGGTTTGAGTCACATCTTGAGGATTGGTTGTTTTCACTTGCTTGTTATTATTTTGTCCTTGGCATAATTGAATTGTGTTTGAATTGAAAGGAATGTTTAGAGTAAGTATCACGTGATTGACTAATCGTTAGTACCAACCGAAGTCATGCTTGGTGTTTGAAATGGGTTTCCCTTGGCTTGTGGTATTGTCATTTGCAGTTGTGTTGTATGCCTCTTGAGTTATAATCATTTAGTTGCTTGAGGACAAGTAATAGTTCAAGTTTGGGGGTTTGATAAGTTGGTATTCTACCTACTTATTTAGCCTTTAAACTTATGATTTTGCTAAGAATAAGTGAAAAAATAATGCAACTGACACAGATTACTTCTATTTTGCAGGTTCCTATATTTTAGAAATGTTCAGGAAGAATTAGAATAAAAACAAGTCAAAAGGGAGCTATTCAGAGAAGCAAGTAGCTGGCAGCAGTACATGCCTTTGCAAACGTGGTGTCCCACACGCGTACGCGAAGGCCAACTGAAGCAAAGCTTCGCGAACGCGACCTCTTGACCGTGTACGCGAAGGTCAACCAGACAAAGACACTTTGTGTATGCGGCCGACCTTTTGCGAAGGCGAAGAAGGAAAGTGGAGGCAACTGGGGTAGTTTTGGAATTTCACATATTTAGAAACCCCAATCCACATAAAAGTCTTCTTAGCCTATTAGGAACATATCTTTGGCTGGATCTTTGGCTATTCTCACATATTTTGGCAAGCTTGGAGAGCAAGTTCATCCACCAACACCATAGGTGTGAATATTTGGATGCTCTTTATTGTAAAATCCTTAATTTCCATTCTTCAATTCTTGCTCTTAATTGCTATTTCATTGGTGTAATTGTTGAATTGAGATTTTGGTTGTAGTAGAGATAATACTTGTTTGGGTAATTGAATTCATATATAGATTTTCTTCTTGTTTGATTATTTGGGTCTATTGAATCCTTTATGCTTGAAATTATAGTAAATGGTTGCAAACATTTACTTAGATTGCTAATTTGGGTTTTTGCTCGAGAGAGAGTTTCTCAAATTCGGAAAGATTCATTAGTTGGGGATTTGGGGTTTCCACTCTAGACCAAAGCTAGAGATAGTTTGGCTACTTAAAACTCCTATCTAAGAGTTGGGGTTAGAGATAACCCAACTCACCCAAGTTATTAGGTTGGTTTATTGTTTACTCATGGTGGTTCGAGAGAACACACAAGATATATGCTCGATTGGTCAAAAGATGGTTAGGCATACCTTCAACCAAGACTACCTAGGTGTTAATCGGTTGCAAGTCTTGTGAATTGAATCCTATTCCCAATTCTCCCTTGTTATAGTTTCTTGGCAAAAGCAAGGTGAAAGCCATTGATCAATTTATCTTTTAGTTATTTTCTTTTATCTCTAGTTTTAGGCTAAAACCCCCCTTTTAGATATCTTTTCCCTTTTTGTTAATTGAACTTCAATAAGTTGCTTGGATTCTCTATTAGATCGGTTGTGACTACATTGTTCCCTTGGGTACGACCTCGTCACTCGTTGGGAATTATAAATTTTGTTTTTCTCTGATGATCATCGTGACCTCCTACTTGGAGAGCATGATTTAGGCGTTATCAGTCATATTATGACCCGATTTCCAGCCCGAATTTTGTATAAGTAATATGGGTGTCATTCTTCTTGTCTTGACACTCTGATTATCTTCTTGATAGTGTGGTACCATTCTGAGGCTGTTCAAAAGGGGAAGGCACAAAAGTAATAGTTCGTGCTTGCAGTTCATCCTCGAGGTAGGTTACGGTTTACTGATTTTAGACTTGGCATAGTTAGATTTTATATATTATGAGTTGCATGAATGTTACGCTAGGTTTAGGTTAGAAACTAGGCTTAAATTCTCTTTTCTGCTCTTTTTGGCCATTTTCAGGACTGTAGAATAGTATCTTCATGTTTATACTTAGTTTTGGATCCTGTAGTCTACTGTTGCTAGCCTAAAATCCATAGAATGATATGGGAAAGTTTTAGAGGTAGAGTAGGTGCTTTTACTTCTTTTCTTGCTTGATTTCTGTTTTTGCCCTATTATTCCTGTATTGGTGCATATGTGGGCCCAAGGCCATAGCATGGACCGGACGGAGTGCCAATTCAGTTATCTTGTTTGGAGGGTGTTTTAGCCTGATTGACTTGATATTCTCTGAACATGGTATCATATCTCATTCCTGCATCACATGGCTATTGGTTTTTGAAATAAAAGAAATACGAGATTTTTTGTTCAAACTCGAGATTTTACTTAACCACTGGTTTTTGAAAGAAAGGAAAGTACCACTGTTATGCCGGTCCAAGGGACATTTTTGGACACTTTATCTATTTTACTTTCCTATTTATGAGTCCGATGCATGATTCTGGACGGCATGAGGAGCACATATCCGGGTTTTACTTTTATGCATATGTTGATTAGCTCGGGGTTCCTTTCGAGCGCATGGGGTACCAGATACTTAGTTTTAATTTTCTGCATTAGCCATATTCCATATCGTATCATCTCATGATGCATTTCATTGCATTATCTATGTGTACTTGGAGTGCTTTTACCTGTTTTTATCATTTTGGTCTTCACCGTCAGATAGATAGTTCTGTTTTTCTATTGATAACTAGATTTAGGTGGATCCTTGTAGCTAGTTTACTTTCTAGTAGATTATTATATATATTATCTTTCTTAGTTCGATCGTCCTATGATGCCTACTGGATACCCGTTGTTTTGATACTTATACTACACTCTACATCTTTTTCTGATGCAACACCTGGTATGAGCCACCCTCGTTGACCCTCCAGTCATTCGTGGCCAACTGCTATTCGGATTGCGGTGAGCTCCTGGCATTTTGGAGACCCCTTTACTTCTTTCCATCTACATACTTGTCTATATTTTTTTATTTTTCGATAGACAACACCTGTTGTATAGCTATTTCATACGTTAAACGCTCTTGCACTGGTGACACTAGGTCCAGGGTTGGTCTTATAGATATTATGTATTCTCAGTCATTTTGGAGCAAATTTTGTATATATATATATATTGTTGGCCCCCTCCTTGTATGCGTCCCTCCCGTATTTAATTATTTAAACTATTTCATTATACTTTTGCATCTTTGGGTTGTCTTGCCTACCAGGGGGTTATGTAGGCGCCATCACGGCCCAATTTTGGGTCGTGATAGAGTGGTATCAGAGTATTAGGTTCACCTGTCTCACCAGTACAAAAGCAAAGTGTCTAGTAAAGTCTTGTGGATTGGTATGATGACATCAATATCCTATCTGCGAGAGGCTATAGGACATTCCTAGGAAAGATTCCATCTTGTTTGATTCCATATCATGCGTCCTTAACCTTATCAACTTCTAAGTATCTTTTGTTTCACTCTTTCACAGATGGTTCAAACAAGATCAGCAGCAGGTGAGGACAAGGCCCATGTACCTATAGTTAGAGCCTTATCTAGGGGATGGGGTAGAGGTCAACTCAGAGGTTGAGGTAGGTGACGGGCTGTGGCACCAGCTCGGGCCCAGACTAGGTTACCATCACTAAAGCCTAATATTGGGGTTGAAGAGGTACAATATGAGCTGGAGGTTGTGGGGCCATCCCAATATCTGGCACGTTTCGTGGCTACTCCAGTACTATAGGACATGTTAGTTTGCTTGCTTGGGTTCCTTGAGGGTATATCATAACCTGCAGCCTCACTCGGTACTCCGATTGGTTCTCATGTCAGAGACGAGGCTTAGACTTCAGCCCAAGAAGTGGAACAGGGTTCGGGAGCACAATCTGCTACTATGGCTCCCCGATTAGAGGTGTTATCGGTCCATACCATTATCTCGCCTATTCCAACTGGGCCGGTCATGTCTTCTGAGGAGCAGAAGTGGCTTGGTAGGTTTCTATGATTGGATCCCCCGAGGTTTTTTAGTGCTCCTAGAGAGGATGCGTATGAGTTTCTCACTAGCGCTATAACAAATTTGGCCTAAGGCCACACTAATTCTAGACAATGCTTAAAAAGTGTTACCAAAAATATCTAAGGGCATGCTTATAAGGCGTGACCTTTATATCAAGCTTTTGGCTATGAAAATTTTGGCAACGCTTTTAAAGTGTTCTCATTAAAATTATAGGGTACACATCATAAGCATTGTTAAATCATAAAACAATTAGCAACACTTATTTAAACATATAGCCACACTTTTAAGTGTGCTAAATTTATAATTCTAAAAACAACACTTTAGGAGTGTGCCCTATTAGTTCTCATAATTTTTTTGGCTAAGATATTAATTCCCTCTATATTCTATTTTCCCCTAATTTCTAAAAAGCAAGGGTTCCTTGAGGGTATGTCATAACCCGCAGCCTCACCCGGTACTCTAATTAGTTCTCAGGTCAGAGACAAGGTTTAGACATCAGCCCAGGAAGTGGTACACGGTTCAGGAGTGCAACGTGCTACTACGGCTCCCCGATTAGAGGTGTTATTGGTCCCTACCATTATTCTGCCTATTCCAACTATCATGGTCATGTCTTCGTAGGAGCAAAAGATGCTTAGTAGGTTTCTACGATTGGGTCCCCCAAGGTTTTCTGGTGCTCCTAGGGAGTATGTGTATGAGTTTCTGACTAGCACTACAACAAATTTGGCCTAAGGCCACACTAATTCTAGACAATGCTTAAAAAGTGTTGCCAAAAGTATCTAAGGGCATGCTTATAAGGCGTGACCTATATATCGAGCTTTTGGCCATGAAAACTTTGGAAACGCTTTTAAAGTGTTCTCATTATAATTATAGGCTACACGTCATAAGCATTGTTAAATAATAAAATAATTAGCAACACTTATTTATACATATAGCCACACTTTTAAGTGTGATAAATTTATAATTCTAAAAACAACACTTTATAAGTGTGCCTTACTAATTTTCATAATTTTTTTGGCTAAAATATTAATTCCCTCCATATTTTATTTTCCCCCAATTTCTAAAAAGCAAGGGTTCCTTGAGGGTATTTCATAACCTTGAGCCTCACCCGGTACTCCGATTGGTTCTCAGGTCAGAGACGAGGCTCAGACTTTAGCCCAGGAAGTGGCATAGGGTTCAAGAGCGCAACCTGCTACTACGGCTTCCCGATTAGAGGTGTTGCCGGTCCCTACCATTATTCTGCATATTCCAACTGGGCCGGTCATGTCTTATGAGGAGCAGAAGATGCTTGGTAGGTTTCTACAATTGGGTCCCCCGAGGTTTTCTAGTGCTCCTATGGAGGATGCGTATGAGTATCTGGCTAGCACTACAACAAATTTGGCCTAAGGCCACACTAATTCTAGAAAACACTTAAAAAGTGTTGCCAAAAGTATCTAAGGGCATACATATAAGGCGTTACCTTTATATCAAGCTTTTGTCCATGAAAACTTTGGCAACGCTTTTAAAGCGTTCTCATTAAAATTATAGGCTACACGTCATAAGCATTGTTAAATCATAAAATAATTAGCAACACTTATTTATACATATAGCCACACTTTTAAGTGTGCTAAATTTATAATTTTAAAAACAATACTTTATAAGTGTGCCCTATTAATTTTCATAATTTTTTTGGCTAAATTATTAATTCCCTCCATATTCTATTTTCCCACAATTTCTAAAGAGCAAGATGATTGTCGGCCCTAAATTTGAAGGGTTTCTTACTTTATCACTTCAACTGAGCCCTCTCTCTAAATTCTCTTCTCTTGTGTGTTTTACGTGGTTTATGTAATGACCCTTCTAGTTATTTACGCATGTTCGCCATTCTTATATTGTTAAAGCTTGCCTGTAATAGCCCCAAGTCTTTTATGGCTTGCTGGGACTGATAGTTTAGTGCCTGGGCCATTTGTTTGGTCTTTTTGGCCATTCATTGTTTTGGAGCCTTAAGCTTTTGAAATCGTTGACTTCAGTCAACATTTGTGGTGAACGTGCTTGGAATCAAATTCCAACAGTTCTGTTAGCTCTGGAGCGTGAACTTTGGTCTAGTGGGACCTTTGGTGGGAATCTGGGAACTTTTCATCTTGGAATTCTCTCTCATTTTGTGTTTTTAAGTTAGATTGGCTTGTTTGGTTGACTTTGGTCAATATTCAGAGAAGACTGCCTTGGATGGAAATTCCATCAGCGCCATTAGCTCTGGAATGTCGAATTTGTGTTAGGTAGTTGGTTGGTTTGGGTTCCGAGTGATCCAGGCTTATTTTGGGTGTTTGGTTGGCATTGGTTAGTTTTGACTTGGGTCAACATTCCTCCGATATGACCTCGTATGGGAGTTTCATTGTTCCATTGTGTTCGAAACATTGTTTTCACTCTAATAGCATATTTGGTTTTTGATTATCAGGTTTTGATTGTGCCCAGAACACCCCGTAAAAGTTTTGGCTGTTGCTGGTTTTCTGCAACAGAATTTGTTCAGCGCCAATGGCGCTGACTTGTGATTTTTCCTTCAGTGTGATCGCGCTGAAACAGGGTGATTGCGCTGAAACAACATGATTGCGCTGAAATAACATGACTGCGCTGGTTTGTGGTCCTTTCTTCAACGCGATTGCGCTTCTTTAGCGCCAATGGCGCTAACCTGCATCCTGCCCCTATAAATCCTTCCTCCTTCATTTTCAGCTCTTATTTCTTAATTTCCCCAACTCCAAATCAGTTTCCACTCTCTAGAAATTGCTCCAAGATAGTTCTAAGCTTGGGGATTCAGTTAGTAGACGAATTTTATCGCTCCCTCGTCACTTGGTAAGCTTTCGCTTCCCCCTAGTTTGCTTCTTTTCCATTGTTACAAACATCCATTGATGAGTTCCTAAAAAGCTTGGGTCTCTTGGATTGAAGCTGCCCGGTTGGATTGCATGATCATGGGTTTGGTAGACTCACTTCCTTGGGGAATTTTATCTCATCGTGGTACATGGTTTCTTGCGTTAATTTTTGGTTTATTCTTGAAATTCCTTCTTTAATTCTTGGTTTGAGTGGGCTGTCTTGAGACCCAATTGTTTACCTTTTCTGCTCAAATTTTGAGCATGTTCTCCTGAGACAGTGAGGAACACATGTGTATTTTTCATTTCTGGGTTTGGGTTGCAGGGCCCATGGGCTCGTTTGTGACCTGAATTTTGACCCAGCTATAATTATAGCAATATGGGTATCGTTAGTCTTGTTTTGATGTATAGATTATTGTATTGATAGTGTTTTTGCAATTTAGAGATTCTTGGAGTAGTTCGAGCCTGGAGGATGCCATCCCCGCAGATATTTACCGGATGACAGGTAGGTTATGGCTTTCCCTACCTAGACTCTGTGTATATAGGCAATAACTGCAAAAATTAGTATCCTTGGGTGGGTTGTTTTAGGTTGGTACCCCATACCTTCCCCGTCTTTTTTGTACTTTTATTTTATACGCTGATTGTAGTATTCGTTTAGTATTGTATATAACCCTTGTGATCCTGTGTGGCCTTGTATTAACTCTGGAACATAAATGGTGGGTTATTTGGGAATGTCCGTGAGTTCCAGACATAGAGATATTATTCTAGGCTGGTTATGTCTGCTGTAGATCTGTTGAGCCTATGCAGGGCTTGTTGGAATGTTTGTGAGCCGTTGGGCTAATTTATGTTTGTGTGAGAGCATATCATCCATGAAAAAGGTTTTTTCCTGCATGTTTTATCACTATTTTGGCTTTGGGCCAACTATGGATGACTTTCTAAACCTTGCATGGCCCCGGGGGACCCTTTTTAGTATAAATGATGATAAAATGGGATTTGAATGATTTCAGAACTGATTTCCTACTGATACTAGACTCGGCTGGGCAGAGCACTAGACTTGATTTTTTTACTGATTTAGACCCGGATACGCTCTGGGCACTCTTGATAGGGTTATTGAGACTTTTATCACTGATTTAGACCCAAGTATACTTCGGGCACTCTTTGAGAGGGTCTTTTAGATTACTACTACTATTTTAGACTCGATTTTATTCTGGGCATGTACTTCGAGGTTCTAATTCTCTGATATTTTGCGTTCATTACTATATGTAGTCAGGGACCTATATGGGCTCTGCCATTCAAGGACCTGGCCAAAGGGCTGCATGACGGAGGAGGGGTATATAGTGTCGGATGGTGTATAGCGGGTACATCACACCATGGGTCCTCCTGCCAGAGTACTGCAGAAGGTGCATACAGAGTTACTATTACCAGTTCTATCATTATCATCATCATGCATATCACTTAGATTCCACCCTTGTTTTATGTGTGTTCAGTGTACGCTCCAATTGAATGGGCGGCCGAAGGGTTAGTTTTCACTTAATTGCGTTCCTCGATTGTATGGGCGGCCGTTGGGACTGTAGGTAGATTATATTACTCGTATCATTTCATAGAGCTAGTTATGGTCCTTGATTCTTGAGAATTGATAAGTTTTAGCCGGTTGAGGCTCCGAGTTTTGGGCTTGAGTATTGAGGGGCTAGTGTGTCCATTATCTTTGAGGCTCCGTCGTGTGTCCTCTAGAGCGATTCTGATTTATCGGGTGTTGTTCCTTATTTTGATTTTTAGTAGAAACTCTTTGTTTCTGTGGTTTAGTTATTCCATTCCAGATTGTAAATTATGATAATGATCTTGGTTAATGCTTATCTAAAAAGTTAGTATTTCAAGTATTTTTTCGTTATTTTATGGCTTCTAGTTGATTATGTATGATTGCTTTCCTTCTTTCCCTTCTTACTTGAGGTTACCGATATACAACCATGTTCTTGATTCCCTCTCTCTTTATTTATTTATACTATTATTGTAAGGATCCCAGGTGCATCCTTATTTCTTACACCTGTGTTTCTGTGTTATGTATATCTTCTGTGCTAGCATTGTATGCTTATAACTCTTGGTTGTCTATTCTCCGTGCTAGTTCCTTGTGCTTTATCTATTGCTTTGGTGACTACTTTCTTGCTATCTGCTACTTACTATTTTTATATCTTATACGCGCTCAGTCAGTTGATGATGCCTATTGAGTTCCCATTTTCTTGGGGCTCATACTACACTTCTGTATCTTTCTGGTGCAAATATTAGTTGAGCTTTCGCTATTGATCGCGTTGGAGACTCGTGCAACTTTTGGACATTCGAGATTAAGGTGAGCGCTTGGCAGTCGAGGCTTGACCATATCTCATCTTATGTGCTATTGCTCTCTGTATATTTGGAGACAATTGTACTTATCATTTTGTTACTTCTAGCACTTGTATTCTATTAGAAGCTTCTGTACTATCGATACCAAGTCTTGGGGTTGGTGTAGTATCATTTGTATATATATTTTGGGTTGTTGATTCCGCATTGTCTTATCTTTACGTTATGCTTCTGCTTATTTCTGTTCATTGTGCGTATTCATTAGGTAGTAGCCCATTACTAACCGTTTCGGGCTATGGGAATTGGTTTTTCCTACTTGGGGGTTTTAAGTGCCATCATAACCTGAGAAATCAGGTCGTGATAGCTTGGTATCAGAGCTCTAGGTTCACCGGTGTCATGGTACAAAAGCAAGTGTATATGTAGAGTCTCGCAGATCGGTATGATGACATCCGTATCCTATCTGCGGGAGGCTACAAGGCATTGTTAGGGAGAGTTCCACATTATTGGCTCCTTATCATGCGTTCCTGGCTCTATTGACTTCTAAACTTTGGGTGTTTCATTCCTTCTCAGATGCCTAAGATGAGTTTGGCAATAGTTGGTGTCGAGGCTTCTGTGCCTATTGCTTCAGTGCTTCTGTCAGCGCCAGGGCTTCAGAGTGAGAGTTTACCACACCATACAGAGGGTGTGGGGTCAGCCCAACCTCCGATTGGATTTATAACTACTCCAATTCTTCAGCAGGGTTGTTTGTCATTGTTGGACTATGAGGCAAGATTTCATGAGATGGTTAGGCGTACTACTAGGACTGTGCCTTCAGATTTTTATAGATTTCAGAGCTTAGTTGGGTGTTTGATTTCACCGCTCTGTTTGGCGATCGAGCATTTGGTTACGGTCGGGACTACCTTCCTTCAGGTATTGGATCATGCTTGGGTTATTGAGGTTTATATCATGAGGCTTATAGAGGTAGCGCTAAGAAACGTCATCACCAGGATAGTTTCCTAGGTTCTCAGACTCAAGGTAGGGGATTCTCCACCAGAGATAGGTTCCATTGCTTCTTATCTACCATGCCAGTTTCAGTTGCTCCGCAGGTTTCAGAGGGTGATGGTACAGGACATGTTGAGCTTAGTTGCCATAGTACGGGTCAGATTTTCCAAGGTTCACTTTCAGGTTGTATAGGCCATGGTGGCTGGTCAGGTTCACCGAGATCTTCCCATTAGACTTTACTTGGTAAAGCTTGTTATCAATGCAGGGAGCATGGGTACTTTGTTAAGGATTGCCCCACGGTCCCATTTTCCAGGGGGCAGGCTATAGTGGTTCAGGTATCCATCTAGAGTCGACAGGCACCGTGCATCGGAGTAGGGATTCTTTGGGTATCTATAGTTGTAGGGTGATAGGACATTATTCTAAATACTATCCCTGTCGAGAGATGACAGTGCCTTCAGCTTCAACTACTCCGTCTAGTGTTGGACCCCGTCAATATGATGCCTCTCTTGGTGGCCTAAGGTATAGGTTCATGCTATCATTGCTCCAGGTAAGGCTTTTGTTACCTTTGGCTTGTGATAGTACTATTTGCATTGCGATTCTATCCCTTCTATCATTTATTTGCTTATATTCCTATATGCTACTTGTTAGTTATTTGGCTACCTGAATTGTAGCATCTATACGTTATTTTCTTGGTAGGTTATTCCTTAGTAGTGGATGGGGTGAGTTTTCATTGTGAGGTAATTACCCAGAGTTGTAGCTCGTGGGTAGTTCTTGATTAGTCTCTTTTCTGGTTAGTTTTGCTTTCATTTTTGTTGTGGCTCTAGGCTTATGTTAAGTCTTTCTTGTTGAGCGGTCCTAGATGGCGGTTTTCTAGGCTATTATCTAGAATTTACTAGAAGTCCTTGTGTTAGTTTGGAGTTAACAGTGGTTGTGCCGGAGTTTGAGCTTTGTCTTATGTTGAGAGGTGTCGGTTATGCTAGCGTGCATAGATTGGTTTTATTTTTTGGGTGATTAGAATCGGCTCTCTTTGTTTGGTTGATTTAGGAGGTTGGAAGGTATATGGGTTGTTCCTATAGTCTCCCTCAGTTTCTTGTCTGGTTGGATTATCTTATTATTTCCCTAATTCCAGTTGGAATGAATTTTGATCGTAGCCATCTGGTTGTGCTTTTATATCAGTATTGTGATTGAGTTTGGCATTAGCATTTTTCACTAAGTGTTGACCATAGCCTCGTGGTTGAAATGTATTCATAGCATTTTGGGTGAGTCGGGCATCTGGCCCATTTTTCTCCTACCTTGTTGAGTTTTGACAATGTAAGTATGGGAGCTACAGAAATTGCTCCAGATTTGATTTGATAAGGAGTTTATAGGGTTCAGTATATTCTAAGCAAGGGTTCCTTTAGTTTGAAAAGAAGGGAGATAACTCCTTGTTCGTGCTTATGTGTTTTAGTAGTTGACAGAAGTGGCGACAAAGGTTTGCCTTGGGTTGTGTGTTGGTGATTTGATTCAGCTGTTTACATATTGCAGTGATTTTTCCTTCGATTGGTTTGAGATGTCAGTACCAGCTGCGATTTTAGCAACCTGCATATTCAAGCCTAGTTGGCTTCTGTTCCTAAGGGTTCATTGGCAGCATATGGGTTTGACAGAGGCTTTGGTTGGCAATTTTAAAGTTGGGTTTCAATATCATAGGCTAGAAAACTACTACTGATGGTTCGTGGTTGTTTCTTTTCAGTTGTGGAGTGACAGTTGTCCTTGGACAACTAGTCCTTTGATAACCTTCGAGTTAGGCTGGACATTACAGATATCAGTAGTGTTCTAGTTAGTACAAGGTTCCTTCTACCATGGTTGGGCAGACTCAGCGGTGTAAGTTAGAGATTCCGTAGTGGTGTATGCTATATGTGATCAGGTTGTGCGGGTTGAGGCTAGCAAGGCTATTTTAAGTTCTAATGGTACATTGAGATTGATTGTCATCTTCATTACCGAGAGTTTGAAAAGCTTGTTTAGTTGATTCCGCTAGGGTTGTTTTTTATGTGGGGTCCAGTGTTGGTTAGACTCGGCCATTATGGACTAGTAGTTTGGTATGTTGTATGCGTTGGGATAGTTGGTTTGTGTGAAGATACAATAGATGGCATGGTTTCGATCCAATGGGGTGAGATGAGGGTATATGCAGAAATTCTATATCTAGATAGCGACTTTTAACCCTAGGCACCTCTTTCTTTTGCCTTTAGGGTGTTTTGACTTGATATTTGTAGCATGGTGAACTTTCTCCGGAGGTGAAATTAGTAAGGCAATTTAAAATCCAAATGACGTCTATTGGGAGTAGCAGCACTACTTCTTAGAGTTTGGAACTTAGTGATGGTTACAGACTTTGTGGTAGGCTTGCGAACACTCCTTGCAGAGTCTTGGTTTTGGTTTGGGTCTGTTGGCAGGTTGCCCTGGTTCATTCGCTTCCAGTTGATTCAGACATGGCACGGTTTAGAGAGGTTGGATTCGTTCTATAGTTTCAAAGTTCTCTGTCAACACAAGGTATTCATATATGCCTTTCCTAACTTTGGTGTGCGGACTTTAGTCGGGTTTAAATAGGTTGTTTAGTTGGGCTAAATTATCAAGTTTGATGTTAGCAAAAGTGTATGTTTGATGGTTGATGGTCAGTCGGGATAGGTAACTCCAGTTCGAGGATATGCTATGGGGTGTTATCTTGGATGGCAATGGCTAGCAGACTATAGCTCAGCCTTAAAAGAGTTTGAGCAAAAAGGAGTGACTTCATTTGTGGTAGAGTATAAGGGGGATCTATGGTTCTTCGGTATGTCAGTTAATGCTTTTAGGGCGGTTTGAGTGTTAACTTACATGAAGCTTCTTATTCATGGTGCAAAAGGATTCAGTTCAGAATAAAAAGGTCTTGTAGATTAGCAGGTTCATGAGTTAGAATTTTGGGTGATGGGTTTTTTGGCAAACTTGGTTATAGTTGTGAAGGTTAGAGTTTTTTGTGTTAGTCGCCTTGCTTCTCTGCTTTCGGTGTTGTGTTGGTGCTTCCTGGTTGAGATTCTCAAGGTTCAGTTTGGGTTGGCAGATCTTTGGAGTCTTGGAGTTTAAGGTTGGAATCTAGCTTGGCTAGTAAGAAGTTTAGGCTTGGTTGCTTTCTTTGGTTCTTTTGTGTTGGGTGCTGATTGATCGAGGAGGCTATCCGGGTGGTCTGAAAGAGTAGTGTGGGCTTTGTATCGGCTGTTATTTTATTCTCTAGTCTTTCCTTCTTTCCTGACTTTCAGGGATGAAAGTCTTTTTAGTAGTGGATGATGTAATGACCCTTCAGGTCATTTACGCGTGTTCGCCTTTCTTGTACCATAAGAGCTTGCTTGTAGCGGCCCCAAGTCATTTATGTCTTGCTGGTACCGGTTGTTCGGTGCCTGGGCTATTTGTTTGGTCTTTTTAGCCGTTTCTTATTTTGGAGCCTTAAGCTTTTGAAATCGTTGGCTTCTGTCAACATTCATGGTGAACGTACTCGGAATCGAATTCCGATAGTTATGTTAGCTCTGGAGCATGAACTTTGGTCTAGTGGGACCTTTGGTCGGGATTCGAGAGCTTTCCAGCTTGAAATTCTCTCTCATTCTGTGTTTTCAAGCCAATTGGGCTTGTTTGGTTTACTTTGGTCAACATTCGGAGAAGATAGCCTCGGATGGAAATTCTGTTAGCGTTGTTAGCTCTGGAATGCTGAGTTTGTGTTAGGTAGTTGATTGGTTCGGGTTTCGGGTCATCTGAGCTTATTTCGGGTGTTTGGTTGGCATTGGTTAGTATTGACTTAGGTCAACATTCCTCTGATATGACCTCATATGGGAGTTTTGCAGATTATGTTGAGTTTGGAATGTCGTTTCACTCTAATAGCATATTTGGTTTTTGAGTATCGGGTTCCGATTGTGCCTGGAACACCCCGTAGAAGTTTTGGATGTTGCTGGTTTTGTGCAACATAAATTGTTCAGCGCCAATGGCATCCAGGTAGCACAAACGGTGCTGACCTGTGATTTTTCCTTCAGCGCGATCGCGCTCAAACAGAGCGATTGCGCTGGTCTGTGGTTCTTCCTTAAGCGCGATTGTGCTCTTTTAGCGCCAATGGCACTGACCTGCGTCCAACCCCTATAAATCCTTCCACCTTCGATTTCATCTCTTATTCTTAATTTCCCCAACTCCAAATCCGTTTCCACTCTCTAGAAATTGCTCCAAGATAGTTCTAAGCTTGGGGATTCATTTAGTTGACGAATTTTGTCGCTCCCTCGTCACTTGGTAAGCTTTCCTTTCCCCCAAATTTGCTTCTTCTCCATTGTTACAAACCTCCATTGATGAGTTCCTAAAAAGCTTGGGTCTTTTGGATTGAAGCTGCCCGGTTGGATTGCATGCTAGTGGGTTTGGTTGTCTCACTTCCTTGACAAATTTCATCTCATCATGGTACGTGGTTTCTTGCATTAATTTTCGGTTTATTCTTGAAATTCCTTCTTTAATTGTTAGTTTGAGCGGGCTATTTTGAGCCCCAATTGTTGTCCGTTTCCGCTAAAATTTTGAGCATGTGCTCCTTAGAATGTAAGGAACTGATGTGTATTTTTCATTTTCGATTTTGGGTCGCGAGGCCTATGGTCCCGTTTGTGACCCAAATTTCAACCAGACTATTATTATAGCAATATGGATTTCGTTAGTCTTATTTTGACGTATATATTATTGTATTGATAGTGGTTTCACAATTTGGAGATTCTCAGAGAAGTTTGAGCCTGTACAACACCGTCCCCATAGCTATTCGCCAGACGATAAGTAGGTTATGGCTTTCCCTACCTAGACTCTGCGTATATAGGCTATAACTGCATTAATTAGTATCCTTGGGTGGGTTGTTTTAGGTTGGTACCCAAGACCTTACCCGTCTTTTGTGTCCATTTATTTCATACGCTGATTTTAGTATTCGTGTAGTATTGTATATTACCCTTGTGGTCCTGTGTGGCCTTGTATTGACTCTGGAACATAGATGGTGAGTTATTTGGGAATGTCCGTGAGTCCTGGACATAGAGATATTATTCTAGGATGGTTATGTCTGTTGTAGAGTTCTTGGGCCTGTGCAGGGCTAGTAGGAATGTTTGTGAGACGTTGGGCTAATTTATATTTGTGTGCAAGCATATCATCCATTAAAAGGTTTTTCCCTGCATGTTTTATCACTATTTTGGCTTTGGGCCTACTATGGAAAACTTTCTAAACCTTGCATGCTCCGGGGGCCCATTTTCAGTATAAATAATGATAAAATGGGATTTGGATGATTTCACACATGATTTCCTACTGATACTTGGTCTGGCTAGGTAGAGCACTAGACTTGATTTTTATTACTGATTTAGACCCGGATATGCTTTGGGCACCCTTGAGAGGGTTATTGAGACTTTTATCACTTATTTAGACCCGAGTATACTTTGGGCACCCTTTGAGAGGATCTTTGAGATTAATACTATTTTTTTAGACCCTATTTAATTCCCGACACTTACTTTGAGGTTCTGATTCTCTGGAATTTTGCATTTGTTACTGTATGTGGTCAGGGACCTCTATAGGCCCTGCCGTTCTAGGACCTGGACAAAGGGGTGAGTGTGCCAGAGGAGGGGTATATGGTGTTGAATAGTGTATAACGTGTACGTCCTACTATGGGTCCTCCTGTCGGATTACCAAAGGAGGTACATACAGAGTTACTATTACCGGTTCCATCATTATCATCATCATGCATATCACTCAGATTCCACCCTTGTTTGTTGTGTGTTCAGTGTATAGTCTGGTTGTATGGGTGGCCAGAGGGTTTATTTTCACTTGATTGCGTTCCTCGGTTGTATGGGCGGCCGTTGGGACTGTATATATATTATATTCCTCTTATTATTTCATAGAGCTATTTATGGTCATTGGTTCTTGAGAATTGGTAAGTTTTAGCTAGTTGAGGCTCTGAGTTTTAGGCTTGAGTATTGAGGGGCTAGCGAGTCCTATATCTTTGAGGCTCCGTTGTGTGTCCTCCTGAGCAGTTGAGATTTATCGAATGTTGTTCCCTATCTTGATTCTGAGTAGAAACTCTTGGTTCCTGTGGTTTAGTTATTTCATTTTAGGTTGTAAATTATCAGAATGATCTCAGTTTATGCTTATCTGGAAAGTTAGTATTTCAAGTATGTTTCCGTTATTTTATGGCTTCTAGTTGATTATGTCGGATTGCTCTCCTTCTTTCCCTTCTTACTTGATGTTACCGGTATACCGCCATGTTCCTGATTCTCTCTCTTATTTATTTATACTATTGTTGTAAGGATCCCAGGTGCGTCCTTCTTTCTTACACCTGTGTTTCTGTGTTATATATATCTTCTGTGCTAGCATTGTATGCTTATAACTCTTGGTTGTCCATTCTCCGTGCTATTTCCTTGTGCTTTCTCTATTGCTTCGGTGATTACTTTCTTGCTATCTGCTACTTACTGTTTTTATATCTTATATGCGCTCAGTCAGCCGATGATGCCTAATGAGTACCCGTTGTCTTGGTGCTTATACTACACTTCTGCATCTTCTGGTGTAGATATTAGTTGAGCTTTCTCCGTTGATTGCGTTGGAGACTCGTGCAACTTTTGGACATTTGAAACTAGGGTTAGAGCCTGGCGGTCGGGGCTTGACCATATCTCATCTTTTGTGTTGTTACTCTTTCTATATTCGGAGACAGTTGTACTTATCATTTTGTTACTTCTAGCACTTGTATTCTATTAGAAGCTTTTGTACTATTGATACCAAGTCTTGGGGTTAGTGTAGTGTCATTTGTATATATTTTTCGGGTTATTGCTTCCGCGTTGTCTTATCTTTATATTCTGCTTTCGCTTATTTTTGTTCATTGTGCGTATTGGTTAGGTAGTAGCCCATTACTAACCATTCTGGGCTACATGAATTGGTTCACCTACTGGGGGGTTGTAGGTGCCATCATGACCTGAGATATTGGATCGTGACAGTTTATGACCTGGAAATTTCATCCATGATAACTCTTAAATGTCATTGTTATTGTTGTTTGGAGGAAGGAAACCATAATAAAGTGTTGGGGTTTCCACATTTCTTACAAGGTATCTTCTCGGTGTTAAAGGAAGAGATGGTGCGTGGGTTTTCATTGAGGAGATGGGTCAACCATTATGAATTTGCTTCGGAGAAAGAAGAATTGAAGTAGCCACCTCGCTTCATCAATTCTATCTCAGGTAGGGTTTCAACATTTCTTACAAGTTTTAGCAATATCTGAAATTTCTGCATCTTTACACCTTTCTGTGATAGTGTATGTGTGTGTGAGAGAGAGGAAAATTTGAACATTGAGTTAAATTTCTGCTGTATTTTTCATAATTTTGATAGATTTATATATGCATTGTTAAGTAATTTCTATTTCTATTTGTTTCTAACTTTGTTAAACTGAAGCTTAAATTAAGATCAAATAGATTTAATTCTAGTTCTACTCGTTTTGATGTCTTGTAATTGAGTTTGTATTTTGCTTCTTATAAACATTGCCATATGTGTTCTGTGGCTTTGTCTTTCAGTGGTTTGATTACTTTTTTTTTCATGTTTTAGGAGTAATTAGTAAGATTTATTTGAAACAGTGGAAGAAAAGTTAGGAAATTAAATTATGTACATGGTTGTGGATTTGTCAATACAACTGTGCAATCGTATCTATAAATAGGTTGGCTACCCAAGTGAATTGAAAATGGTCTTGTTCCTACTGTCAAGTTATGTGATTACTGAGAATTTTTATTGAGTATATAGTTTGAAGGTACATTAATAGATAATGTGTGATGTAGAGTACTTTTAATTTTGTTCATGTTTGGCTATATATTCAGATTAAAAATAATTGTTCATGTTTTCCTTTTAGCAATCATTTCACTGCCTATGTCTATGTGGAATTCAGTGATTGAGATTTGCATAGGACTATTTTGAATGAGGCGAATGTATTCAATTAACGTGGTTAGGATGATGGAATGAGCCCTCAAAAATATTATTCCCCACCTTCCGAAATGAGACCTACTCCATCAGTAACTACTCAACTGACGCAAACATAGCAGGTCATAATTTACTACTCGCCCGTTTAGTTGTAGTGTGACTCTACACAAGTAAATACAAGGTACCCAAACAACTGAAGATGCTGCAAATAGGACCGATCCTTTTGGTAAGATTTGGAACTAATTATTTAGAAAGATGATTAGACCAAAGCTTCTTGGACAGAATGATGATTCAAAAGTAAATAAACTTCCCTCTATATTATTTCCTACTTCTTTGTCATGCCATTGTTTTCATATCTTGTATTAAACATTTATGTAATAATGCAGAGTACTTTATTAATCAAAATATTTGTCATTCTTGATATTTCAGCAGAGGCTGGTAAAGGATTTTGTTAAGATCCTCGATCAAGTAAACTCTGAGGAAGTGCCATATGTTATGAAGTTACCAAAAGAGTCTTATGCTCAACTTATTTCTGAAATGAAAAACAAGTAGTACAGCGCAAAAATATTTGCTATGATGCCGAACAGAATGGTACGTGCAAATAACCAATCTCTCTTTTGTTTGTGTAAAATTGATTTCTAGACATATTAACTTGGTCTGTACATTTGACATTATGCCACACTCGCTTACTATTTTTGACCATTATATTCACTAGAAGGACTTGATTAAGTTAAATCTCGTCCCCCACTTTGTATTTTAGTTGAAATTAGTTAAGAAAAATATGGATGAGGAATGAAAATGCATGGAGTGGCACAATATTCACAGAAAATCCTTCAGCCTGATACACATGGGATTGTTGTTTCTTGTGATTCATGAAAATGATTCAGATACCAGATGTAGTTATAGTTAGGAAATTTCCATTTTCAAACTCTAATGATAAAATTCGATCAAGTGTTTATGGAACACTCCAATTAGCCATCCAATACATACATTCCTTCACTAGCAACCCTCGATCGTGCGGGTGACAGGGAGGCGTCTCAACAATTTCTTTCCAAACCTGCATATTTGTTAGGCTAGTAAATATAAACACCTCACATCTCAACTGAAAAAATTATGAGGCACAAAATAAGAAATATGCCTGAGCAAAGGTATAGAAAATGTTACAGGTATAGAAAATGTTCACCACTTTGTATTCCTTTGTTGAATGAAGATATCCAAACCCAAAATTAGAAGGCACTATGTCTACTAGATAATTAGGTGAACGTTTGGGCAATTTGTGTAATTGTTTCTGTAATGACCCTTCCGGTTATTTTCACGTATACGTTTTTCTTGAACCGTTAGAGCTTGTTTGTAGCGGCCCCAAGTCACTTAAGGCTTGTCAGGACCGGTATTTTGGTGTCGGGTCCATTTGTTTGGTCGCATTATAAGTATGAAGACAAGTAAGTCGGCAAAAGTTATCGTAAGTTTCTTTAATTAATTTTCTGAACTTTTGCTAAAATGTCTCAGGGATTTTCTCCCAATATATAAAGAGTTAGAAGTCCCCCGAAATACCAAATCGAAGGTCTACGAGTCTAGTTTCCAACGCACAAAACCTCACATCCAACTGATCTCGGAGTAAAAAGTTATGACTGTTTTATCGCGGACTGTCTGGCAGAAACCGGGTTGCGAACCGGGTCGCGAACCGGGTCGGGTCAAAATCGATTTAAAGCCTCAACTTCACGTTTTAAAATGTCATTTCAGTTCTGAAACAGTGAGAAAACATAATGGAGGGTTCCAAGAGAGTTCTTGAGTATCAAAATCGTGTGATGGTGAATTACGAGCCTAAGCTTAAGAATTTTATTAGCATCGCACGTATATTTGAAAATATTTTATTTTAAAGTTGAATTTGGTAAAAAATTATATTATTATTACCTTTTTAAAATATTTTAAAGGTTTATGAAAAATATTTTTGTTATGATATAACTGTATATGTATTTATTTTATAAGGTTTTTATACATTGTAATATTTTAACGGAGATAGTAAATTTAATTATGTTAAAAATTATTATCATAATATAGTAGGTTTTATTTGAAATGATTTTCTATTAATTATGGTATATTCAAAAAGCTATATTTATTTTACCACGAACTTATGCAATATCCGAGTGTGTACCTAACGGAATAAAATGAAGTGTGGTGGTGACACACCATCATTGCTTGGAAGCATATGAAAGTGACAGCATGTGTTATTAGATGCTCTAATGTTGCCTCCTACATTACTTACCTAACTAGTAATTATTATAGGTAGTATGTATTTAATCCATGCTGAAATTCTAATTCACAGAGGATCGAGATATATAATCTCAATTTGTCCTCTTCTAACATTCTATTAGTGAGTAAGATATTGTATGATATATGCTACAACTAATTCCTCAAGTCACGTTGACAAGGAATTTTGTGGGAAAATATCTTGATAATTTATTCGCTCATCGAAAGGAAATCGATTATCTACGTCAAGTTATTCAAATCCCGAGTTCGAGTTTGATTTCGTGTTGGAGCTTTTTCGGAGAGGTTCAAGCTTGTTATCGGACGACAGGTAGGTTACGGTTTATTTTCCCTAGACTCCGCATATATAGGGTAAAATTGTATTAATGGGAATCCTTGGGTTGGTGTATTAGGTTGGTACCACAGACCTCGACCGCTTTATTCATGTCCGCCTACTTTTGTTCCTCTGTTGCTTATAGTACTTGCCGATATATTTTATTTACCCTTGTGGTCCTGTGAGGCCTTGTTGACTCTGGAACATAGAAAGTGGAATTTTGGGAATGTCCGCGAGTCCCGGACATAGAATTATCCTTCTAGGCTGGTTATGCTTGCTGAGTAGTTGTGGGCCTGTGCAGGGTCGGTAGGTTGATTGTGAGCTGCTGGGCAGCTATTGTGTGATCATACCATTTCCATGCATATAAAGAGGTTTTATCCATGTTTTACTATGGTTTTGGCTTCGGGCCTACTAGCACCATTTTCTAACCTTGCATGGCCCCGGGGGCCTGTTTTTAATGGAAATGATTTGGAAATGGTTTGATTTAACTTTTGAATATTCCTGGGTAAAAGAAAGTAAAATTATGTTTTAAATCACCAGTTTTACGATTAACGCTAGACTCGGCAGGGCCGGGGTGCTAGTTGAGTTTTCTTGCTACTTGAGATGATTTTTAGCCTCGGTCGGACCGAGCACCTGAGATGACTTTCTACTGTTTAGACCCGGTTATGCCCGGGCACCCTTGGAGGGGTTTTTTGAGATATTTTCCTACTACTTTAGTCCTGGACAGGGTCTGGGCATGCATATTCGAGACTGGGTCTCTATCTTGAAACCGGACTTGCTTCCGGACGACATGTTTTGATACTGAGTTTTAGTATGGGGTCTGGGACCTCCATGGACCTTGCCATTCGGGCCTGGGGCTGCGGGCTGCGTGTGCCGGAGGAAGGGTATACGGTGGAGTAGAGGTATACGGGCAGTGTCCTTCCATGGAACCTACCTGCTGGGCCGGATCGGCACCGGAGGAGGTACATACAGAGATACCATTTCACTTGAGACCTTCATGCATCATATCATTCATTGTTTGAGGCTCCACCCTTGTTTGTTGTTTATTGATTTTACGCTCCGGTAGTATGGGATGCCGGAGGGTTTGTTTTCACTTGTTTGTGTTCCTCGGTTGTATGGGCGGCCGGGGGACTGTAGGTAGACTCTTACTATTTACTTACAGAATTGTTCCCTGTTACGGTTAAGTATGAAATTGGTTACTGCTAGACTGTTAGTTTCTGGATTTGAGATTGATATGATTAGTTGAGTTTGATTCATGTCCCTGAGCATGTCTATCATTACTCTTTCCCTCTTCTTACACTTGAGGTTACCGGTATATCGTCCATTTCATAAACTTATTATGTATACACTGTTATTGCAAGGACCCCAGGTGCGTTATTTCTTAGTTTCACCTGTGCCTATGGTGTGTATATTCTGCTTACTGGCCTCACATGTGGTTCTGTTGATTTCCCTCTGGGCTAGTTCCTGTGTACCTTTCGTTGATTTCTGTGACTGCTTGCTTCTATTCTGTCTGTTACTACGCTTTTATCTTATATGTGCCCAGTCGGCCTATGATACCTATTGGGTACCTTATGCTTCGCATTTGGTGCTCACCCTACCCCCTACATCTTTGGGTTTAGATCCTAGCGTGGGCCATCGCCGTTAGATCGCTGTGATTCGTGGTTGGAGATCTGTTGGGGACTAGTCTGGACTGAGGGTGAGCTGTTGGCGATCGGAGCTTAGCTTTAGTTTATCTTTTGGTTCATGTACTCTATTACCATTCAGAGACATCTGTATATATTGTTTTGGATTATTTGCACTCCATGTATGTAGTTTGGCTCTATACTATGATACCAGGTCTTGGGGTTTGGTTTATTTTCCGCATATGCATATATATATATATCCCTGTTATCTATTCTCTTCATCTTGTTCCCTTATTTGTTAGATAGTAGCCCATTACTAACTGTCCTGGGCTACGGGAATTGGTTCGCCTAATGGAGGGTTGTAGGTGCCATCATGACTGAGAAATCGGGTCGTGACAACTTGGTATCAGAGCTTTAGGTTCACCGGTGTCATCGGTATAGGAGCCAATGTCTAGTAGAGTCCTGCGGATCGGGGCGGAGACGTCCGTACTCAATCTTTGGGAGGCTACAGTGGCAATCTAGGAAATTTGACTCTTTCATTGCTTCTGTGTCATGCGTAGAACCCTTGAAGTTTCTGGAAATCTCATTTGTTCTACTTCATTCTTCCGCAGATGGTTCGTACGAGATCATCGGCATCACGCGGAGATGAGCCTCCAACTCCAGCTAAGGGTCGAGGACGCCCTCGAGCAGTGGCACCTGCTAGAGCTGCTAGAGTTGAAATAGAGCCCGAGCAGCATGTGGATCAGGGGGAAGCCCAGGTACCACCAGCTCCAGTGCCAGCTCCAGCGCCAACTCCAGTACCAGCTCCAGTGCCCACTTCTGTGCCAGCTCCAGCCGCAGCTCAGTCTCCAGATATTCGAGGGTTACTATTACAGCTTTTGGGTATGATTGGAGAGCAACCTTCTGAGGTGGCACAGACACCCGCTCACGGGGTAGTCCTGGGTGCACAAAGCTCAGGAGCGCAGCCTGATACTATGGCTCCCCGTGAAGAGGTCATTCTGGTTCCATCGGTTGCACAGCCTCTTGCTCCTCGCCCAGCTATGACAGAGTCAGAGCAGAAGACGTTGGGTAGGTTTTTGAGGTTAGCACCTCCGAGGTTTGCTGGTACTTCTGTACAGGATCCATATGACTTTATTACTACATGTGAGGAGATGTTGCATCACTTGGGTTTGTTGGAGACTCACGGGGTTGGTTATACTACCTATCAGTTAGAGGGCCCAGCGAAGTTATGGTGGAGGGCCCAGGTTGCTTGTAGACCACCGTCGTCACCTCCTTTGACCTGGTCTGAGTTTTATGAGGCCTTTATGGCCAAGTTCCTACCTCAGAGTGATCGTGAGTGTCGCAGGGAGCAGTTTACTCACCTTATGCAGGGGTCTACGACTCAGAGTATGAGACCCATTTTCATCAGCTAGCACCGTTTGGAGCTATGATCATTCCTACCGAGGCAGATAGGATTCGCAGATTTGTATGGGGTTTGAGGCCAGAGATCAGGCAGCCAACTGAGATATTATCGCCAGTGGTTTGTCATTTCAGTCTATCGTAGACTATGCCCGCACTGTGGAGGACTTACAGCGATATGATCAGGGGTCCAGAGATAAGAGGCCTCGACATCAGGGTGTCTATAGTGGTTCCAGATATGGTGGTAGAGGTCCTGGCCAGTGGAGCCGGAGTTATCAGCCACAGCAGTACCAGGGTCAGTCCAGCCGACCGGTTCAGGCTTTCCTTCAGACTTTCGGTAGTACCCAGTTCGAGCAGGGTCAGAGCAGCCATCAGGGCTATAGCGGCCAGTCTTCGAGGGGTACAGTTTTTGGGGCATCAGGTCGTGGTGGTCATATGGGATCTGCTGGTTCATCTCGACTGAGTAGGCCGTCAGGGGCTTGTTTTACTTGTGGTGCGATTGGTCATTTTGCTAGAGATTGCCCTTAGCAGGGTACAGTTCAGTTGGCCGAGCCTTTACGAGCAGTTCAGCCTCCGGCTAGAGGGGGTGGTCGTCAGAGTAGAGGTGGTACTCCGCGCGGCAGAGCAGGTGGTAGGGATGGCGATCGAGCAGGTGAAGGTCGTCGTCAGTTTTACGCGGTCCCTAGGAGACCAGAGGCAAAGGCCTCAGATACTGTGATTACAGGTACGATTTCTATGTGCCATCAGTCTGCTATGGCTTTATTTGATCCTGGATCCACTTGTTCATATGTATCTGCCTACTTTGTGCCTTGTTTGGGGTTGGCTAGTGAGCCATTATCTGTCCCTGTTTCGACCCCAGTAGGAGATTCTTTAGTAGTGGATCGGATTGGGAGATCTTGTATGCTATCTATTGGTGATTCAGAGACTTGGGGTGATTTGATGATTCTTGATATGCTTGATTTTGATGTGATACTGGGCATGGACTGGTTATCCCCTCACCATGTGGTTTTGGATTGTTATGCCAAGACCATTACCATAGCTGTGCTCGGTGTATCCCCGGTTGTGTGGAAGGGTTCGGTTAGCCATGCACCATCTGGGATCATCTCTTGTCTTCGAGCTAGGAAGTTGATCTCCCGTGGGTGTTTAGCTTATCTAGCATATGTCCGCGATGTTAGTGCTGACCCTACTTCTCTTGAGTCTGTTCCTGTGGTTAGAGACTTCCTCGATGTGTTTCCTACCTACCTGCCAGGCCTTCCACCTGAGAGAGATATTGGTTTTGCTATTGAGCTAGAGTCGGGCACTAGGCCCATTTCTATTTCCCTTACCGTATGGCTCCTGCTAAGTTGAGGGAGCTTAAGGAGCAGCTCCAGGATCTGTTAGCTAAGGGGTTTATTAGACCTAGTGTGTCATCTTGGGGTGCTCCTGTTCTCTTCGTGAAGAAGAAGGATGGGTTGATGCGCATGATTATTGATTATCGGCAGTTGAATAGGGTGACAGTGAAGAATAGGTATTCGATACCGAGGATTGATGACTTGCTTGACCAGCTTCAGGGTTCAGTCGTGTTTTCGAAGATTGATTTGAGGTCTGGCTACCATCAGTTGAGGATTAGGGCGGAGGACATCCCTAAGACAGCATTCAGGACACGTTATGGCCATTATGAGTTCCTGGTGATGTCTTTTGGGTTGACTAATGCCCCCGCAGCCTTTATGAACTTGATGCACAGGGTTCTTGGCCCGTATTTGGACTTATTTGTGATAGTTTTTATAGACGACATCCTAGTATACTCGCGTAGTAGAGATGAGCATGAGCAACACTTGAGGGTTATACTCCAGACTTTGAGAGATCATCGGCTTTATGCCAAGTTCTCAAAGTGCGAGTTTTGGCTTGAGTCAGTTGCATTCCTAGGGCACGTGGTGTCTAAGGATGGGATTAGGGCTGACCCGGGAAAGATTTCTGCGGTTTGTGATTGGCCTAGACTTACTACTGCTACTGAGGTCCGCAGCTTTATTGGGTTAGCAGGTTACTACAGACGGTTTGTTGAGGGATTTTCTTCCATAGCAGCACCCTTGACTATGCTGACTAGGAAGGATGTCCCATTTCAGTGGTCGGATCAGTGTGAGGATAGCTTCCAGAGGCTTAAGGCCTTATTGAATTCAGCTCCAGTTTTGACTTTGGCGGTTGAGGGTCAGAGCTTCTCCGTGTATTGTGATGCTTCTGGGGTTGGTCTTGGTTGTGTGTTGATGCAGCAGGGTCGAGTAATAGCATATGCATCGAGGCAGCTGAAGGTTCACGAGCGCAACTACCCCACTCATGATTTAGAGTTAGCAGCGGTAGTTTTCGCGCTCAAGATCTGGAGGCATTACCTGTATGGAGTTCACTGTGATATCTACACCGATCACCGTAGTCTTCAGTATATCACGAGTCAGCGAGAGTTGAACTCGAGACAGAGGAGATGGGTCGAGTTACTGAAGGACTATGACTTTACTATTATGTATCATCCGGGCAAGGCAAATGTGGTATCGGATGCCTTGAGCCAGAAAATAGTGAGTATGGGTAGCCTAGCTTCTCTTCCAGTTTCAGAGCGACCGTTGGCCTTGGACATCCAGTCCTTGGCTAACCGTTTGGTTAGGCTTGACTTGTCGGATTCTAGTAGAGTTCTTGCCAGTGTTGAGGTTCGTTTTACTTTGATTGATCAGATTTAGAGCCGTCAGTTTGAGGATCAGCAGTTGTGTGACCTTCGTGATCGGGTTGTACAGGGTAAGACCAGTCGGGCTACTCTAGATTCAGATGGGGTTATGAGGTTTGATAGTCGCCTTGGTGTTCTGAGGATTAGTGATTTGATTCAGTTGATACTTCATGAGGCACATTGTACTAGATACTCCATTCACCCTGGCACAACAAAGATGTATAGAGACTTGAGGCAGCTTTACTGGTGGAGTGGTATGAAACGGGATATAGCGGATTTAGTATCTCGATGCTTGAACTGTCAGCAGGTTAAGTTTGAGCACATGAGACCTGGTGGTTTGATGCAGCGACTTCCCATTCCTGAGTGGAAATGGGAAGGGATTAACTATGGACTTCGGTGTTGGTTTGCCTCGTACTTCTCATGGGTTTGATTCCATATGGGTGATTGTTGATAGGCTGACTAAGTCAGCACATTTCTTGCCGATTCAGACTTCTTATGGCGTAGAGAGGTTAGCTCAGATCTACCTTCATGAGATTGTTCGATTGCACGGGGTCCCAGCTTCTATTATTTCAGACCGCGGCACTCAGTTCACATCTCAGTTTTGGAGGGCTATTCAGCGAGATTTGGGTACAGAGGTTCATCTTAGTACCACTTTCCACCCTCAGATAGATGGCCAGTCCGAGAGGACCATTCAGATTCTGGAGGACATGTTTTAGGCCTGTGTTCTTGACTTTGGAGGTTCTTGGGATCAGTTTGTTCCCTTGGCAGAGTTTGCTCATAATAACAGTTTCCATTCGAGTATCGGCATGGCACCTTTTGAGGCTTTGTATGGCAGGCGTTGAAGATCACCGGTAGGTTGGTTTGATGGTTTTAGTTCTAGGCCACAGAGCCCAGATTTGCTTTGAGATTCCTTAGACCGAGTCTGAGTGATTCAGGACAGACTTCGGGCAGCTCAGAGCAGGCAGAAGAGTTATACTGATCGTTGGCTTCATGCATTGGAGTTTAGTGTCGGTGACTTGGTGTTTCTCCATGTATCGCCCATGAAGGGCGTGATGAGATTTGGTAGGCGGGGCAAGCTTAGCCCCAGGTACATTGGGACATTTGAGATTCTTCAGAGGGTTGGTAGCGTTGCCTATCAGTTAGCCTTGCCTCCGATGTTTTCAGCTATACATCTTGTATTTCATGTTTTGATATTGCGTCGGTATGTCCCAGATGAGTCTCATGTGTTACAGTGGGATTCAGTTAAGTTGGGTGAGGGTTTAGCCTTTGTTGAGGAGCCGGCAGCTATTTTGGCCAGAGATGTCACGAGATTGAGGTCTCGGGAGATCCCGGTTGTTAAGGTTCAGTGGAGGCACCGTCCAGCCGAGGAGGCTACCTGGGAGACCGAGAGAGATATGCGGGCTCAGTATTCGCAGCTGTTTGAGCCTTCAGGTACCCCCTTGACCTTGACTTTCGAGGACGAAAGTCCTTTTTAGTAGTGGATGATGTAATGACCCTTCCGGTTATTTCCACGTATACGTTTTCCTTGAACCGTTAGAGCTTGTTTGTAGCGGCCCCAAGTCACTTAAGGCTTGTCAGGACCGGTATTTCGGTGTCGGGTCCATTTGTTTGGTTGCATTATAAGTCTGAAGACAAGTAAGTCGGCAAAAGTTATCGTAAGTTTCTTTAATTAATTTTCTGAACTTTGGGTAAAATGTCTCAGGGCTTTTCTCCCAATATATAAAGAGTTAGAAGTCCCCCGAAATACTAAATTGAAGGTCTACAAGTCTAGTTTCCAACGCACAAAACCTCACATCCAACTAATCTAGGAGTAAAATGTTATGACTGTTTTACCGCAGACTGTCTGGCAGAAACCGGGTTGCGAACCGGGTCGGGTCAAAATCGATTTAAAGCCTCAACTTCACGTTTTAAAATGCCATTTCAGTTCTGAAAAAGTGAGAAAACATAAGGGAGGGTTCCAAGAGAGTTCTTGAGTATCAAAATCGTGCGATGGTGAATTACGAGCCTAAGCTTAAGAATTTTATTAGCATCGCGCGTATATTTGAAAATATTTTATTTTAAAGTTGAATTTTGTAAAAAGTTATATTATTATTACCTTTTTAAAATATTTTAAAGGTTTATGAAAAATATTTTTGTTACGATATAACTGTAGATGTATTTATTTTATAATGTTTTTATACATTGTAATATTTTAACGGAGATAGTAAATTTAGTGATGTAAAAATTATTATTATAATATAGTAGGTTTTATTTGAAATGATTTTCTATTAATTATGGTATATTAAAAAAGCTATATTTATTTTACCACGAACTTACGCAATATCCGAGTGTGTACCTAACGGAATAAAATGAAGTGTGGTGGTGACACACCATCATTGCTTGGAAGCATTTGAAAGTGACAGCATGTGTTATTAGATGCTCTAATGTTGCCACCTACATTACTTACCTAACTAGTAATTATTATAGGTAGTATGTATTTAATCCATGCTGAAATTCTAATTCACAGAGGATCGAGATATATAATCTCAATTTGTCCTCTTCTAACATTCTATTAGTGAGTAAGATAATGTATGATATATGCTACAGCTAATTCCTCAAGTCACGTTGACAAGGAATTTTGTGGGAAAATATCTTGATAATTTATTTGCTCATCGAAAGGAAATCGATTATCTACGTCAAGTTATTCAAATCCCGAGTTCGAGTTTGATTTCGTGTTGGAGTTTTTTCGGAGAGGTTCAAGCTTGTCATCGGACGACAGGTAGGTTACGGTTTATTTTCCCTAGACACAGCATATATAGGGTAAAATTGTATTAATGGGCATCCTTGGGTTGGTTTATTAGGTTGGTACCACAGACCTCGACCTCTTTATTCATGTCTGCCTACTTTTGTTCCTCCGTTGCTTGTAGTACTTGCCGATATATTTTATTTACCCTTGTGGTCCTGTGAGGCCTTGTTGACTCTGGAACATAGAAGGTGGAATTTTGGGAATGTCCGCGAGTCCCGGGCATAGAATTATCCTTCTAGGCTGGTTATGCTTGCTGAGTAGCTGTGGGCCAGTGCAGGGTCGGTAGGTTGATTGTCTGGGCAGCTATTGTGTGTGATCATACTATTTCCATGCATATAAAGAGGTTTTATCCATGTTTTACTATGGTTTTTGCTTCGGGCCTACTGGCACCATTTTCTAACCTTGCATGGCCCCGGGGGCCTGTTTTTAATGGAAATGATTTGGAAATGGTTTGATTTAACTTGTGAATATTCCTCGGTAAAAGAAAGTAAAATTATGTTTTAAATCACCAGTTTTATGATTAACGCTAGACTCGGCGGGGCTGGGGTGCTAGTTGAGTTTTCTTGCTACTTGAGATGATTTTTAGCCTCGGTCGGACCGAGCACCTGAGATGACTTTCTACTGTTTAGACCCGGTTATGCCCGGGCACCCTTGGAGGGGTTTTTGAGATATTTTCCTACTACTTTAGTCCTGGACAGGGTCTGGGCATGCATATTCGAGACTGGGTCTCTATCTTGAACCGGACTTGCTTCCGGATGACATGTTTTGATACTGAGTTTTAGTATGGGGTCTGGGACCTCCATGAACCTTGCCATCTGGGCCAGGGGCTGCGGGCTGCGTGTGCCGGAGGAAGGGTATACGGTGGAGTAGAGGTATATGGGCAGTGTCCTTCCATGGAACCTACTTGCTGGGCCGGATCGGCACCGGAGGAGGTACATACAGAGATACCATTTCACTTGAGACCTTCATGCATCATATCATTCATTGTTTGAGGCTCCACCCTTATTTGTTGTTTGTTGATTGTACGCTCCGGTAGTATGGGATGCCGGAGGGTTTGTTTTCACCTGTTTGTGTTCCTCGGTTGTATGGGCGGCCTGGGGACTGTAGGTAGACTCTTGCTATTTACTTACAGAATTGGTCCCTGTTATGGTTAAGTAAGAAATTGGTTACTTCTAGACTGTTAGTTTCTGGATTTGAGATTGATATGATTAGTTGAGTTTGATTCATGTCCCTGAGCATGTCTATCATTACTCTTTCCCTCTTCTTACACTTGAGGTTACCGGTATACCGTCCATTTCGTAAACTTATTATGTATACACTGTTATTGCAAGGACCCAGGTGCGTTATTTCTTACTTTCACCTGTGCCTATGGTGTGTATATTCTGCTTACTGGCCTCACATGTGGTTCTGTTGATTTCCCTCTGGGCTAGTTCCTGTGTACCTTTCGTTGATTTCTGTGACTGCTTGCTTCTATTCTGTCTGTTACTACGCTTTTATCTTATATGTGCCCAGTCGGCCTATGATACCTACTGGATACCTTATGCTTCGCATTTGGTGCTCACCCTACCCCTGCATCTTTGGGTGCAGATCCTAGCGTGGGCCATCACCGTTAGATAGTTGCGATTCATGCTTGGAGATCTGTTAGGGACTACTATGGACTGAGGGTGATCTCTTAGCGATCGGAGCTTAGCTTTAGTTTATATTTTGCTTCATGTACTCTATTACCATTCAGAGACATCTGTATATATTGTTTTGGATTATTTGCACTCCATGTATGTAGTTTGGATCTATACTATGATACCAGGTCTTGGGGTTTGGTTTAGTTTCCGCATATGCATATATATATATATATATCCCTGTTATCTATTCTCTTTATCTTGTTCCCTTATTTGTTAGATAGTAGCCCATTACTAACTGTCTTGGGCTACGGGAATTGGTTCGCCTACTGGGGGGTTGTAGCTGCCATCATGACCGAGAAATCGGGTCGTGACAGTTTCATAGTAGGATTGCATAAATAAATTTGACCACGACTGGATTGAATGCAAAGTAAACCATATGAGACAATCATACTGGAATGGTATGACCTGAGTTTAGGTAGAGTGATGGTGTATAACTCATTCATTTCTCTCTTTTCTTGCATATCTACTGAATAAATTATAGAATGCCCATTTTTATGGCCCGTGGCATTCTAAGTTTCGGAGGAATGGATTTCACAAAAAGAACTTGGGCATTTTCTGTTGAATGTAATTTCAGGTGAGAATGAACAAATAAAGAGTCGTAATAAATTCATTCCACCTCTTTGATCCACACTTTAACATGGATAATGTACTCACTGTGCATCTTATTAAAATAAAATTCATAACATCAGCACATAGCTTATTACACTCAATATTACCATTAATATTTGTATTCTCCTCTCTATGTTTCCTTTGGTTCCTCTTCTTGTTAGGATGCAATCAACCATACCAGATATGACATGCAATATTCTTCTATTAAATAAAAAAAAACAAAAACAAAGGAATCCATATATCATTCAGCAAACTAACAAAAAATCAAAAGACTATATAATATTTGTACCTTTTTATGCGGGTACCAAATGTGAAGTTTTTCCACTTCACAACTGCTATCAATTTATTTCCCTTCATTCAGGGTTCCAATTTTTTGTGCATGGGAAAAATATGTTTCTTTCCTCTAATTGTGAACTTAGACTTAATTACAAAACTTAAGTCATGTGTTCAGATATATAGGAGTGGTCTTAGGATGTGCAACTCTTCTTCTACTACATAAGTTAGAGTCCAAGTCAATTTTTGCTTGCTCTATTTTATATGGGCTCTTTTTTTTATATAATTAGTCTAGTTTGCAATTTCTTTAACTTGGTTTGAACAAACAAAAAATTTACCGTTGAGAGTGATGACTGCAGAAGAGTGGCTAATATTATCCTGGCCATGAAATCTGTTTTTATCAACACATGAGATACTCCTTTTTGTTAGTGGTGAGTGTCAATCTCTAGATATTAAGTATCGTGTTATAAACTTATAATCCATCAAGACAAAGGGCTTAGGAGAAAGGATGTATAGAAGCAGGTAAGACATTAGCTAGCTTGTATTATTTGATACAATTATGAAGATTTTTTTCTTTTGGGTTTAAATTGTATATTACTTCTACGCCAAAACCAAACTAAATTATATGTCTAGAGCACCCTTCATGCTTAAATTCGTATGGATGCACAAGTTATTCACAAAGATTCTAAATTTTGTCATTTTAGTTCATACAGAGCTTTCATATAATTTAATCCTTTAACCATCTCTAAGATATAATTTACTGAAGTTAATTTTCCCTTTTCCTCTTTCTTGTTACAATTTTGCAAGTTAACATTACTTGTAGTATTCTATCCTCTTACATGTTACATAATGTCCCAAGGAACTGCAGCATGCAAGAAGTGAGGAGCTAAGATATGTGCAGAGCTATGTGGCTATGATGGAGACTTGTTTAAAATTGTTGTTTGAATTCACATTTGATTTTGTGAGATTCATTCCAAGTGCACATCTTCAATATTGTTTTATTAGTATGTGTAATATTAGACAAGTTTATTTTTCAAAATTTATTGCAAATATATATATTTAGATTATAATTTTTGAGTTTTTTATTGATTAATTTTGTTCTTCAGATCATCCAAATAAGATAATAACATATAATGTGTCAATTGAATATGTGCAAAATAAAATTGTCGCATATAAATAAGAACATTAATTTTGTGGCTTATTGATTTTAAATTATGGAATTTATATTAACAAATGCAACACTTCAGAAATGTTGTTTTAGAGGAGGTAGAAATGGCTATGCTTTGCAAGTGTAGCCTACGATAACAAAGGCCACACTTTAAAAGTGTAGTTTTAGGCCATGAAAAGTGTTGCTATATGACGTACTATAAGCGTGGCCTTTGTACATTATAGGCCATGCTTTTAAAGCACGACTTCAAAAGCAACACTTGAAAAGTTTGGCCTTAGGTCAAAGGTTACGCATGTTTTGGCCAACCCCTCAAAAGCATTGCCTAAAGTAAAAAATTATGGCCTTTGATCAAAGGCCACACTTTTTGATAGTTGTCGAAAACCTAAAATGTTGTAGTGTATATTCCAAGAGAGATTGCATAATATTTGGTTGGTTGAGTCACACGGTACAGATTACACCATATTTTAGATGGATGGTCTAGTGGAATAGTTGTGGAGGTCGTATATAGCTTGCAGACCACTCGGGTCACCTCTACTTACTTTGGCATAGTTTTTTGCATCTTTCTTGTAAAAGTATGTATTGCGCAGCTTAAGGGAATGGTTGATGGATGAGTTCTCTAGGTTGGAGCAGGGCTCCATGTCTATTTTAGAGTATGAGGTCCATTTCCATAAGTTGACTAGGCATGCCACTATGATTCTGCCAATCGAGCATGAGAGAGTGCATCACTTTGTTCGAGGATTGACATTACAGGTCCACTTAGCTATAGAGGGTATAGTAGCATCAGGCCAATCTTTCTTGGAGGTAGTAGACCATTCTCACACTATTGAGGGCGTACTTTGCAAGGCCCAAGGGGGCAGCAATAAAAGGCCTCACCATCAAGGCAGTTATAGTGGCTCACAGACATGTGGCAGAGGCTACTTTGGTAGGGGTCAGCATCAACATTGTTTCCTGCCAAGCTAACCTATTCAGGAGGCATTACAAATTACTGAGGGTAAGAGTAGTCAGGGTTTGATTAAGTTTTTGTGAGGTGCTTATTCTGGGTCCACAGTACATCATAGTTATTCTGACTCAACCGGGTCTTCACAGCGGGGTATAGTTGGCCGGGATTGTTATGAGTGTGGTGAGTTAGGCCACTTTGCTAGGGAGTATCATCCTGTGCACCACTGTAGGTTGTAGGATCATCTAGTACAGGCCCCTAGTGCTCCATCACCACCAGCCAGAGGTATTACATAAGGTAGTAGAGGTGGTCCCTAGGGTACTTGAGGTGGTCCTCAGTCCGGTAGATGGGTGGTCATAGCGGTTGGGGACACATGTATGCATTTATGAGTCGACTAGAGACTGGGGCTTAAGATGCTATCATCACAGGTAAGATCTCTGTCTATCGTCAATTAACTTTTGCTTTGTTTGATCTGAGGTCTACATTCTCCTATGTGTCTACTTATTATGCTACTCGTTTAGAGTCTACATATGAGTTATTACCTGTGCCTTTGCAAATAGATTCCTTAATAGGAGATTCTTTAGTAGTGGATCATGTACATTCGGCTTGTATGGTGACTATCCTGGGGTATAAAATGTGGGTAGACCTGATTGTGCTAGATATGGTTGATTCGATATGATTTTAGGCGTGGATTAGTTGTCTCCTTACTATGTGACCTTTGATTGCTTTACCAAGACCGTTACTTTACTGATGCCTGGTATTCCTCCTATAGTATAGAAGGGTGCTATAGCCACATGCTGAGGGGAGTTATATCTTTCTTGAGCGCCCATCGGTTGGTTGGGAAATGGTTCTTAGCCCATCTTGCTTACGTCCGTGATACTAGTGCCACCATACCTTCACTTGAGTTAGTTCCTACGGTTTGTGAGTATTTAATTTGTTTCCTTTTGATCTATCGAGTCTTTCTCCTAATCGTGATATTGACTTTCCCATCAATGTCTAGTTGGGTACTCAACCCATTTCTATTCTACCATATCAGATGTCACTAGCTGAGTTAAGAGGGCTTAAGGATCAACTCTAAGATTTATTGAGTAGAGGGTTCATCAGGCGTAGTGTGTCTCCGTGGGGTTATCCAGTTCTTTTTGTAAAGAAGAAGGATGGGTCCATGCATATGTGTATCGACTATATGCAGTTGAATAAGGTGACAATTAAGAATAAATATCTAGTATCGCGTATAGATGATCTGTTTGACCAGTTAAATGGTGCAGTGGTGTTCTCTAAGATAGATTTGAGGTCTGAGTATCACCATTTGAGGATTAGGGCTGCGAATATCCCAAAGACTTCATTTAGGATTCAATATGGTCATTATAAGTTCCTAGTAATGTCTTTTGGGTTGACCAATGCCCCAGCAACATTTATGGAGTTGATGAACCACGTGTTCAAAGCCTACCTAGATTCCTTTATGATTGTTTTCATCGATGTCATCTTTATGTATTCGAGGAGTAGAGAGGACCATGAGCAACAACTGAGAGTTGTACATTAGCCCTTGCGAGACCATCAGTTATATGACAAATTTACTAAGTGTGAGTTTTGGCTTGAATCTGTGGAATTCTTGGGGTATGTGGTGTCAAAGGATGGTATTTTGGTGGATCTAGCAAAGATTGCAATAGTTTTTGGTTGGGCTAAGCCTATTTCTCCTACCAAGGTCTCAGTTTCATCAGGTTGAAAGGGTACTACAGACGGTTTATGGAGGGGTTTTATTCTATAGTAGTTCCATTGAGTATATTAACTTAGAAGAATGTCCCCTTCCAGTGGTCAGATAAGTGTGAGATGAGCTTTTCGATGCTCAAGGACTTATTGACTTCAGCTCTAATTCTTACTCTTCCAGTCAAGGGTCAGGGGTTTTTAGTATATTGTGATGCTTTTGGTATTAGCTTGGGTTGTGTATTGATTCAGAAGGGTTGAGAGATTGCTTATGCTTCCAGATACCTGAAGGTTCACGAGAGGAACTACCCCTGTCATGACTTGGAGTTAGCAGTGGCAGTCTTCGCATTGAAGATTTGGAGGTATTATATGTATGGTGTGCATTGCGAGATCTTCATGGACAATCATAGTCTTCAGTACATTTTCAGCTTGAAGGATCTAAATTTGAGGCAGAGCAGGTGGCTGGAGTTACTAAAGGACTATGACATCTCTATATTTTTTTCATTTGGCAAGGAAAACATGGTAGCATATGACTTGAGCAAGAAGGCAGTGTGTATGGGTAGCTTGGATTTCTTAGCAGTGGAGTAGCAACCTTTAGTTTTGGACATCCTGTCCTTGTTAATCGGTTGGTTAAACTTAATATTTTTGAGCTGGTATGTATTCTTGCTTGTGTTGAGGCTAGATCTTCCTTGCTGGAGAAAATTTTGGCACAACAATTTGATAATGTGATATTGAGGATCATTCGTGACAAGGTATAAAATGGTGAGGCTAGGAAGGCGATCTTAGATTCAGAGGGTGTTCTAAGGATTGATGGTTGTATTTGTGTTTCTATAGTTGACCTGTTTAGATTGATCTTTGTGGAGGCTCATTATTCTAGGTATTCCATTCATCCCGGGGTAGTAAAGATGTATCATGACTTGATGCAGTACTACTTATGGTATGGGATGAAGAGAGATATCTCAGATTTCGTGTCTAGGTGCTTGAACTGTCAACAAGTGAAGTTTGAGCACCAGAGACTAGGTGGTATGACTCTAAGGCTACCCATTCCTGAATGGAAATAGGAGAGGATAGCTATGGACTTCGTGGTATGCTTGCCATGTACTTTGGGGAGATTTTATGCTATTTGGGGCATTGTGGATAGGTTGACAAAGTCTGCTCACTTTCTGTCGGTTCAGACTTCCTACAATTCTGAGAGGTTGGCTAAGATCTACATCTGTGAGGTTATCGGTTGGCATGGGGTTTCCAGTTTCTATCATTTCTAACCGTGGTACTTAGTTTACTTTGTGTTTCCAGAGGTCTATTCAGAGGGAGTTGGTTATCAGAGTTGAGCTTAGCATTGCTTTTCACCCACAGACTGATGGTCAGTAAGAGCGTACTATTTAGGTTTTGGAGAATATGTTGCGGGGCTATGTTATTGATTTCGGGGGTTAGTGGGACCCATTTTTAGCCTTGGTAGAGTTTACGTATAATAAAAGTTACCATTCCAGCATTCATATGGCTCCGTTCGAGTCTTTATATGGTAGGCGGTGCAGATCTTCAGTGGGTTGGTTTGATGCCTTTGAGGTTAGGCCATGAGGTACTGACTTTCTTCATGATTGTGTGGATAGAGTTCGTATCATTCAGGAGAGACTGTGCATTGCCCAAGGTAGGCAAAAGGGTTATGCTAATCGGAGAGTTTGAGACTTAAAGTTTGTGGTTAGATACTGTGTGTTCCTTTGGGTGTCACTCATGAAGGGCATGATGAGGTTTGGGAGGAAGGGTAAGCTCAGTTCTAGGTTCATTGGGCCATTTGGGATCCTTCATCATATTGGGGAGGTTTCTTATGAGTTAGCCCTGCTTCCTTCTCTTCCCGGTGTCCATCCAATTTAATATGTTTTAATGTTGTAGTGGTACATTTTGGATGAGTCTCACGTGCTTCAATGGGATTCTATTTAGTTGGATGAGTCTCTAGCCTTCGAGGAGAAGCCTATTGCTATTTTGGACAGGTGGGTTAGGACGTTGAGGTCGAAGGAGATTCCCTCAGTTAAGGTTCAGTGGCAGCATCATCCTGTCGAGGAGGCTACGTGGTAGAACGAGACCAACATGCAAACCCGCCATCCTCACTTTTCCGAGCCTTCAGGTATCTTCTTTTCTTTAACTTTTGAGGACGAAAGTCCTTTTAGTAATGGATGTTGTGATGACCCTCTAGGACATTTCCTTGAATTTTGTGCTTTTTCTGCATTTCTAGCTTTCCCATAGTGGGCACATGTCATTTATGACTTGCCGAAACTGACGGTTTGATTCTCGAGCCGTTCGTTTGTGTTTTAAGCTCATTTCTCTATTTTGCAATTCCTAAGGCTAGTAGAGTTGACATTGGTCAACATTCGAGAAGACGACCTTGGATGGAAATTTTTCCAATGCTAATATTTTCGGAATGTCAACTTTCGGCTAGATGGACCTTTGATTTGGGTCCCGAGGCTTCTAGACTTGTTTTGGGCTACTAGTTTCATTTTGGTTAATGTTGTTTTATGTGTGGGGCCCACTTAAAATTAAAACAATCTCTGTTGGAAATTCCATTGATTTTATTCAGTTAGGAATGTCGTGTTTGGTAGGGTAGCATATCTGGTTTGCGTTCACGGGCTTGCGAATAAATCCTGAGGGTGCGGTCTGAGTTTTTGGTTGTGTGTTGTTTCAACAGTTGTTGCTGGTATATGGTATAGAGCGCCTACGTTCCTGGGAGGAAAACCTTTGTTTCTGCCCCCGCGGTCACCAGCCGCACCTGCTGCCTAGGTGACGTCGGCAAGGGGAACCCCTATGCTCATTTGATTGCGCCTTTGGTTCTGCCCCTGTGGTGTGTTCACCACACCTACATGTGTTGGGATTTTGGTTGACCACCACCCCTGCAGTGTTTTGGGTGCCATGACGACATCACACCTACATCATTTTCCCCGCAGGTGCGCCAATCACTGGTACTTAAATGAGCTTTTTCCTCTTCATTTCATATCTTCATTCCAACTCAACTCCTCCATTGATGGAGCTAAGCTAAGGAGAGAAATTAGCAATTCTCATTTATTTTGTGTCCTATTGAGGTAATTCTCTTCCTCTCTTCATTCTAGTCATCGTCCTAATGTTATTTTCGCATTCCTTCCATAAATTTCGTCCTTCTTGCATGCAAACTCTTGAACAAAGTAGAGTTTGGGATATTTTGGGCCCCAAAATGAGTCCCGTTCATGCTCAAACTTTGGGCATGGATTTCTAAACCTGCTGTGAACATAATTGCAAAACTTGTTTTTCGTTTAATTGCTCGGGCCTTGAGGGTCATTTTTCAACCCAATTTCCAGCTCAAATTTTGTATAAGTAATATAGGTATCATTCTTCTCGTCTTGACACCTTTATTATGTTCTTGATAGCGTGGTAGCATTCTTAGGCTATGATAAGTTCGTAATATACCAACTTATTGATCCTTTATTCATGAATTATTTCCATGTTTTAATGAGAATTAGAGGTACTTATTACCTTTATTGACATAAATACATGTACTCTTAGTACAGAGAAGAAAGCAAAGGAATTGAACCCAAAGAGCCAAAAAGAAGTTAAAGTGTAAAGATGATCGGAAAAGAAAAAGAATCTGACAAGAGGTGCGAGCAGCATGCGAGCCTCACAATGCGGCATGTGAACTGCACCTCCCATCGCACCTGCTCACACAAGCAATTGACCTCACTAGTTGCGAAGGAAGTAACATGCAAAGTGCAGAAAGAGAGGTATGATCGCACGTGACATTGCACATCGCGTCGCACCAGCCCAGAGGGGAATTTTTGTCCAAAACCATGTGATTATTGGGAAGCTTTTAAAACTCATTTTGGGGTATGTACCTGATATAGAATTTTAGTTTTACTTTTCCCAAGAAAGATATTGATATTACACTCTTCTCTCTTCTTCTTCCCCAATTAAAAACACCATTGGTAAAGAATTTGAGCTTGGATTTGGAGTTTAGCTTTTAATATGAATGGAAATTTGAGTAACCCATTTGGTATATTCTCTTGTTTCCTTAATATGATTAGCTAATTCCTTTTCGAGAGTTATGTGCATGACGGGTGTTTGAATTTGGGTATGGGTATTGATTAATTGTTTTTAAAATTGATTATTTAGTATGAGTCTATTTAATTCTTCAAGGTTTAACTATAAAATTGATGGTTGCAAACATTAATTGAGTTTTCTAATTTTGTTCTTTCTTAAAAGAGAAGTTCATAAATTGGGTAAGAATTCAATATTGGGGATTTGAGATTTCCCCCTTAGATTAAGGCTAGAAATTGCTTGATCGAAGGAAATAATCATCTAAGAATTTAAGCTAAAATTGTGTGATTTACCCAAGTGTAAATTGGTTGTTTGAGGGTAGAAATACTACCAAATATAGCTAGAACACAGCCTATAATCGAAAGTTTGCATGATTAATCAACACCCTAACCCATTATAGAACCCCATCGGAAGCATACCCCTAGTCTTCCTTCTCTTGTTAAACAAATCGTGTTCCCGTTACTCTTTTGTTATAATTGCGATATTGTTGATTTCCCTATCCTTTTCCCCCAATGTTTACTTTTAAAATTTCTTGAACATTTACTTGCTTTAATGATACTTATTCGACCATTTATTTGCAAATAATGTAATGACCCTTTTCGGTCATTTACACGTTTTTGCCTTTCTTGTACCATTAGAGCTTACTTGTAGCGGCCCAAGTCATGTATGGCTTGTCGGGACTGGTAGTTCGGTGCCCAGGCCATTTGTTTGGTCTTTATGTCCGTTCCTAATTTTAGAGCTTCAACTTTGGAAATCGTTGACTTCCGACAACATTCTTGGTAATATCAAAGAATTAAACCAAAGTTCTAGGTTAAAGGAATTCCTTACTCGAAAGTTTGAGTTAAAGAAATGCCTCGTGTAACACCTCGCCCGTTTGGAAGGTTTAAAGTAACCCGTGACTTTGGGGTAAGACTAATAGTGTATAATATACTAATAAGGATGTGTTATGAGGTATTATAATCGCAAAATGGTCGTATGATAAGGTTTGAAGTCAAGCAAGTTGCGAAACAAAAGTCGGAAAAAATTATTGTAAATTCCTTTAAGGAATTCTCTTCAAATTTGGGTTAAATATCTTGGGGTGTTTCTCCCTATCTATAAAAATTTAGAGGGCCCCCAATATACCAAATCGAAGGTCTACGAGTCTAGTTTCCAACGCCCTAAACCGTTTGTCCATACGACTTCAGAATAGAGAGATATTCATGTTTTCGTAAGACCGCGCAAGCAGACACGTCAAAGTGGGGCCCGCATCCTAAGTCAGTTTTGCTTTATAAAAGGTGTTCCAGCTTCGTTTTAATTCATAAAAATCACCCAAAAGCTTCATAAAATCAGAAGGAAAGTCCATAAATAATCCATGGACTTTGATCCTTTCAATTCGGAAGTTTAACGGAAGTTGCTCTACGTCGCGAGCTCGTCATTTTGGTATAGTTTTCCCCGTCGATTTCATGGCATATCTTCGTAGGAGTTTATGCAGCGAGCCAGCAGGTGTTTTCTGAGTATTTTTCTGTAGCTATGGAGTTATATTGGCTAGGTATGGATCCCGTACACTTACCTATTTTTTGAATCAAGATTCTAAGCTTCTAGTTACGAAAAGTTGTATTTTTCGATAACTTGTAGTAGTTTCTTGTTCGATTTGGATATGTTTGTTGTTCCTGCAAGGAGGCAGGTTGTTAATCTTGGGATATTGAATATTTTTGTCAAGGAAATCTCTCCCCTACGATCCTCCTTCGTTATTATATGTTCTAGTATTATTTTATGGATTTCTGAGCCACGAAGTGGTATTTTGGATTTGTGGCTTTGGACAGCCCCTTTATCTTGTTATGTTTGGTTATTGTTGTGGTGTTCTGGTTGTGGTCAGGTGCTGGAGGGATTGGGAAATTGTGCGATTCTTTTTGGGATCACATACGATAGTGATTGGATTGGACAAACGTGAAGTATGCCTTGAAATAGTGCCTCGGGAGCTCGTCGCTCCTTGGAGATGTGGTTAACGTATTGTTGTTGGATTTAGCTGCCATTTGTTATTGTTATTGGCCTCATTTTTACGCTTTGGAGTTGGCTGGTCGCGAGTGTGACATTAACACCTTATCAATTGGTTATGGCTCGTTCTTGCAGCCTTGTCGATTCTAGCAATTGTTCCATTACCTTGGTTGGTCAGGCTTCATAGAGACGCCTTTGGGGCTTCAGTTGAAAGTATTTGTTTTATGTGATTCAAAGCTTCCTGGAGCTGTTCGAGTCTGGACGATGCCGTTTCCCGCAGCTAGTCATCGCATGAAAGGTAGGTTATGGTTTTCCCCTATCTAGACTCTGCGTATATAGGCTATAACTACATTAATTAGCATCCTTGGATGGGTTATTATAGGTTGGTACCCCAGACCTTGTCCACCTTGTTCGTCCGTTATTTCATGCGTTGTTTGTAGTATTCGCGTAGTATTGTATATTACCCTTGTGGTCCTGTGTGGCCTTGTATTGACTCTGGAACATAGATGGTGGGCTATTTGGGAATGTCCGCGAGTCCCGGACATAGAGATTATCCTTTTAGGCTGGTTATGTCTGTTGAGTAGCTATTGGGCCTGTGCAGGGCTGATAGGAATTGTTGTGAGCCGTTGGGCTACTTTTATATTTGTGTGCGAGCATATCATCCATGAAAAAGGTTTTCCCCTGCATGTTTTACTACAGATTTGGCTATGAGCCACTACTGACAGTTTTCCTAAATTTGCATGGCCCTGAGGGCCCATTTTTGGTACTGTTGTTGATAGAAAAGGGGATATTTGGATGTTTTCGCACTAATTTTATTACTGGTACTAGTCTCTGCGGGGCAGAGCACCAGACTTGATTTTATTACTGATACTAGTCTCTGCGGGGCAGAGCACTAGATTTGATTTACTACAGTTTTAGACCCGGTTACGCCCGGGCACCCTTGGAGGGGTTTTTGAAGCATTTTCTACTACTTTAGTCCTGGACGGGGTCTGGGCATGCATACCTGAGACTGGGTCTCTATCTTGATCTTGGACTTGCTTCCGGATGACATATCTTGATACTGAGTTTTAGTATTGGGTCGGGGACCTCCATGGACCTTGCCGCTCTGGGCCTGGGGCTTCGGGCTGCATGCGCTAAAGGGAAGGGTATACGGTGGAGTAGAGGTATACAGGCTGAGTCCTTCCATGGAACCTGCCTGCTGGGCCCTATTGGCACCGGAGGAGGTACATACAGAGGTTATATTTCATATCATATCATATCATGCATTGGATTCCACCCTTGTTTACTGTGTGTTCAGTGTACGCTCCGGTAGTATGGGATGCTGGAGGGTTTGCTTTCACTTGATTGTGTTCCTCGGTTGTATGGGCGGCCGTTGGGATTGTAGGTAGACTATATTTACTACTGTTTTTACTTAGAGCTTGTCTTGGCACCCAGTTCTTGAAAGATTAGTGATGGCTAGCCTGTTGAGGCTTTGGTTGTGGGATTTTTTATTATTGAGAGGGATTTGGAGTCCTATCTTATTGAGGCACTTTTGTGTGGCCTTCTGAGCAGAGTGTGAGACTCTGGTTCTATTCTTGTGGGAACCTGAGTGGTATCTCTTGATTATTGTGGCCTAGTTATTTCATCCTAGGGTTGTACTTGTGAGGTGATTCCCTGGTTATGCTATCATATGATTGGATTGGTGTTATGATTTCCTTATACTGGTTGATTTCATTTTGAGTATGTTAGACTGCTCTCCGTCTTTTCCTTCCACTTGAGGTTACCGGTATACCGCTATTTTCTCAACTCTCTCTCGACTTACTTATATTGTTGTGCATGGATTCCAGGTGCGTTCTCCTTTCCTTCACCTGTGATTCTGTGTAATTGTATCTCTGTGCTAGCATGTGTTACTTGAAGCTCTTGGTTATGGATGATTTGTGCTAGCTCCTTGTGCCTTGCTTATTTCCCCAGTAACTGCTTTCTTGCTATCTGTTACATACTGCTTTTATATCTTATATGCGCTCAGTCGGCCTATGATACCTACTGAGTACCTGTGGTTGTGGTGCTTATACTATACTTCTGCACTTTTTTGTGCAGATATTAGCTGAGCTTTCGTTGTTGATCACATTGGAGACTCGTGCAGCTTTTGGATCTTTGAGACTAGGGTGAGCGCCTGACGGTCGGGGCTTGTCTACATCTCATCTGTTGTATTGTTGCTCCTTGTACTTTCGGAGGCAATTTATGTTGTATTTTGTTACTACTAGCACTTGTATCCTATTAGAAGCTTATGTACTATTGATACGAAGTCTTGGGGTTGGTGTAGTTTCCTTTATGTATTTATATTCGAGTTTTGCTTTCGCTTATTTCTGCTTGCTGGTGCATTTTTGTTAGGTAGTAGCCCATTACTAATCGTTCTGGGCTACGGGAATTGGTTCGCCTACTGGGGGATTGTAGGTGCCATCATGACTTGAGAAATTGGGTCGTGACATCATTACTCCATTTTTTATGGATACGACCCTGATATCTATTAGGTTTATTTATTGTTTTGTACGATGATCATAACCACCTCCTACGGGAGAGTGCTTTTGAACGTCATCAAAAATGGCGTCGTTGCCAGGGAATGGTACTTGATTTATAATTTGATTGTCCTTCAGTTCACTTTTGTTGAGTGTTGTTCTCTTTTACTTTTTTGTTGTTTGTGTTGTTGCGAACAGGGTATCCATGATTCAAGTAGGCGACAAAGAGAGTATCAATAGATATATTGATGCGTACAATGATCCCGTGGTCCATGGTGTTGTAGGTGCAATTTGTCTACCCCCAACAATGGAAAATATTGTGTTCTATGTGATGAGCACCATGCTTTATTCGATCCAAATAAAAGGAATCTTTAGAGGGCTGGCTTATGAAGATGACAACCGGCATATCCAAAACTTTGTTTAAATATGCCATCCTTTCAACATCAACAATATATCTCAAGAGTCAAGCTGACTCCGATTATTCCCTTTCTCCCTTATGGGGGATGCAATGGCTTGTCTTGAGAAGCTCCTGTAGGGCTCTATTAAAACATGGAATGAACTTATGGAATCCTTCTTTGTGAGATTCTTCCCTCCTTCTCGGATGATACAACTAAGGGATGACATCACAAACTTTCGAAAACTATTGGATGAGCCATTGCATGAAGCATGGCTTAGGTTCAAGAAAAAGCTTTTATTGTGTCCAAACCATGGGTTGCCAGACAATATTTTCCTTTAAATCTTCTATATAGCTCTAGACTCTATGAATTTTTTTTTAGCGAATAACATCACAAGTGGGAAACTTATGGAACAAAACTATGGTCTCGCTATAGCCCTCTTAGATTGGATGACAAAAGCAAATAAGTCATGGCATAATAGACAAGCCGATGTCTCACTGGGTGTTACTTCATTTGGTATGACAAGTGAGATAAGAATAAAGGAGGAGAAGAGAGATGAGACCATGCTAAAATAATGATGCAAATTGACCTACTGGCCAAACATACAATGGAAGCTGGCACCAAGAGTGTCAACATCGTGGGTGCCTATGGGTCAAATTATCATGATAGAGTTGGTACTCATGCATCAGGAGATGACGAGCTTTGCTTTTTAGCAGCAAGTTCTCAACCCAGATATCAAGGTACCAACATAGGTCCTTGGCATTCGAGATTCCAGAATCAAGATTAGAACAGAGACAAGGGAAATCAATGGAGAGATAGGGAGAAGGATAGAGACCGTGATGGTCCATAGTGAGAATGTGAGAGAGACGGTGATCATTAAAATCACCATAGTACCAATCCTTATGTGTCTCCACTAAAAGCCGATGTGTCTCCCTACCAACCTACGGTAAGTAACCCCATACATTGTAAGATTGAGGACATATTATCTCAAGTATTGAAAAGAGTTGAATCAATGGATAGGGGGTGAAATATTTAAAAAGTGAGGTATCCACTCTTCATCAAATGGTGAGTTCCCATTCAGCGTCTATCAAGCACTTAGAGTCTCAAATGAACCATCTTTCTTCTAAAATGAACCCACGTTTGAAAGGTAGATGACAAGATAGAAAAGGAGCGAGATGACAAGATAGAAAAGGAGGTCGTGATTGAGAAAAAGAGTGATGAGAGTCCAGATATTGGGATGACGCTTAGTGCACCCAATATGATTGTTGATGATTATACCCCACAAGAGAAGAGAAATGACGTGGAGTTGTCTCCTTAAATTACTATTGAGATCGAGGAGGAGGCTCCAAGTGTGCCAAGGCCTTTGCCTACAAATCCTCCTCTGTATCTTAAGAGATTGATCAAAAAAATGGAAGATAATCAATTCAAGAAGTTTGTAAACATATTCATTAAACTATCTATTAACATTCCCTTGGTTGATGCTCTTATGCAAATGATGGGTCATGCAAAGTTTATGAAGGAGTTACTAAAGAAGAAACATGTCATTGATATGGGGATAGTTGAAGTGTCCCATAGATGTAGTGCCATCATGAGGAGCAATATAGCTCCTAAATGGGAGGATTTGGGAGTTTTCACCATCCCTTGTACCATTGTGGTGTTCGTGTTTAAAAAGGCCTTCTGTGACCTCGGGGCAAGTATCAACTTGATGTCCCTTGTGATTTTCAAAAAGATAGGCTTAGGTACTCCTAGGCCTATGCCGATGAGGTTACTAATGGATGATTTCTCAATTAAATTCCTGGTGGGGATATTGTTCAACGTGTTGGTGAAGGTGGATAAGTTCATATTGCCGGCTAATTTTTTGGTCTTGGATTGCGATGTTGATCTTGAGGTGCCCATCATATTGGGGCGACCACTTTTGGCCACCAGAAGGGCTCTTGTTGCTATGCAGCTAGGAGAGCTTAAGTTTTGTGTGGGGTGCGAAGAGGTGATGTTCAACGTATGCCAACCTACCAAACAACCGGACGAATATAAAGTTGTGTTTGTTATTACTACCGAGGGCAAGTTGGGTGAAGCTCTTGGTGAGTGTGAGATAAAGGAAGTGCCCAAATCTATGATGTTTCCAACTTGGCAACAAGAAAACATGATAAAGATTTTGAAGAAGGAATTCCATGGCCTCGAATGGGGATGTGCCAATCGTATTGGCATGCTTTCGGGAAACGATTAAGCTTTGAGGTACTATCATTGAGCCGCGACATAAAATCAAGCGATTCTTGGGAGGAAACCTAAGTGTTTTTAGTTAATTTTATTTACCTCTTTTGTTGTTTTTGGTGTGTTTTAGGAATGCATGAAGATGGAAAAATCATTAAGTGGAAGAAAAATACCAGAAGGAATGTGCAACGGGCCATGCAATTCACATACTCCATTGTGCGTCCGCATGTGGCACCGTACACACAACCAAAAAACTAGGAGGAAAAATAACATGCTAAAGTGATGTGCGATTGGAGGTGTAAATCGCACCCCCTGATGTGCGCTTCACACGTTTGTCGCACGTCAAACCAGAAGCGTAGAAAAAGTTTGGCTCAAAATTGTCATATGTGAAGTAACATGTGAAATGCATAGTGGCATCTGCAAATCACACATGGTAGTGCACTCAGGTAAGTTTTTAAATTTTTTTGTTGACTAACCCATTGACCGACCTGACCTGACTTTTGACCCGCGACCTTTTTTCTTCTTTTTCTCCTATAAACCGTCACCCCTAACCTTCTCTCTCTATTATACTATCCAAAACCTCCATTACCCTCTACAAAAACTCTCCCATAAATTTCTTCCCGCTCACCACTACTCTTTCGCTGCCACTACACCACCGTTCGCCACCTCTTTTTTTGGTCAAAAGGTTGGGTCACCATTGTTGGGAACTAAAAGCTTGAAGTTTTGCTTTTTACTCCCTCAAATCTTCTTGTGGTAAGTTCCCAAATGTTATATCCATGTTTTAAAGTAGATTTAGAACACATATTGTGAAGCATGCTTGTTTAATCCTCGATGTTGATTTTGAGTGAGATTTGATTTTCAGGACTCCAATTTTGGGGCTTATTTTCGATTTTGCTTGAGAAAAACTTGGTAAATCTTGTTTTTAAGATTGATGCATGCAACTTGTGTTAATTTTTAGCCCAAAATTTTATGTTTTTAGGTGAAGTCTTAGTAACCTACTTGAGTTGATGCATGGTTTGGCCCTATGATAGATTGGGTGATGTCATTCTTAAGGGAAAATCATCATATTCACAAGTTTTTGGTTGAATAATGTTATTTAGGCTGAAATTATTGATACCACAACACCCTTATGTTATTTCAATTGCTTATAATTGTCGGTGAGCGCTTTGGTTTAGAGGAGTGAATTCATGTACGTTTAATTATGCCTAATTGAATTTAATGAAATTTTGATATTCTCATGATATATGGGGTAACGTCATTCATAAGGAAAATCGTTAAGCTAATTTTTGGATTTTGAATGTGTTTGATATTTTCTGGGGAAGTTGGAGTACCTGAATAACTTGGTTTTTGGTCAATTCATGCTTCAACCCTGTAAAATTCTGCTTATAAGCCTTGTTTGCATGTGCATTCCATAGGTATTGCTCTGCGAGTCACATACATAACACACATGAAAACAAGGAAATGAAAAAATCCTACTATTTCCATATGCGTTTTGCATGCGATGCATAGATCTCCCCCTGCAAAATGCACATAGTGTCGCATGCCGGTTTAAATTATGAGAGTTCACTATTTTAAAGGGTAAAGGCCACTGCGATGTGCAAAATGGTTGCGGCAAAATAAACAAGCCTTCACAGCTTGATGCAGATTTCGCTAAGAATTCTACCGGCATGTGCGAAGCCACATGCGATGCGCACAATCCCATGTGTTGTCTGTATGTGACTCGCACATGCCTGCAATCACCTAATGTTTTTCTCTTCTCCTATGCATTCCATTTATTTTATATCGATAAGTTCATGCATGGTTCCTCGCGCTAACATCTGTTTGCAGGAGTATGACTTTTTGTAAGCGTCGTTCAAAAAGACATGCAGATAATCAAGCTTCAACATCAGAACATTCGATTGTCCCTGTGCAAAATCAGGAACCATCGGAGTGACAAATTAGGTTTGGCCTTGAGGGGATGGAGGTCTACTATCATAAGTTTCATGATAAGCAATCCTTCTTTGAAGAAGCGGGGTATGATGTAGACTCCTTCAAAGATGAGTTCCCAAATATAGCCAAGCAATTCAAAATAAAGGACTGGATACAATAAGCTAACACTCCAGGCCCTTATTTCCCTGAATTAGTACGAGAGTTTTATGCTTATTGGGAAGCTTCTAAAACCCGGTGTGTACCATATATAGAATTTTCATTTTACTTTTCCCAAGGAAGATATTGAGAGTACACTCTTCCCTCTTCTTCTTCCATAATTTAAAACACCATTTGTAAAGAATTTGAGCTTTGATTTGGAGATTAGCGTTAAATATGAATGGAAATTTTAGTAACCCATTTGGTATATTCTCTTGTTTCCATAATATGAGTAACTAAATCCTTTTCTAGGGGTATGTCCATGATGGGTGTTTGAATTTGGGTATGAGTATTGATTAATTTATCTTATAATTGATTATTTATTATGGGTCTATTGAATTCTTCAAGGTTTGACTATAAAATTGATGGTTGAAAACATTAATTGAGTTTTCTAATTTTGTTCTTGCTTAAAAGAGAAGTTCATAATTTGGGTAAGAATTCAAGATTGGGGATTTGGGATTTCCACCTTAGATTAAGGCTAGAAATATCTTGATCAATGGAAATACCCATCTAAGAATCTAAGCAAGAAATAGTGTGATTTACCCAAGTGTAAATTGGTTGTTTTATGGTAAAGCCATAGTGCTTGAACAAAGTCCATGGTGCATATATTTGGAGGATTGAAAGACTACCAAGTATAGCTAAAACTAAGCTACGCATACCTATAATCAAAAGTTTGCATGATTAATGAAGGACCAAACCCATTGTATAACCCCATTGGAAGCATACCCCTAGTATTTCTTCTCTTGTTAAACAAATCATGTTCCCGTTACTCTTGTGTTGAAATTGCGATATTGTTGATTTCACTATCCTTTCCCCCCAATGTTTACTTTTAAAATTTCTTGAACATTTACTTGCTTTAGTGATACTCATTAGAAAATTTATTGGCAAATCAATACTCCTTTTTTCGGGGATACGACCTTGATATCCGTTAGGTTTATTTATTATTTTATATGATGATCGTAACCACCTCCTATGAGAGTGTGCTTTTGAATGTCATCAAAAATAGCATTGTTGCCAGCTAATGGTTCTTGATTTTCTATTTGATTGTCGTTTAGTTCAATTTTGTTGAGTGTTGTTCTTTTTTTCCTTTTTGTTGTTTGTGTTGTTGCGAATAGGGTTCACATGAGTCAAGTGGGTGAATAAGAGAGTATCGACGGATATATGGATGCGGGCAATGATCACGTGGTCTATGGTGTTGTAGGTGCAATCCGCCTACCCCTAACCATGGGAAATGTCGTGTTCCATGTGATGAGCACCATGCTTCATTTGATCCAAATGAAAGAACTCTTTTGAGGTCTATCTTATGAAGATGACAACTGGCATATCTGAAACTTTGTTAAAATATGCCAGCCTTTCAACATCAACAATATATCTCAAGAGTCAATCTGACTACGATTATTCTTTTTCTCCCTTACATGGTAAGCGATGGCTTGTCTTGAGGAGCTCCCGTAGGGCTCTATTACAACATGGAACAAACTTGTGGAAGCCTTATTCATGATATTCTTCCCTTCTTCTCGGATGATGCAACTAAGGGATGATATCACCAACTTTCGACAACTATCGGATGAGCCATCGCATAAAGCATGGCTAAGGTTCAAGAAAAAGCTTTTATTGTGTCAAAACCATGGGTTGCCAAACAATGTTCTCCTTCAAATCTTCTATAGAGCTCTAGACTCTATGAACAAATATGTGGTGAATAACATCACAGGTGGGACACTTATGGACCAAACCTATAGTCTCGCTGCAGCCCTCTTAGATCGGATGAAAAAAACAAATAAGGCATGGCATACTAGAGAAGCCGATGTCTCACTGGGTGTTACATCATTTATTATGACAAGTATAAGAAGAAAGGAGGGGAAGACAGATGAGACCATGGCCAAAATAATGATGCAAACTGATCTATTGGCCAAACATACAATAGGAGCTGGCACCAAGAGTGTCAGCGTCGTGGGTGCCTATGGGTTGAATAATCATGATAAAGTTGGTACTCATGCTTTGGGAGATAAGGAGCTTTGATTTCTAGTAGTAGGTTCTTGACCCGGATATCAAGGTACCAACCAAGGTCCTTAGCATCCAAAAGACCAGAATCAATGTTAGAACTGATACAAGGGAAATCAATGGAGAGATAAGGAGCAGAGTAGAGACCGTGATGGTCCATGGCGAGAACCTGAGAGAGACGGTGATCATTACAATCACTGTAGTACCAATCCTTATGTCCCTCTACCAAATCAAAATGTGTCTCAATACCAACCATCGGTGAGTAACCCCAGACATTGTAAGATTGAGGACATGTTGTCTCAATTATTAAAATGAGTTGACTCAATGGATAGCTAGGTGAAAGATTTAAAAAGTGAGGTATCCACTTTTCATCAAATAGTGAGTTCCCATTCGATGTCTATCAAGGACTTAGAGGCTCAAATGAACCATCTTTCTTCTCAAATGAACCCACATTTGAAAGGTACTCTTGAAAGTGACACTCTTGCAAATCCAAAATATAATGACCATGTGATGGCAATTGTGACTCAAAGTGGAAGAATGCTTAGTGGTGTGAGAAAACTAGTCATAGAAGTTGTGAGGGAGAGAGATGACAAGATAGAAGAGGAGGTCGTAATTGAGAAAAAGAGTAATAAGAGTCTAGATATCAGGGTGAACCTTAGTGCACCCAATGTGATTGTTGATGATTATAGCCCACAAGAGGAGTGGGATGAAACAGAGTTGTCTCCTAAAATTGCTATTGAGATCGAGGAGGAAGCTCCAAGTGTGCCAAGATAGTTGCCTACAAATCCTCCTCTGTATCCTCAGAGATTGATCAAGATAAAGGAATATAATCAATTCAAGAAGTTTGTAGACATATTCGGTAAACTATCTATTAACATTTCTTTGGTTGATGCTCTTATGCAAATATTGGGTCAGACAATGTTTATGAAGAAGTTACTAAAGAAAAAATAATTGATTTATGTGGGGATAGTTTAAGTGTCCCATAGTTGTAGTGTCGTCATGATGAGCAATATCGCTCCCAAATGGGATGATTTGGAAGCTTTCACCATCCCTTGTACCATTAAGGTGTTCGTGTTTCAAAGGTCTTGTGTGACATAGGGGAAAGTATCAACTTGATGCCCCTTTTTATTTTTAAAAAGTTAGGCATAGGTATTCCCAGGCCTATGCCAATAAGGTTACTAATGGTTGATCGCTCAATTAAATACCCGGTGGGGATACTTTTTGACGTATTGATAAAGGTAGACAAGTTCATCTTGCTGGCTGATTTTGTGGTCTTGTATTGTGATGTTGATCAAAAGGTGCCCATCATATTAGGGTGACCACTTTTGGCCATCGAAAGGGCTCTGGTTAATGTGCAGCTAGGAGAGCTCAAATTTCGTGTGGGGTGCAAATAGGTAATGTTCAACTTATGCCAACCTACTAAACCACCGGATGAATATAGCTTTGTGTTTTTGATTACTTACCAAGGGCAAGTTGGGTGAAGCTCTTAGTGAGTGTGACATGAAAGAAGTGCCCGAATCTATGATATTGCCAACTTGGCACCAAGAAAATTTGATAAAGATTTTGAAGAAAGAATTCCATGGCCTTGGATGGGGATGTGCCAATAATATTGGCATGCTCCCGAGAAATGATTAAGCTTTGAGGTACTATCATCGAACCACGACGTAAAATTAAGCGCTTTTTGGGAGGTCAGCCAAGTGCTTTTAGTTGATTACCTTTACCCTTTTTGTTGTTTTTGGTGTGTTTTAGGAATGCATGAAGATAGAAAAAAGACTAAGTAGAAGAAAAATACCAAAAGGCATGTGCGATGGGCCATGTGATTTGCTCACTCCATTGTGCGGCTGCATGTGGCACCGTACACATAACCAGAAAGCTGGGAGGAAAAATAAATTGCTAAAGTGATTTGCAATTGGAGGTGTAAATTGCACCTCCTAATGTGTGCTTCACACATCTTTCGCACGTCAAACCAGAAGCCTAGCAAAAGTTTGTCTCAAAATCGTCATGTGCAAAGTGACATGCAAGATGCACAATAACATGTGTGAATCGCATGTCATGGCACACTAGGTAAGTTTTTAAATTTTTTGGTTGACCTACCCATTGACTGACTTGACATGACTTTTGTACCGCGACCTTTTTACTTCTTTTTTTGCTATAAACTGTCACCCCCAACCTTTTCTCTCTATTATAGTCTCCAAAACCTCCATTACCCTCCACAAAAACTCTTTCAATCCTTCAAAATATCCCATAAATTTCTTCCCTCTCACCAGTACTCCTTCACCACCACTACACCACCATTCGCTTCCTTTTTTTTTTGGTCAAAAGGTTAGGTCACCATTGTTGGGCACTAAAAGCTTGAAGTTTTGCTTTTTACTCACTCATCTCTACTTGTGGTATGTTATCCAATGTTAAATACATGTTTTTAAGTAGATTCAGAACACTTATTGTGGAGCATGCTAGTTTAATCCACCATGAATATTTTGGGTGAGATCTGATTTTTAAGACCCTAATTTTAGGGCTTATTTTCGATTTAGCTTGAGAAAAACTTGGTAGATATTGTTTTGAGGTTGATGCATGCAATTTGTGTTAATTTTTAGCCCAAAATTTTGTGTTTTTGGGTGAAGTCTGAGTAACCTACTTGAGTTGATGCATGGTTTGTCCATATGATAGATTGGGTGATGTCATTCTTAAGGGAAAATTGTCATATTCACACGTTTTTGGTTGAATAATGTTATTTGCGCTAAAATTGTTGATACCACTACGCCCTTATGTTATTTCAATTGCTTATAATTGTTTATAATTTTTCGATGAGCACTTTGGTTGATGGGAGTGAATTCATGTACGATTGATTGTGCCCAATTGATTTTAATGAAAGCTTTATATTCTCGATGATGGATGGGGCAAATCCCTTCTTAGGGCAAATCATAAGCTAATTTTTGGGTTTTGAATATGTTTGAAGTTTTTCGAGAAAGTCTGAGTACCCGGATAACTTGGTTTTTGGTCAATTCATGCTTCAACCTTGTTAAATTATCCTCATAAACCTTGTTTGCATGGGTATTCCATAAGTATTGCTCTACGAGTCACATACATAACACACAAGAAAATGAGGAATTGAAACATTCCTACTATTTTAATGTGTGTTTCGCAAGCAACGCGCAAATCGCCACCTACAAAATGCACACGGTGTCGCATTCCTTTTTAAATTATGCCAGTTCACTTTTCTGAAGGTGAAGGACAGTGCGACGTGCACAATGGTTGAGGTGAATACACAAGCCTTCACACCTTGATGCAGATTTCACTCAGGATTCTATCGGCATGTGCGAAGCCACATGCGATGTGCACAATCCCATGTGTCGTCTGCATGTGACTCGCATATTCTTGCAGTCACCTAATGTTTTTATCTTCTACTATGCATTCCATTTATTTTATATAGAGAAGTTCATGAATGGAGTATCTTGTAAGCGTCGTTCACAAAGACATGTCGACAATCAAGCTTAAACATCAAAACATCCGCCTCTCCCTGTGGAAAATCAGGGACTATCAGAGTCACAAATTTGGTTTGTCCTTGAGGGGATTGAGGCCTACTTTCTTAAGTTTCATGATAAGCAATCTTTCTTTGATGAAGCAGGGTTTTATATAGAATCCTTCAAAGAGGAGTTCCCAAATATAGCCAAGCAATTCGAAATAAAGGACTAGAAGCAATTAGCTAACACTCTCGGACTTTATTTCCCTGAATTGGTACGAGAGTTTTATGCTTATTGGAAAGCTTCTAAATCTCATTTTTATGTGTACCTGATATAGAATTTTCATTTTACTTTTCCCAAGGAAGATACTGAGAGTACACTCATCTCTCTTCTTCTTCCCCAATTGAAAACACCATTTGTAAAGAATTTGATCTTGGATTTGGAGCTTAGCTTTTAATATGAATGGAACTTTGAGTAACCCATTTGGTATATTCTTTTTTTCCATAATATGAGTAGCTAAATCCTTTTCTAGGGGTATGTCCATGATGGCTGTTTGAATTTGGGTATGGGTATTGATTAATTGTGCTTATAATTGATTATTTAGTATGGGTCTATTGAACTTTTCAAGGTTTGACTATAAAATTGATGGTTGCAAACATTAATTGAGTTTTCTAATTTTGTTCTTGCTTAAAAGAGAAGTTCATAAATTGGGTGAGAATTCAATAGTGGGGATTTGGGATTTCCACCTTAGATTAAGCCTAGAAATGGCTTCATCAAAGGAAATATCCTTCTAAGAATCTAAGCTAGAAATAGTGTGATTTACCCAAGTGTAAATTGGTTATTTTATCGTAAAGCCATGGTGCTTGAGCAAAGGCCATGGTACATATATTTAGAGGGTCGACAGACTATCAAATATAGCTAGAACCAAGCTATGCATACCTATAATCGAAAGTTTGCATGATTAATCAAAGACCTAACCCATTGTAGAACCCCATCAAAAGCATACCCCTAGTATTTCTTCTCTTGTTAAAGAAATCGTGTTCCCATTATTCTTGTGCTAAAATTGTGATATTGTTGATTTCCCTATCCTTTTCCCCTAACATTTACTTTAAAAATTGCTTGAACATTTACTTGCTTTAGTAATATTTATTCGATAAATTATTGGCAAATCATTACTCCATTTTCGGTGGATATGACCCCGATATCCGTTAGGTTTATTTATTGTTTTGTACAGCGATTATAACCACCTCCTATTGTAGAGTGTTGTTGAACTTCATCAAAAATAGTGACGTTATCGGGGAATGGTTCTTGATTTTCCATTTGATTGGTCTTTAGTTCACTTTTGTTGAGTGTTATTCTTTTTTGCTTTTTTGTTGTTTATGTTGTTGCGAACAGGGTGCCCATGAGTCAAGTGGGCGACCAAGAGAGTTTCAATAGATATATGGATGCGGACAATGATCTCGTGGTCCATGGTGTTGTAGGTGCAATCCGCCTACCCTCAATCGTGGGAAATGTCGTGTTTCATATGACGAGCATCATGCTTCATTTGATCCAAATGAAAGGACTCTTTGGAGGGAAGGCTTATGAAGTCTCCAATTGACATATCCGGAATTTTATTGAAATATGATAGCCTTTTAACATCAACAATATATCTCAAGAGTCAATTTGACTCTGATTATTCCCTTTCTCCCTTAGGGGGGAAGCGATGGCTTGTCTTAAGGAGCTCCAATAGGGCTCTATTACAATATGGAATAGACTTGTGTAAGCCTTCTTGGTGATATTCTTCCCTCTTTCTCGGATGATACAACTAAGGGATGACATCACCAATTTCTGACAACTATCGATAAGCCATTGCATGAAGTATAGCTAAGGTTCAAGAAAAAAGCTTCTATTGTGTACAAACCATGGGTTGCCAGACAATGTTCTCCTTCAAAGCTTCTATTGATCTTTAGACTCTATGAACAAATCCTTGGCAAATACCATCGCAGGTGGGACACTTATGGACTAAAACTATGGTCTCACTGCAACTCTCTTAGATCGGATGACAAATTAAATATAGTGTGGGATACTAGAGAAGTCGATGTCTCACCGTGTTACTTCATTTATTATGACAAGTGAGATAAGAAGAAAGGAGGAGAAGAGAGATGAGACCATGGCCAAAATAATGATGCAAATCGATCTATTAGCCAAACATACAATAGGAATCGGCACCAAGAGTGTCATCGTCGTGGGTGCCTATGTGTTGAATGATCATGATAGAGTTAGTACTCATGCATTGGGAGATGAGGAGCTAGGATTTCTAGCAGAAGGTTCTCGACCTGAATATCAAGGTACCATCTAAGGTCCTTGGCGCCTTAGAGACAAGAATCAAGGTTAGAACCGAGACAAAGAAAATTAATGGAGAGATAGGGAAAAGGGTAGAGACCGTGATGGTTTATGGTGATAACGTGAGAGAGATAGTGATTGTTACAATCACCGTAGTACCAATCCTTGTGCGCCTCCACCAAAAGCCGATGTGTCTCCTTACAAACCAACGGTTAGTAACCCCGGACATTATAAGATTGAGGACATGTTGTCTCAAATATTAAAAAGAGTTGAATCAATCGATAGCAGGGTGAAAGATTTTAAAAGTGAGGTATCCACTCTTCATCAAATGGTGACTTTCAGCGTCTTTCAAGAACTTAGAGGATCAAATGAACTATCTTTCTTCTCAAATAAACCAACGTTTGAAAGGTACTCTTCCAAGTGACACTCTTGCAAATCCGAAAAATGATGGCCATGTGTGGCAATTATGACTTGAAGTGGAAGAATGCTTAGTGGGGTGAGGAAACCAGACATAGAATTCATGAGGGAGCAAGATGACAAGATAGAAGAGGAGGTCGTGATTGAGTAAAAAAGTGATGAGAGTCCAGATATCGGGGTGAAGCTTAGTTCACCCAATGTGATTGTTGATTATTATATCCCATAAGAGGAGAGGGATGAAGTGGAGTTGTCTCCTCAAATTTCTATTGAGATCGACAAGGAAGCTCCAAGTGTGCCAAGGTCGTTGCCTACAAATCCTTATCCGTATCCTCAAAGATTGATCAAGAAAAAGGAAGATAATAAATTCAAGACCTTTGTAGAAATATTTAGCAAACTATCTATTAACATTTCTTTGGTTGATGCTCTTATGAAAATGCTGGGTCATGTAAAGTTTATGAAGGAGTTACTAAAGAAGAAACAAGTGATTGATGTGGGGACAATTGAAGTGTCCCATAGTTATAGTGTCGTCATGACGAGCAATATAGCTCCTAAATGGGAGGATTCGGGAGCTTTCACCATCCCTTGAACCATTGGGGTGTTCGTATTTAAAAAGTCCTTGTGTGAACTCGAGGAAAGTATCAACTTGATGCCCCTTGCGATTTTCAAAAAGTTAGGCTTAGGTACTCATAGGCCTATTCTAATGAGGTTACTAATGGATGATCTCTCAATTAAATGCCCGGTAGGGATATTGTTCGATGTGTTGGTGAAGGTAAAAAAGTTCATCTTGCCAGCTGATTTTTTGGTCTTCGATTGCGATGTTGATCGTGAGGTGCCCATCAAACTGGGGCAACCACTTTTGTCCATCGGAAGGGATCTTGTTGATGTGCATCTAGGAGAACTCAAGTTCCGTGTGGGGTGCGAATAGGTGATGTTCAATATATGCCAACCTACTAAACAACCGGACAAATATAGAGTTGTGTTTGTGATTACTACCGAGGGCAAGTTGTGTGAAGCTCTTCGTGAGTGTGAGATGAAGGAAGTGCCTAAATCATTGAAGTTTCTAACTTGGCAACAAGAAAATTTGATAAATATTTTGAAGAAGGAATTCAATGGACTTGGATGGGGATGTGCCAATCGTATTGGCTTCCGTGAAATGATTAATCTTTGAGGTACTATCGTCGAGTCGCAACGTAAAATCAAGCTATTCTTGGGAGGTAACCCAAGTGTTTTTAGTTGATTACCCTTTTGTTGTTTTTGGTATGTTATAGGAATGCAAGGAGATGGAAAAATATCTAAGTGGAAGAAAAATACCAGAAGGCATGTGTGATGGGCCATGTGATTCGCACACTCCATTGTACAGCCGCATGTGGCACCATACACACAACCAAAAAGCTAGGAGGAAAAATAAATTGCTAAAGTGATGTGTTATTGGAGGTGCAAATTGCACCTCCTGATGTGTGCTTCACAAGTCTGTCGCACGTCAAACCAGAATCCTAGCAAAAGTTTAGCTCAAAATCATCATGTGCGAAGTGACATGTGAGATGCACAATGGCATGTGCGAATTGCACATCGCGGTGCACTTAGGTAAGTTTTTAAATTTTTTTGTTGATCTACCCATTGACCGACCAGACCCGACGTTTGACCCGTGACCTTTTTTCTTCTTTTTCTCCTATAAACCGTCATCCCCAACATTTTCTCTCCATTATACTCTCCAAAACCTCCATTACCCTCCACAAAAACTCTCCCAATCCTCCAAACTTTCCCATAAATTTCTTCCCTCTCACCACTACTTCTTCACTGCTACTACACCACCGTTTTCCACCCTTTTTTTGTCAAAAGGTTGGGTCACCATTGTTGGGCACTAAAAGCTTGAAATATTGCTTTTTACTCCCTCGTCTCTACTTGTGGTAAGTTTCTCAATGTTAAGTCCATGTTTTTAAGTAGATTCAAAACACTTATTGTGAAGCATGCTAGTTTAATCCTCCATGTTTAGTTTGGGTGAGATCTAATTTTTAGGACCCCAATTTAGAGCTTATTTTTTATTTTGCTTGAGAAAAACTTGGTAAATCTTGTTTTTAGATTGATGCATGCAACTTGTGTTAATTTTTAGCCCTAAATTTTGTGTTTTTCTATGAGGTCTGAGTAACCCACTTGAGTTGATGCATGGTTTGGCCCTATGATATATTGGGTGATGTCATTCTTAATGGAAAATCATCATATTCATAAATTTTTGTCTGAATAATGTTATTTGGGATGTAATTGTTAATACCACTGCTCCCTTATGTTGTTTCAATTGCTCATATTTTTTCGGTGAGCGCTTTGGTTTAGGGGAGTGAATTCATGTATGATTGATTGTGCCCAATTGCTTTTAAGGAAAGTTTCATGTTATCGATGATAGATGGGGTAACGTCCTTCTTAAGGGAAATTTTAAAGCTAATTTTTGGGTTTTTAGTTTGTTTAAAGTTTTCCAGGGAAGTCTGTGTACCCGGATAACTTGGTTTTTGGTCAATTCATGCTTCAGCCCTGTTAAATTATGCTCATAAGCCTTGTTTGTATGTGCATTCCACGGGTATTGTTCTACGAGTCACATACGTAACACATATGCAAATTAGTAATTTAAAAATTCCTACAATTTTCATGTGTGTTTCGCGTGCGACAAGCAAATCTCCACCTGTAAAATGCATATGGTGTCGCATACTGGTTTAAATTATGCCAGTTCACTATTTTGAAGGGTGAAGACCAGTGCGACGTGCACAATGGTTAAGGCAAAATGTATAAGCCTTCACACTTTGATGCAGATTTCACTCACGATTCTGACAGCATGTGCAAAGCCACATGCGATGCGCACAATCACATGTGTTGTCTGCATGTGATTCACCCATGCCTACAGTCACCTAATGTGTTTTTATTCTCTTATGCATTACCTTTATTTTATATATAGAAGTTCATGCATGGTTCCTCGCGCTAAGATCTATTTTTAGGAGTATAACTTCTTGTAAGCGCCATCAAAAAGACCTTTCGATAATCAAGCTTTAACATTAGAACATCCAACTGTCCCTGTGCAAAATCCGAGACCATCAGAGTCACAAATTTGGTTTGTCCTTGAGGGGATGGAGGCCTACTATCTTAAGTTTCATGATAAGCGATCCTTCTTTGAAGAAGTGGAATTTGGTGTGGACTCCTTCAAAAAGGAGTTTCGAAATATAGCCAAGAAATTCGAAATAAAGGACTGGATGCAATTGGCTAACACTCTCAGCCCTTATTTTCCTTAATTGGTACGGGAGTTTTATGCTTCCTACCCAGCCAAGCAAGACATCCTAAACCACAAGGGTCCAACAAGTAAGTTACCTTTCCTACAATCAGTTTTAGTGAGGGTCCAAGAGGTTAACATCACTCCTGTAGTCATTAACTCTATAGAATGGGATGATGAACCAAGAGCAGGATGAGGGTATACTCGACGTGTAGCTACAAAGGCCAACCAATATTCAAGGAGCGTTAGGGAGGTTTAGGCACTTAATCCAAATGTAATCCTCACCTTACCCCAGCCAACATCATAACCCGCAAGTCCTTAGTGATTCTGAGCTTGGCAACTCTACATTAGAAGCGAATTAAATAAAGGGCAAGCTTATGGTTCAATGCGAGTGCACTCAAACTTCTTTGAGAGAGGGAGAGTCTCTTTGGTTCTCGTATAATCCCTCTTTAATATGAATTGCTTGATTGTGAGTGCAATTCTCTCTTTTAGTGAGTGGCATCACACACTTAAAATGAATAATGAAGTCTCTACTTTAATTAAGAGGAATGAATGAGACAAGTTATGTGGCAAATCTCGAGGCAAACCTTGAAGGTCTATGACAATGACTTGAGAAGCTTGATAATCTTATTTTGAATAACAAACCCCTACTTTTGAATGAGAAATGAAATCCTTTTGATAAACATTTTTATATGAGCTCATGCCTTGAGAATATGATGATACCAATTGAGATGACCATTGTAGTTGAGGCTTTTTATTTTGAGTCTTTTATTTGCTATTTTCTAGGTTTTCGTGTTTAGATTAATCTTGTGTACACCCTTTGTGATATAAAACCTAATTCATTCCTTACCTTGTGAGTATCATGCTTGAGCACAAGCAATAGTTCAAGTTTTGGGGTTTACCTCTTTGTGGAATGTGCTTTAATTATGGTTGCCTTGTAAATAGTAGAGTAGTAAATAAACTCCAAGGGTTTTCTTTATACCACGGTTCTTTCCCATGTAGAAAATTGTTTTCTTTTGTTTATTTTTGTGTTGAACCGGGTTGGTGTTTTCTTATGATAGATTAAGAGATGACTTTCTTAAATAAAAATGCCATGTTTCAGATTAAAGTGTTTTCTTATGGCATCGCACACTTGAAATGAATGATGAAGTCTCTATTTCAATTGAGAAGAATGAATATGGCAAGTTTTGTGGTGAATTTCGAGGAAAACCTTGAAGGTCCATGTCAATGACTTGAGAAGATTGATAATCTTGTTTTGAATGACAAATCTCATGCTTTTGAATGAGAAATTAAATCCTTTTGATAAACATTTTGAAATAAGATTTTGCCATGAGAATATGGTGATACCAATTGAGATGAGATTGTAGCTGAGTCCTTTTATTTTAAGTTTTATATTTGTTATTTTCTAGGTTTTATAGTTTAGATTAATCTTGTGTACACCCTTTGTGTTTTATAACTTAATTCATTCCTTACCTTGTGAGTATCTTGCTTGAGGACAAACAATAGTTCAAGTTTGGGTTTTTTGATAAAGTGGTAATCTACAAACTTATTGATCCTTTATTCATTAATTATTGTCATGTTTTGATGAGAATAAGAGGCACTTATTACCTTTATTGAAATGTATGGAGGTACTCTTTGTACAGAAAAGAAAGCAAAGGAATTGAACCCAATGAGCCAAAAAGAAGTTAAAGTGTGAAGATGATCGGAAGAGAAGAAGAATCTGATGAAAGGTGCGAGACACACAATGTAGCATGCGAACCGCATCTCCCATCACACCTCATCGCACATGCAGCTAACGTTACTGGTTGTGAAGGAAGTAACATGTGAAGCATAGAACGAGACATGCGATCGCACCTGCCATCGCATATCAAAATAGAATATCACTCTAATTTTCAAACCCATATTCATTGGTTCATGCGAATGCATACAAAATTGTGCATATCGCATCCCCCTTCATATGCGAAGTGGCAGATAATTGGCAATCTTGACAAACCTGTGGAACCAAACATGTGGCCTGGGGTGCGAATCACACCTTTTTTTTATGTGGCACGCACTCTGTTTTGCACCTTCAACCAGATCAGTGGCATTCCACCCACTTTTTCAGCATGAGCTGCGATAGCTAGGGCAATTTTCCCATGTACTTATGCATGTCGCACCCCATTTTTCACATCGGCAGGCAGATCACTGACAGCTTTTACATTTTCAACCACACATACGATGGTCAGGGCAATTCGCCCCTATCCTTCTATGCCTCGCATGCGAATACAAGGAGTTCTTCTCATCTACATTAAGGACAGTGTTCCATTTAAGTTTTGGGGTGCCTACTTATGGAATGTAGTTTAATTTTGGTCGCCTTGTTAATAGTAGAGTAGTAAATAAACTCTACGTGTTTTCTTCATACCACGGTTCTTTTCTAAGGAGCAAATTAATTATTTTTGTTTATTTCTTTTGTTTATTTTTGTGTCAAACTAGGTTGGTGTTTCCCTATGATATATTAAGAGGTGACTTTGGTAAGATAAGTGCCAAGTTTTAGTTTAAATTGAGTCCGTGTTTTGCTTGTCTCAAAATGGGCCCACTAAAAACTTTCTTTGTAAGAAGTTGTGGAAATTAAAGGAAATATGGGAAAATGATTTTTGCTGAAGCATTCTATTTTCATGACTTGCACATTCTCCATTTGGCTTGATAGATTCACAAAAAAGTGTGTAAAAAAACACAGAATATCTTGTACCAAGTCATTTGTTCTAATTAATTTTGAGGCTGATTGTGAAATTCTTGTGTTGTGAATCCTTGTGTGGTAAGGTTATACTTCATTCTTGTGTACATGTGTTGACTAGAACTTATCCTGAATGTGATTCAAGGCAAAAACCTAGATGCCACTGAGCTTGAAAGATGACCTTTGGCTCTTTTTGAAAAAATCACTTCACCCAAATTGACTTCCCTTAAACTTTATCCTAGTAAGCCCTTTTGAGCTTGTGACCTTTCTTTTGCACCATGTTGGATACCTTGACCCTTTTTGGAACCTTGATTTATGCATCGATCATCCCTAATGGCTTGAAAGTGAAATGTAGGCTAAAAGTCTAAGTTTGGGGGGATTGAAATGATAATATATGCAAAGGCCTAAGTTTGGGGTGTATGTACAAAGTGTGGAGATGAAAAGAGATGATTTCCAATGCAAGGTAGCACCATATGCCTAAAATGAAAATTGCTTCCAAATGTCCAATAAAATGAGAAAAATTAAAAGTAAGGAAGAAATTGGTGCTACCAAGTGAAGGTAATAAAAGGATGTTGAATGATCAAGTTGAAGGGAAACTGAGTTGTGAGAGGGTGAAATAAGGTAAAGGTAATGTTCAAAAATGTGAGCGGTATTTCGAATGATCACAAAAAGTGTTAGGGACGTTTAGTCACTTGAGACAAATGTAATTTTAACCTTAACCCTAGCCAACATCATAACCCGCAAGTACTTAGTTATTCTGAGCTTGGTAACTCTACATTAGTGGCAAATTACATGAAGGGCAATCTTATAGTTCAATGCGCGTACACTAGATGTTCTTTGAGAGAGTAAGAGTCTCTTTGGGTCTCTTATAATCTCTCTTTAATATGAATTACATGATTGTGAGTGGGATTCTCTCTTATAGTGAGTGGAATCATGATAAGTCGGTAATCTACCAACTTATTGAGCCTATATCCATGAATTATTTCTATGTTTTGAATAGATTTAGAGGTTCTTATGGCCTTTATTGATGTCTATGAAGGTACTTTTGATAGATGATGATAAATAAGGAAATGGACCCAAAAAGAACTCAAAAGGAGTGAAGTGTGAAGTGTTTGAAAAAACTGAAGGTTTTGACTAGAGATGCAGTGGTCGTGCGACACGCACATGCCGAGTTGCGAAACGCACCTCCTCCGCACAAGCTGCAAAAGTCACTAAAGAGTCTATCAAGGGGTGCGGTCGCTGTGCGATGTGCACACCCTGAGGTGGAAACTGCACCCCCTTCGCATGGAACTCCCAATTCTAGCAAAAGTCACTGGTTCAACCGGAGGTAGTGTGTGACGTGCACATCACAACATGAAAACCGCACGTGGCACTGCACACCTCTCGAAGGGCATTTTTGTCCTAATTTTTAGTGACAATTTGGGAAACTATAAAAGGCCTATTCAGGCATAAATGTAAATAACTTTTATCATTCTGAATATTTTGAAGAGTTTTTAGCTTGGAGACTAAGTGTTTCACCTCCATTGAGAAGAGGGTTTCAATCTAATTCTCTTGGTTAACACTTTTGTGCTCAAATTGAATCTAGAACTTGAGATTCAGCTCTAATGGAAGGGATTTTGAATGACCCAATTGGTATCTGTTTCTCTATAACTATGAGTGGCTAAATTCTCTTGTCTAGGGGTGTATTGATTATGGGTGCCTAAGAAATGGGTGTGGGTGTTATCTATTCTATCTTATAATTGCTTAATTGACATGGATCTAGTAATTTGACCAAGTTTTAATCCTAAAATTGGTGGTTGCAAACATTAATTTTCATTACTTGACTATGTGATTGATTGAGAAAGGATTTCATAGTTTTGGATGTGAAGTTACTAGTGGGAACTTGGGATTCCACTAAGATTTGAGGCTAGAGATAGCTATTATATTGGATTCTCCCATTTAAGGGTCTAAGCTAGAGATAGTGTGAACTCTCCAAGCTATATTGGTTGTTTATTTATCAAACCGATGATGCTCTAACCGAGATCATCGGATATAAGATTATTGATCGAGAGATAAGCAAATCTTACCCATGACCAATGTTATTCAAGTCATTAAGTGAGAATAGGTATGAACTGATAATCACCCTATCCCATAACAAAATCCCCATCGGATATGCATCCCTAGTTGTCTAGTAAACTTGATAGACCCGCTTTAGTTTTATTGCTTTTTAAATTGAATTGTGATTGTAGTGATAACATTCCCAATTCCCCCATCCTTTTACTTGTTGTTTTGAGCAATTACTCTAACTTTGAACTCAATCCATTACAATTGATATATAGCTACCCCAAGTCCCTTGGGTACGACCCCGACACTTATTGGGTTTATAAATTTGTTTTGCTGCATGATCATCGTGGCCTCCTACTTTGAGAGCACGATTTGAGCGTTCATTAAAAATGGCGACGTTGCTGGAGACTTGAGTTGATAGCTATTTTTGATTGTTATTTTAAAGTCACTTTGAGAGTACTTGTTTCTTTTACTTTTGCTTATTGTTTGTGGTTGATTGAACAGGCTAGCCTATGAACGAGGCAGACGACAACAAGAACATTGACGGCTTCATAGAGGCCGATGAGGCTAAGCCTATGATGAAAGGGGGTGTAGCTGCAATCCGCCTACCCCCCACGGTGGGAAATGTTGTTTTTCATATGACTAGCACCATGCTCCACTTATACCAAATGAAGGGCCTATTTGGTGGAGCAGCACATGAAGATGCCAACTGGCATATTCGAAATTTTGTGGAGATTTTCCAACCGTTCATCTTTCAACATATTTCCCAAGAGTCCATCCGATTGCTCCTAGTCCCTTTTTCCTTGATAGGGGAAGCCACAGCATGTTTGGAAGAGTTGCCGGATGATTCTATCACATCTTGTGCCAAGTTGGTTGAGGCATTTACCTCAAGATTCTTTCCTTCATCTCGAATGATAAAGCTAAGAGATGAGATTACCAACTTTAGGCAGTTCCCGGATGAGCCTCTTCAGGAACTTTGGCTAAGATTCAAAAAAAAGCTTCTCTTGTGTCCAAATCATGAGTTGTGAAACAATGTGCTGCTACAAAGCTTCTATAGATCATTGAACTCTATGAATAAATAGGTGGCTGACAATCTTGGAGGTTGTACCTTCATGGACTTAGAGCTTCCCATAGCCTTGACTTTGTTAGAGCGAATGACAAAGACTAATCAAGCTTGGCATACAAAAGAGGAGGATGTGGCAACTTCAGGAGGACCCTCATCCATCTTGATTGATGAAACAAGGAAAAAGAAGGAAGAGCGAGATGAGATAATGGCCAAAATGATGACACAAATTTACTTGATGGCCAAGCATGGGATGGGAGTTGGTGGTGCTAAGATAGTGAATGCAGTGAGTACACCGGAAATCAAAGCTAGTGATGATGAGCTCATGACTAGGGTTAATGGAAAGCTATGTTTTATGTTGGAGGGTTCTCGTCTCGAGTATTATCACCCGAGGGAGGTTAACCAAGGTTGGATTCGAGAAAAAGAAAGATATAGAAATTAGTGGGATAGAGACAAGGATGGTGATCATTTCAATCACCGGAGTTCGAATCCCTATATCCCTCCGAACAAGGCGGACTCTCTCTAACAACCGAGCACAAGCAACCCCGGCCATTCCAAGTTGGAGACCATGTTGTCCTTCATTTTTAAGAAGGTGGACACCACAAATATAGTAGTGAGCAAGCTAAAGAGTGAGGTCTCAACACTTCACCAAACTGTGAGCCCCCACTCAGCCTCAATCAAGCACCTTGAGGCCCAAATGAACCACCTCTCAAGCCAAATGAACCCGGGGATGAAAGGACGTTGTCTAGCGACACCATCCCCAACCCAAAGAATGATTGAGGATTGAGGTCGTATCGTCATGCCGCGACATTAAATCAAGTGTTGCTTCGGAGGAAACCCAAGTTTCTTTATTTTTATTTGGTTATCTTTTGTTGTTTTGGTGTTTTTTAGGGAATGCATGGATTGAAAAATTGAACAAGGGAAAGCAAGGCAAAAAGGGGTCATGCAGTGGATTGTGCAGACTGCACAAGCATTTATGCGTGTCGCACAGCCTATCATATGGTGAAACAAATGCCTGAAGGAAATTTGAAAATTTTGAGGCAATGTGTGGTTGGTCGTGCGGACCGTACGAGCCCAAGTGCACGTCGCACCTCTATCGCATGGTGAAACAGATGCCTGGGCAAACCCAGGGGAGAAAAAGGGGCATGTGCAAAATGCCATGTGATCCGCACTTTGTCTGGTGCAAATCACATGTCACGGTGCACCAGCTATAAGTTTGAATTTTAATTGACCTAACCCATTGACCGACTCAACCCGGAGATGACCCGGCCGACCTTTCTTCTTCTTTTTCTTTTATAACAACCTTTTCTCATCTTCTTCAACCATCTTTCTCCTCAAACCCTCAAAATTTTCTGCCAAAACTCTCTATAAATCCCTCGAACCTCTCCAAAAATCATCTCCTCATCTCACCCACAATCCCCACCATTCCATCACCACCGCCATCGTCATCTCTCCGGGAAGGCTTTGCTGGTCACCATTATAGAAGAACGAAAAGCTTTAATTTTCACTTCTCCCTTTGTAATCTTCATTTGTGGGAAGTTCCTCGATATTAAATACTTATTTTTATGAAGGTTGGGAACTCATATTGTGAAGCATGCTTAGTAGAATTGCCATGTTAATTTTGGGTGAGATCTGAAAATTTTGGGTCCCCAATTCTAAGATGTATTGATGTTATTGCTATGTGTCAACTTGGTAGAACTTAAATTTTTTTGTAATGCATGTTGATTGGTAGTGATTTTTTAGCCTTGAATTATGTGTTGGGGTGAAGTCTGAGTAACTCACTTGTGATTAACGAATGATTTGGCCCGATGATACATTGGGTGACATCATTCTTACGGATAAATCATCGTTGTTCATGAGGTTTTGATTAAAAGTTGACTCTTGATGCTGAATTTTGCTGATTGTATACCCATAATTATTGATTAGCATTATATTTGAGGTATATGATCCTGTGCAGGGAGAGGGTTAATTGTTGCTGAAATTATGGATATTCATTGTGCAAGTGAGGGCTTGATGTTCCCGATGATAGACGGGGTAACGTCCATCTTAAGGGAAGTTGTTGAGTTCTTTTCTTGCTTGCTATTGTGTCAATGAAAATCCGGGGAAGTCTGAGTACCTGGAAGTTATGGTCATGATACCCCTTGTCCCCCTTGTTTAATGCTGATTGGGTTGTTGCGGGGTGCCCAGTATCTATGCACATCTTGCTCTATGGCTCATATGAAGAACTCACAAGCACACAAGGAACCCAAAATTCCAATTTTGCCAATGTGCTCTTTGCATGAGATGCATAGATCTTGATGTGCGGGATGCATGAGGCACCACACCATGTTGCAAATAGAAAGCAGGTCATTGATCTGAGGGGCAACACCTGGTGCGACACACACTTCTGATGGTGCAAATCACACCAGCTTCGCACCTCAATGGAAAATACCTGTAGGATTCTCGAGTTCTTTGATACATTTCTATATTTTCTTTTATCAAGTTTCCTAGCAAGGTTATGTCTACATTAGTTTCTATTAGTATGTTTTTAATTTTGCTTCAATTTCCTTTTCTTTTTGTTTTACCGTATATAATTCTTTTAACTTAGCTAATTCCTTTTCTAGGGCTATTATCCTGTCATTTTTTACTTCTTCAATTTTTTGTATTTCTTGTTTTGCCTGTTGTTTAATGATAGTTATTTTATTTTTTCGGTCTATTTCTTCATTTTCTCTAGCAAGTCTTACCATTGCCGTTAAGCTATCTTCTAGTCTTAAGGATTCTTTTTCTAACATTAGACTTAAATTATCTCCTATTTTCTTATATCGTCTTCCCAGATTTGAAAATATGATCTTTATTTTTAATCCTTCGTGATTTTCATATGTTTTTTCGTCTATGGCAAATTCTTCTTTGTTCATTTATAAGTTATGTTGTAATTTATATTCCAAGCTGTCTATTTGTAGTTGTAGGTAAAATATAGTTTTTCTTCGTGCTATGATAGATTCTTTACAAGTTCCTGCAAATATATTACTATTGAGTCTATGTTGCCTATGTCTCAATTCTTGTCTTTTTACTATAATTATTTTATTAAGCTTTTCTCTGTGTTTGTTATCGTTATCAGTCATTGTTTCTTTAAGTATTTAAATATTTATATTCTATTTTAGATATGGTATCTATTAATTTATTTAATTTATCGTTATCATTTTTTGTAATACTAAGTTATTTATATTCCGGATATTTTATTCATTTATTTTCTTATAATAATATTCCAATAGTGGAATTAATCTGATTATTTCTGTTACATTTTCCAGAATATATTCTAGATATTCTATATCTCGAGTTCTTTGATACATTTCTATATTTTCTTTTATCAAGTTTCCTAGCAAGGTTATGTCTACATTAGTTTCGTACCAGTATTGTAAGTATTCGTAATTTATCATTAATCTGAATCTAGTTCTAATTCTTTAATATTAAATTTTTCTAATTCTGAGTCTAGTTCATGCAATTCTATTTCGTACCATTCTTGATTCATTAGTTCTAAATCTTCATCATTGAATATTTTTTCCCATACCAATTTTCTTAGTTCTATAATTTCTATATCTTTGAGCACATATAAGATTAATACCTTATAATCATAAATCATTTTATCATACAAATAGGTGGTCATGATAATATTGTCCATATTCATGTTTATGCTTTGCTTTGATTTAATTAATTCCCTCATACCAAAGCAGAACAATAACATCATATTCGATCATTATAGACTAGATTATTTTAAACCATATCCTCCTGTCACTGTTAACACCGTACTTTCAAAGGTAATTTCTTCCTAAACAGTGCCACTCTGTCTACTACCTTCATGGCTTCCTCGCCTTGGTTTCAACCTCTGGACATTATTTTCAGAAGATTTCCCTTTTTTCCTCATGTTAACAAATTAGAAAATATGATTCAAATAATTCTAGTAGATAATAACGAATATAAACTTATTTAATCATGCTATGATACTTAGGAATTAGTAAATTTAGCTATGCATAATTATAAATGGATATACCTTGCCAGTATCTTCTTGCTCCATATTGCTAGAAATTTTTTTATCTTATTGAGAGAATATTTTTTTTTTGTTTACAAAGAAGGCTTGCTTTCCGTGTAGAAAGTCTTGCCTTTATCTGCCTTAACTGCTATCTATTTATAAGAGGATTCCTGTACGTCCTTTTCCTCTTTTTCCTACTCCACTATTCCACTATCCTAACTTTACTTTACACATGTTTTTATACTATTATATCTTTCTTTAGTGGCCAACCGGCCTACTATTCCTACTTTACAACTCTACAAGTTTCCAAAATAATTACTTTACAGCTTTAGAAACTTCCAAAAAAAACTTTACATGTTTTTTCACTATCTTTTGCTTTTTATCTCTTTGGAATCTTCGTATTATCTTCTCCTTTTACTCCAGCTGTACGTCTGGGATTACATTGTCTTCACCTTGGCACCTGGAACATTGATGATCTGGGTACTTGTGGTTGATTGTTTTGCAATATCTCGTCATCATGTCTGCTGATATGAAATTTTTTCTAATTGCTCTTGTTGTAGGTTTTTGTTCTAGGTTTAATAGGCTGAGTGCCCATTGTATTATCTCTTCCATGTCTGCTGTCCGTTCTTCTCTGCAATTTGAGTAGATCATTGTTTGTTCCCGTGCATAATAGCTCCAAATTGGATTTTTATTTAGATAATTTGATGATAATTCGTTTAGAATTGTAGCTAGTCCAATGATTCTTTTTCCGGCGTAGAATTCTGGTATCTCAACTTTGGGTATTTCCTCTTGTACTTCTATCTTGTCTGGGATAATCATCTCCCTAGTTAGTCCTATCTTTATAACTTGGATAACTGGTTTAATCTCGTCATATAGTATCTCGGCTGGTGTTGAGTAAGCTCTTATGTAAAATAATGTTCCTTTAGTTATTCTTTTGTATTGCATAAAAGCTTTATATAAATCTGGTAATGTAGATATTTCTTCTCCTGTTTGTGTATATACTGTATTTAATAATCCATAATTGTAGAAGGTTGCTACTAGATTTGCATTTGTCTTTGGCAGGGCAATTAGCTTGTTATATCCTTGTAAGCTCTGGGTAATATAATCTTCTGTTGGATTGGTAGTAGTTTTGGATCTCGGGTTTTTATTTAGAAAGGTTTGTAGTTTGTGGATATTTTCTATGTATGCTCTGGTTATGTGGTTGTATGTGTTTTTATCTTGGTTCAGGCTGTCTCTATATGTGTTTACTTGTGGTGGTGTAAATGGGGTTTTTTGGGATTTTGGTATATATGGTGTTTCAAATAGTTTATTCAAGTTTGTATTGACATATCTTTTTTCTTCTTTTGTAGATGATGTGCTACTTGAGGTGCTACCTGCAGCTGCATGAAGTAAATAATTGTTATGGGTTTTTCGGTGTTTCCCATCGTCACCTTGTATCTCTGGAAGTTTTGTATCTTCCGATTGACATAGCTCCGCATTTTTACAGTCATGCTGCTGACTAGTTTTGATTAGTTGTATCTCTTTATTTATGTTATCGACTTCTCTACAAAGAGTAGTCATAACTTTGAGTAGATCTTCCATAGTAGTTTCCTCAGTTTGAGTAGCTTTGTCTTGATATGTAATCTGCAATTGTATTTTTGTCAGTACATATCACCTCGATTGTAAATGTGAAGTTTAATATATTTAATACGAGTCTCCGTATTTCTTTGGTTGTAACTGAGTCTTGTACTTTCCTCGTTAGCCACCATTTCACCTGCGTATTATCTGTTCTAATAATAAACTTATTATATACAATATATGGTTCAAAAGCTAATAAACATTTATATATTGAGTATAATTCTTTTCTATTTATTTCCCATTTTATTTTGGGATTTGTAAATGTGCCTGAATAATACCTGCAATGATGTTCTATTTTTTCTTTATCATACCTGTATTTTAGTACTCCTCCATAGCTTATTTTACTAGCATCGGATTCTACTATATAGGTGAATTTGTTATTTTCGTCTGGGAAGCATAATTTTGGTAAATTCTTACATAGTGATTTTATTTTTCTTATTTGTTCTTGGTCTCTATCATCAAAATGATATTCTACATCTTTCTTTAATTTCTTATGTAATGGTTTTAGACTTTCTGCTAATTTTGGTATATATTCTCTTAATTGATTTACTAACCCTAAAAACGACTATAGTTTCTTTTTTATATCTATCTGTTCATCAGAATTTATTATTTTTTGTACTATGTGTGGCTGCATTTTTATACCATTTTTATCTATTTCTATTCCTAAGAATTCTATTTGATTTTTCATTATTTCAGCTTTTTTCTTACTCAAACTAATTCCTGAATACGTAACAATATGTATAAATTTTTCTAGTAATTTTATATGTTCATCTTGTGTTCTTGAATACAAGAGTATATCATTTACATATACTATGCAATTTTCTAATTGGTTGAAGTAATTATCCATGAAATGCTGGTATCTTCCTGGTGCATTTTTTTATCCAAAAGGTAATACGTTCCATTCATAAAATCCTTGGAGTACTGTAAATGCTGTTAGTTTTTTAGATTCTTCTTCTAGCTTAAGGTGGTAAAAGCCTGATTTGCAATCAAATTTACTAAAATAATTATATCCTTGGATTTGTCTTATTTTTAATATCTTATTTGGTATTGGATAATTGTATGTTTTAGTTTTGGCATTTAAGTTTCTATAATCAATAACCATCCTACTTTTTCCTCTTTTTTGTTCGCTATGTTTATTTACTATAAATGTTGGGCTAGTATGTTTGCTATTACTTTCTTGTATATATTTATTTTCTAATAATTCTTCTATGTGCATTTTGAATTCTTTTAGATCATCAAAATTGTATTTGAGAGGTTTTTGGGTAATTATACTATTTTCATCAATTAATTCTATTTTTACTTTGGTTTTGTCACGACCCAATTTCTCGGTCATGATGGCACCTACAACCCCCGGTAGGTGAACCAATCCCCGTAGCCCAGAACAGTTAGTAATGGGCTACTATTTAGCAAATAAGGGAACAAGACGAATAAAATAGATAACAGGGATATAAATATATACATATGCGGAAATTAAATCAAACCCCAAGACCTGGTATCATAGTACAGAGCCAAACTACATACATGGAGTACAAATAAACCAAAACTATACATACAGATGTCTCTGAATGGTAATAGAGTACATGAAGAAAAAGATAAACTAAAGCTAAGCTCCGATCGCCAAGAGCTCACCCTCAGTCCGAAGTAGTCCTCAACAGATCTCCAAGCACGAATCACAGCGATCTAACGGCGATGGCCCACGCTAGGATCTGCACCCAAAGATGCAGGGGTAGGGGTGAGCACCAAATGCGAAGCATAAGGTACCCAGTAGGTATCATAGGCCGACTGGGCACATATAAGATAAAAGCGTAGTAATAGACAGAATAGAAGCAAGTAGTCACAGAAATCAACGAAAGGTACACAGGAACTAGCCCAGAGGGAAATCAACAGAACCACATGTGAGGCTAGTAAGCAGAATATACACACCATAGGCGCAGGTGAAAGTAAGAAACAATGTGTCACGACCCAATTTCTTGGTCATGATGGCACCTACAACCCCCGGTAGGTGAACCAATCCCCGTAGCCCAGAACAGTTAGTAATGGGCTACTATCTAGCAAATAAGCGGACAAGACAAATAAAATAGATAGCAGGGATATAAATATATACCTATGCGAAAACTAAACCAAACCCCAAGACCTGGTATCCTAGTACAGAGCCAAACTATATACATGGAGTGCAAACTATCCAAAAGAATATATACAGATGTCTCTGAGTGGTAATAGAGTACATGAAGCAAAAGATAAACTAAAGCTAAGCTCCGACCGCCAAGAGCTCACCCTCAGCCTGAAGTAGTCCCTGACAGATCTCCCAGCACGAATCACAACGATCTAACGGCGATGGCCCACGCTAGGATCTGCACCCAAAGATGCAGGGGGTAGGGGTGAGCACCAAATGCGAAGCATAAGGTACCCAGTAGGTATCATAGGCCGACTGGGCACATATAAGATAAAAGCGTAGTAATAGACAGAATAGAAGCAAGTAGTCACAGAAATCAACAAAAGGTACACAAGAACTAGCCCAGAGGGAAATCAACAGAAGCACATGTGAGGCTAGTAAGTAGAATATACACACCATAGGCACAAGTGAAAGTAAGAAATAACGCACCTGGGGTCCTTGCAACAACAGTGTATACAAAATAAGTTTACGAAATAGACGGTATACCGGTAACCTCAAGTGTAAGAAGAAGAGAGAAAGAGTAACAATAGGCATGCTCAGAGACATGAATCAAACTCAACTAATCACACCAATCTCATACTTATCCATAATAGAGAACAATTCTATAAGTAAAAAGCAAAAGTCTACCTACAGTCCCCCAGCCGCCCATACAACCGAGGAACACAAACAAGTGAAAACAAACCCTCCGGCATCCCATACTACCGGAGCATACAATCAGCAAACAGCAAACAAGGGTGGAGCCTCAAACAATGAATGATATGATGCATGAAGATCTCAAGTGCCATGGTATCTCTGTATGTACCTCCTCCGGTGCCGATCCGGCCCAGCAGGTAGGCTCCATGGAAGGACTCTGCCCGTATACCTCTACTCCACCGTATACCCCTCCTCCGGCACACGCAGCCCATAGCCCCTGGCCCCGATGGCAAGGTCCATGGAGGTCCCCGACCCCATACTAAAACTCAGTATCAGAACATGTATCAAGATAGAGACCCAGTCTCGATATCAAGATAGAGACCCAGTCTCGAATGTGCATGCCCAGACCCTGTCCAGGACTAAAAATAGTAGAAAAATATCTCAAAAACCCCTCCAAGGGTGCCCGGGCGTAGCCGGGTCTAAGCAGTAAAAATCATATCTCAGGTGCTGGTCCGACCGGCTAAAAATCCATCTCAAGTAACAAAAAACTCAACTAGCACCCGTCCTGCCGATTAGCGATACATCGTAGAACTGATTGGAATTTAAAACATATTTTACTTTTGGCCCAAAAATCTCCAACAAGTGATCAACCCTTTCCCAAATCATTTCCTAAAAACGGTGGCCCCGGGCCATGCAAGGTTTAGAAAACAGTGCCAGTAGGCCCGAAGCCAAAACCACAGTAAAACATGGATAAAACCTCTTTATATGCATGGAAATGGTATGATCACACACAATAGCTGCCCCGCAGCTCACAACAACCTATCGACCCTGCACAGGCCCACAGCTACTCAGCAAGCATAACCAGCCTAGAAGGATAATTCTATGCCCGGGACTCGCGGACATTCCCAAAATCCCACCTTCTATGTTCCAGAGTCAACAAGGCCTCACAGGACCACAAGGGTAAATAAAATATATCGGCAAATACTACAAGCAACGGAGGAACAAAAGTAGGCGGATATGAATAAAGCGGTCAAGGTCTGTGGTACCAACCTAATAAACCAACCCAAGGATGCCCATTAATACAATTTTATTCTATATATGCGGAGTCTAGGGAAAATAAACCGTAACCTACCTGTCGTCCGATGACAAGCTGCTAGAACAACGATGTCCAAGCTCGAACCACTCCGAGAAAATCCAAAACTAAATCAGAATCGAATTTGGGCTTGAATAACTTGACGTAGATAATTGATTTCCTTTCAAGAATCAAAATAAAATATCAGAACATTGATCCTCCCAAATCCCCTTCACCATGCGTATATACATATAGGTAATGATATATACTGTAATGGCCACTTTAGAAAGGCATAACATAGCTTTCCAATTAATCCTTATCTAAGTGGCAAAAATCAGCCATGACATTAGTCAAATGGCTGCCACCTAATGAAGCTAGTCATGGCTGCCCACTTCCTCCACCTCCACGTGTAGTGGAGGTGGCTACACTACCCTAATTTTCGTTCCGCTTCATATGTATTCGGGTATTGCACAAATTCGTGGTATAATAAATATAATATTTTAAATATACCATAATTGATAGAAAATCATTTCCAATAAAACCCACTATATTATAATAATAATTTTCAACATAGCTAAATTTACTATCTCCGTTAAAATATTATGGAGTATAAAAACCTTATAAAATAAATATATATATATACTTATATCGTATCAAAGATATTTTTCATAAACCTTTAAAATATTTGAAAAGGCAATAATAATATAATTTTTACCAATTTCAACTTTTAAATAACGTATTTTCAAATACACGCACGAGGCTAATAAAATTCTTAAGTTTAGGCTCGTAATTCGCCTACGCACGATTTCGATATTCAAGAATTCTCTCGGGATCCTCCCTTATATTTTATCACTGTTTCGGAACTGAAATGGCATTTTCAAACGTGACGTCGAGGCTTAAATCGCGTTTAACCCGACCCGGTTCGCGACCCGGTTCGCAACCCATTTTCTGCCAGACAGTCCGCGGTAAAATAGTCATAACTCTTTACTCCGAGATCGGTTGGATGTAAGGTTTTATGCGTTGGAAACTAGACTCGTAGACCTTCGATTTGGTATTTCGGCGGACTTCTAACTCTTTATATATTGAGAGAAAAGCCCTGAGACATTTGACCCAAAGTTCAGAAAATTTGTTAAAGATCTTACGATATCTTTTGTCGATTTGCTTGACTTCAAAACTTATACGTGGAAATGACCGGAAGGGTCATTACACAACGCACCTGGGATCCTTGCAATAACAGTGTATACAAAGTAAGTTTACGAAATGAACGGTATACCGGTAACCTCAAGTGTAAGAAGAAAAGAGAAAGAGTAATAATAGGCATGCTCAGAGACATGAATCAAACTCAAATAGTCATACCAATCTCATACTTATCCATAATAGCGAACAATTCTGTAAGTAAAAGCAAAAGTCTACCTACAGTCCCCCGGCCGCCCATACAACCGAGGAACACAAACAAGTGAAAACAAACCCTCCGGCATCCCATACTACCGGAGCGTACAATCAGCAAACAACAAACAAGGGTGGAGCCTCAAACAATGAATGATATGATGCATGAAGATCTCAAGTGCCATGGTATCTCTGTATGTACCTCCTCCGGCGCCGATCCGGCCCAGCAGGTAGGTTCCATGGAAGGACACTGCCCGTATACCTCTACTCCGCCGTATACCCCTCCTCCGGCACACGCAGCCCGTAGCCCCTGGCCCGGATGGCAAGGTCCATGGAGGTCCCAGACCCCATACTAAAACTCAGTATCCGAATAGAGACCCAGTCTCGAATATGCAATGCCCAGACCCTGTCCAGGACTAAAGTAGTAGGAACATGTCTCAAAAACCCCTCCAAGGGTGCCCGGGCATAACCGGGTCTAAACAGTAAAAAGTCATCTCAGGTGCTCGGTCCGACCGAGGCTAAAAATCATCTCAAGTAACAAGAAAACTCAACTAGCACCCCGGCCCTGCCGAGTCTAGCGATAATCGTAAAACTGATGATTTTAAACATAATTTTACTTTCTTGCCCAAAAATATCCACAAGTTAAATCAAACCATTTCCAAATTATTTCCATCAAAAAGGGCCCCCCGGGCCATGCAAGGTTTAGAAAATAGTGCCAGTAGGCCCGAAGCCAAAACCACAGTAAAACACGGATAAAACCTCTTTATATGCATGGAAATGGTATGATCACACACAATAGCTGCCCCGCAGCTCACAATCAACCTATCGACCCTGCACAGGCCCACAGCTACTCAGCAAGCATAACCAGCCTAGAAGGATAATTCTATGCCCGGGACTCGCGGACATTCCCAAAATCCCACCTTCTATGTTCCAGAGTCAACAAGGCCTCACAGGACCACAAGGGTAAATAAAATATATCGGCAAATACTACAAGCAACGGAGGAACAAAAGTAGGCGGACATGAATAAAGCGGTCGAGGTCTGTGGTACCAACCTAATAAGCCAACCCAAGGATGTCCATTAATACAATTTTATTTTATATATACGGAGTCTAGGGAAAATAAACCGTAACCTACCTGTCGTCCGATGACAAGATGCTAGAACGATGTCCAAGCTCGAACCACTCCGAGAAAATCCAAAACTAGATCAGAATCGGACTTGGGCTTGAATAACTTGACGTAGATAATTGATTTTCCATTTTCCGTGATCAAATATAAGAACAACCAAGAAAAAAATGCTTTCTCCACCCAAAATCCCTGTCCGCCTAATATCTATGTGCCGTATAGAATTGTGGAGCAAAAGCAAATAATGGAAATGTAATGCTTGCAGAAGTTTATCTTTGTTAATGATCTTTCTAAGGATCAAGAGCAATTGATAATGATGCTGCCCCTCTAAATGCCACCACACACTTTTTAGTGATTGTTGGCCACCCCCTCCACCTACACGTGGAGTGGAGGTGGCACTTACAAGCCAACAATACACTATTTCTATCCCGTTATTTATATACTCGGGTATTGCATAAATTCGTGGTGAAATAAATATAATATTTTAAATATACCATAATTCATAGAAAATCATTTCCAATAAAACCTACTAGATTATAATAATAATTTTCAACGCACTAAGTTTACTATCTCCGTTAAAATATTACAATGTATAAAAACTTTATAAAATAAATACATATACAATTATAATGTATCAAAAATATTTTCCATAAACCTTTAAAATGTTTTGCAAAGGTAATAATAATATAACATAACTTCCTACCACCTTCGACTTTTAAATAAAATACTTTCAAATACGCACGATTTCGATACTCAAGAATTCTCTCGGGACCCTCCCTTATTTTTTATAACTGTTTCGGAACTGAGATGGCGTCTTAAAACGTGAAGTTGAGGCTTAAATCGCGTTTAACCCGACCCGGTTCGCGACCCGGTTCGCAACCCGTTTTCTGCCGGACAGTCCGCGGTAAAATAGTCATAACTTTTTACTCCGAGATCAGTTGGACGTGAGGTTTTGTGCGTTGGAAACTAGACTCGTAGACCTTCGATTTGGTATTTCGGGGGACTTCTAACTCTTTATATATTGGGATAAAAGCCCTGAGACATTTGACCCAAAGTTCAGGAAATTTGTTAAAGATCTTACGATATCTTTTGTCGATTTGCTTGACTTCAAAACTTATACGTGGAAATGACCGGAAGGGTCATTACAGGTTTTATGTTTTTCCCATCCTTTTAAGGGATTTTCACTATATAATGGTTCTAATCGATCTTGAATGATTTTTAGTTTATCTATAGCAAATATAATTAATTCTATTTTATGCTCATTTGTTTTTATATTTTCTAATTTCTGGGTAATTTTCTCGCTTCCTTTTATCCATGGGGTAGGTTTTCTATTTTTATTATATACTCTTTTAGCTCCTACTTTGTGTTTACATGGTGTAGTAAACCAACAGTGCATTTTTGTTATTATATGTGGATATAGTTTTTCTAGAAACGGCATTCCTAAAAGTATATCTTTGTTTGTGAATTCATAGCTATATATTTCTTCTATGGTTAATATCTTATCCCATATTTGTAGTTTTATATTTTTTGCTTTATGATTTATCATACTCCCTTCATTATTAAATCATGTTACTACTATCGGTGTGGTCAATTTTTCCCATTTTTCATCTGGTAGACAATTATGTTTACACATATTAGCTTCTGCTCCTGTATCTATCATCGGGGTATAGTATCTATTGTAGTAATTTTCTACTATTATTTTGGCAACTATATAAATTTTTATTTTTATTTCATATTGTTCGTTTTATTATGACTTTTTTATTTTTATATGTAACAGTTAACTGGGTGTTTTCTAAATTATACGGTTTCATGCCTTCTAACCATTTTATTCCTAATATGATATTTTTATCTCCATGATATATTTTAAAATTTATTACCATTGGTATCCCGCCATTGATTAATTCTTTGTCACGACCCAATTTCTCGGTCATGATGGCACCTACAACCCCCGATAGGTGAACCAACCCCCGTAGCCCAGAACAGTTAGTAATGGGCTACTATCTAGCAAATAAGGGAACAAGACGAATAAAATAGATAACAAGGATATAAATATATATACATATGCGGAAACTAAACCAAACCCTAAGACCTGGTATCATAGTACAGAGCCCAACTACATACATGGAGTGCAAATAAACCAAAAGAATATATACAGATGTCTCTGAATGGTAATAGAGTACATGAAGCAAAAGATAAACTAAAGCCAAGCTCCGATCGCCAAGAGCTCACCCTCAGCCTGAAGTAGTCCTCACAGATCTCCAAGCACGAATCACAGCGATCTAACGGCGATGGGCCACGCCAAGATCTGCACCCAAAGATGCAGGGGGGGAGGGGTGAGCACCAAATGCGAAGCATAAGTACCAGTAAAGGGTATCATTAGGCCGACTGGGCACATATAGATAAAAGCGCAGTAATAGACAGAATAGAAGCAAGTAGTCACAGAAATCAACGAAAGGTACACAGGAACTAGCCCAGAGGGAAATCAACAGAACCACATGTGAGGCTAGCAAGCAGAATATACACACCAAAGGCACAGGTGAAAGTAAGAAATAACGCACCTGGGGTCCTTGCAACAACAGTGTATACAAAATAAGTTTACGAAATGGACGGTATACCGGTAACCTCAAGTGTAAGAAGAAGAGAGAAAGAGTAACAATAGGCATGCTCAGAGACATGAATCAAACTCAACTAATCATACCAATCTCATACTTATCCATAATAGAGAACAATTCTGTAAGTAAAAGCAAAAGTCTACCTACAGTCCCCCGGCCGCCCATACAACCGAGGAACACAAACAAGTGAAAACAAACCCTCCGGCATCCCATACTACCGGAGCGTACAATCAGCAAACAGCAAACAAGGGTGGAACCTCAAACCATGAATGATATGATGCATGAAGATCTCAAGTGCCATAGTATCTCTGTATGTACCTCCTCCGGCGCCGATCCGGCCCAGCAGGTAGGTTCCATGGAAGGACTCTGCCCGTATACCTCTACTCCCCCGTATACCCCTCTTCCGGCACATGCAGCCCGTAGCCCCTGGCCCGGATAGCAAGGTCCATGGAGGTCCCCGACCCCATACTAAAACTCAGTATCAGAACATGTATCAAGATAGAGACCCAGTCTCGATATCAAGATAGAGACCCAGTCTCGAATATGCATGCCCAGACCTTGTCCAGGACTAAAAATAGTAGGAAAATATCTCAAAAACCCCTCCAAGGGTGCCCGGGCGTAGCCGGGTCTAAACAGTAAAAAGTCATCTCAGGTGCTCGGTCCAACCGAGGCTAAAATCATCTCAAGTAACAAGAAAACTCAACTAGCACCCCGGCCTGCCGAGTCTAGCGAAATCATAAAACTGATGATTTAAACATAATTTTACCTTCTTCTTGCCCAAAAATCTCCACAAGTGAAATCAAACCATTTCCAAATTATTTCCATCAAAAACGGGCCCCCCGGGCCATGCAAGGTTTAGAAAATAGTGCCAGTAGGCCCGAAGCCAAAAACGTAGTAAAACATGGATAAAACCTCTTTATATGCATGGAAATGGTATGATCACACACAATAGCTGCCCAACAGCTCACAATCAACCTATCGACCCTGCACAGGCCCACAGCTACTCAGCAAGCATAACCAGCCTAGAAGGATAATTCTATGCCCGGGACTCGCGGACATTCCCCAAAATCCCACCTTCTATGTTCCAGAGTCAACAAGGCCTCGCAGGACCACAAGGGTAAATAAAATATATCCGCAAATACTACAAGCAACGGAGAAATAAAAATAGGCGGACATGAATAAAGCGGTCAAGGTCTGTGGTACCAACCTAATAAACCAACCCAAGGATGCCCATTAATACAATTTTATTTTATATATACGGAGTCTAGGGAAAATAAACCATAACCTACCTGTCGTCCGACGACAAGCTGCTGGAACAACGATGTCCAAGCTCGAACCACTCCGAGAAAATCCAAAACTAAATCGAAATCGAATTCGGATTTGGGACGGAATATCTTGACGTATATAATTGATTTTCTTTCGATGACCGAATATAGCATCAAAGAAATTTTCCTTCAGAATATTCGCTAGCGCATAAGATGAACACAATATGATGAATGAAAGTGTACGTTGAAGAACGTGATCAGTATGTTGACAGCCAATTACATTTGCAATTGTTCAATTGTTTAAATGAGTAGGCAGCATGCATTTCAATGTTATGAAATGTTAACATGCTGCCACATGCTGCCTAATTCGTGTACAAGGCCTCCACTTCCACGTGGAAGTGGAGGTGGCTACAAATTCTCCCCGTTAGGTATATACTCGGGTATTGCGTAAATTCGTGGTAAAATAAATATAATATTTTAAATATACCATAATTCATAGAAAATTATTTCTAATAAAACCTACTATATTAAAATAATAAATTTTAACATAACTAAATTTACTATTTCCATTAAAATATTACGGAGTATAAAAACCTTATAAAATAAATACATATATACTTATAACGTATCAAAAATATTTTTCATAAACCTTTAAAATATTTTGAAAAGGCAATAATAATATAATTTTTACCAAATTCAACTTCTAAATAAATATTTGAATTACACGCACGATACTTATAAAGTTCTTAGGTTTAGACTCGTAATTCGCCAACGCACGATTTTGATACTCAAGAATTCTCTCGGGATCCTCCCTTATTTTTTATAACTATTTCGGAACTGAAATGGCATTTTAAAACGTGACGTCGAGGCTTAAATCGCGTTTAACCCGACCCGGTTCGCGACCCGGTTCGCAACCCATTTTCTGCCAGACAGTCCGCGGTAAAACAGTCATAACTCTTTACTCCGAGATCGGTTGGACGTGAGGTTTTGTGCGTTGGAAACTAGACTCGTAAACCTTCGATTTGGTATTTTGGGGGACTTCTAACTCTTTATATATTGGGAGAAAAGTCCCGAGACATTTGACCCAAAGTTCAGAAAATTTGTTAAGGATCTTACGATAACTTTTGTCGATTTGCTCGGCTTCAAACTTAAACGTGGAAATGACCGGAAGGGTCATTACATAAAACCACAGTAAAACATGGATAAAACCTCTTTATATGCATGGAAATGGTATGATCACACACAATAGCTGCCCCGCAGCTCACAATCAACCTATCGACCCTGCACAGGCCCACAGCTACTCAGCAAGCATAACCAGCCTAGAAGGATAATTCTATGCCCGGGACTCGCGGACATTCCCAAAAATCCCACCTTCTATGTTCCAGAGTCAACAAGGCCTCACAGGACCACAAGGGTAAATAAAATATACCGGCAAATACTACAAACAACGGAGGAACAAAAGTAGGCGGTCATGAATAAAGCGGTCGAGGTCTGTGGTACCAACCTAATAAACCAACCCAAGGATGCCCATTAATACAATTTTATTTTATATATACGGAGTCTAGGAAAAATAAACCGTAACCTACCTGTCGTCCGATGACAAGATGCTAGAACGATGTCCAAGCTCGAACCACTCCGAGAAAATCCAAAACTAAATCGGAATCGGAATCGGATTTGGGATGGAACAACTTGACGTAGATAATTGATTTACTTTATCAAATATATTTTTCTCACAACAAAACCTCTCACGTGAATGAATATTTAAGAATGAGCAAATGTTAGTAAGGAACTTGTAGAGAAGTTGGTTGCTAATTGCTGAGCAAATGGATATTTGCAATTTCAAAAGCATTCTGCTAAGCATTGACCAAAATGCTTGTTACACTTTAATTAATGTGACCAACGTGACATGTGGCAGCCCCTTAGTATTGAGAGGTTGCTGCACTCTCTCCTCCACTTCCACGTGGAGGTGGAGGTGGCAACCAATCTCACCCCGCTAAGTATAAACTCGGGTATTGCGTAAATTCGTGGTAAAATAAATATAATTTTTGAATATACCATAATTCATAGAAAATTATTTCAAACAAAACCTACTATATTATAATAATAACTTTCAACATAGCTAAATTTACTATCTCCGTTAAAATATTACGGAGTATAAAAACTTTATAAAATAAATACGTATACACTTATATCGTATCAAAGATATTTTTCATAAACCTTTTAAAATATTTTGGAAATGTAATAATAATATAATTTTTACAAAATTCAACTTTTAAATAAATATTTCAAATATACGCATGATGCTAAAAATTCTTAAGTTTAGGCTCATAATTCGCCAACGCACGATTTTGATACTCAAGAATTCTCTCGGGATCCTCCCTTATGTTTTATCACTGTTTCGAAACTGAAATGGCATTTTAAAACGTGACGTTGAGGCTTAAATCGAGTTTAACCCGACCCGATTCGCGACCCGGTTCGTGACCCGTTTTCTGCCAGACAGTCCGCGGTAAAACAGTCATAACCTTTTACTCCGAGACCCGTTGGATGTGAGGTTTTGTGCGTTGGAAACTAGACTCGTAGACCTTCGATTTGGTATCTCGGGGGACTTCTAACTCTTTATATATTGGGAGAAAAGTCCTGATACATTTGACCCAAGGTTCAGAAAATTTGTTAAAGGTCTTACGATATCTTTTGTCGATTTGCTTGACTTCAAAACTTAAACGTGGAAATGACCGGGAGGGTCATTACACAATCAAATTTACTAAAATAGTTATATCCTTGTATTTGTCTGATTTTTAGTATTTTATTTGGTATTGGATAATTATATGTTTTTGTTTTTGCATTTAAATTTCTATAATCTATAACCATTCTACTTTTTCCTCGTTTTTGTTCACTATGTTTATTTACTATAAATGCTGGACTAGTGTGTTTGCTGTTACTTTCTTGTATATATTTATTGTCTAATAATTCTTGTATATGCATTTTAAATTCTGTTAGGTCCGTAAAATTGTATTTTAAAGGTTTTTGCATTATTATACTATTTTCATCTATTAGTTCAATTTTTATTTTTGTTTTATGTTTTTCCCATCCTTGTAAGGGATTATCATTATATAGTAGTTCTAATTTATCTTGGAGTAGTTTTATCTTATTTATAGAAAATATGATTATTTCTATTTTATGGTTGCTTGGTGTTATATTTTCTCACTTCCTTTGATCCATGGTGTTGTTTTTCTTAATTTATTATTTACTCTTTTTGCTCCTACTCTTTGTCCACATGGGGTAGTAAACCACCAATGTGTCTTTGTTATAGTATGTGGGAATAATTTATCTAAGAATGGCATTCCTAGCAATATATCTTTATTTGTAAATTCATAATTATATATTTCTCCTATGGTTAGTATTTTATCCCATATTTGTATTTTTAGATTCCTTGCTTTATATGTTATCATACTTCCTTCATTGTTAAATCCCGTTACTACTAAGGGTGTTTTCAATTCTTCCCATTTATCTTCTGGTAGACAATTATGTTTACACATGTTAGCTTCTGTTCCTGTATCCATCATAGGTGTATAATATCTATTATAGTATCCTTCTACTATTATCTTGGCAAGTATATATATTTTTGTCATTTATTATGTTAACTTATTATTTTATCATATTAAGGTTCTTTTGATTACTACCTTTTTATTTTCATAACTTATTGTTAATTGCTTATCTTCTAGGTTATATGGTTTAACTTTTTCTAACCACTTTGCTCCTAGCGTGATATTTTTATCTCCTTGATATATTTTGAAATTTATTAATATTGGTATTCCTCCAATAATTAATTCTTTTTCGGTTGTTTCTTCAATTTGTCTTAATGCTTTTGGTAATTCCGAATTTTGTTGTTCATTTGTTATTATTTCTTTTTTTGGTATTAATTCTCTTGCAATATAATTTTCTTGTTGTCCTGTATTTATTAATATTAAATATTTCCTTTGGTCCATTAATCCTGTTATGTAGTAATGATATGGTTTTATTTCTTCTATTAATTTTGGTGGAGTTACATAATTTATCCTTCTTGATGTACTCATTCTTGATGATGTTTCTGGTATTTCATTACTTGTTCGTTTTGACGTTTCTATTCTTTCCTTTACTATTTCTAAGTCTTCGTCGATGTCCATTTCTGCATAACTATAATCATTATTATCTATAACTGATACTATTCTTTCGAACGGATTTTCTATTTTAATTCTATTTATTTTATTTCTAGCTGTTATTTTATGTTTTGTTGTAAGGATATATAAGTTTTTACATCTTGCCGTAAATATCTTACTTCCTGGTGCTAGTTCTATTCCCGACATTTTCCAGTATAAAACTAATGATCTATCTATATTTTTATCATCTATTGCTACTGAATAATTTGCACTTATTATGAATTTAAATTTTTGGTATATTAGATTACCTTTTACTGCACTTATTACACTTTTTTCTATAGGTTGTATAATTCTATCATCCGCTAAGTATATTTCTATAGGGGTATCTATTCCTTCTCTAAAACATGCTTTTATTAGTATTTCTGTTCCTCCTAAATGTACGTATTTTATTGGATTTTTTGCTTTTATATCTTGTATTTCTTTATTTAGTACTTTTTTATTCAAGATTGGTATTCTAGCTTTACCTTTAATGTATTTACAATCTATTATATGTTCTCTTTGGCTTATTACATAATATTCTTCTTTTTGTCTTTTAAACCAATTTTTTATTGTTGGTACCTCTAATATTTTATCTATGCTTAGATCTAATTCTTTTCCCTTTATTTGTTCAAATATATTGGTGTCAAATATTATTTTTTATTCTGAGGATTGTTCATCTTGGTGTTCTTCTTGTTGTATTATCCTTATATCTTTCTCAGTCATAATTTTCTTCTTCCGATTCTCCTATATTATTATTTATATCATTTTCGCTTTCGTTTTCTGATAATTCATTTTCTGACAATTCATATATACTGTCTTCACTCCCTAATTCATAATCTATATATTTCATTTGTGTATATTTATCATCTCCTATTATTATTTCGGTAATTTATTTTTTCTTTGGATTTTTTGGTAATTTGCAATCTCTAGCTAAGTGTCCTAGTTTTCCACAATTGTAACAAGTACATTCCGTTAATTTTTTCTTTGTTTATATGGTTTTTTATATTTGTAATTTTTTACATAATATCTTCTTCTTGGTTTTTATACTTATATTTTGATTTATATGGTTTATATTTACTACTATATCTTTTTATTTTCTTATGTTTTTTATAATATTTATCTGTGCATCCGAATTGGGGTGCTGTTCTATCTTTACAACATGCTAAATTTCTTACTAATATTTTATCCATTTTAATATTTTCTTTGTATTTTTCACATAATTCCATAAACCAATTTTGTAAAAATTTTATTCGAGCTCCTAGGGTATCTACTAATTCTGCTTCATTCCAATTTTTTATTATTTTTGAACTAAAAGGTTCTGGTAATTTAGTAAAATATAATTTTCTTATTTCTTTACTTTCATCTGGATTATATGTTCCTTTGTAATAATAGTCTTTAAATGCACAAGTATATTCATCTAGATAGCACATATTACATATTGCTAATTTTGACATTAAATTTCTGTTTATAATTTTTTCTTTATTTTGTTCTTCTATTTCCGTCGTCATACTACCAAATTCATTTCTTATTGCTATTTCATATTTAAATAATATTTCCGTAGCTGTTGTAGCATCTGTTCCATCGTATTTTTTATCACTTCTTAATGTTTCTAGACTTTCATTTGTTAAATTTTGTAACCATAATTTTACCGTTCCTATGAGTGTTCTTTCTATATATTCTGGCGTTTCAGCTATCGATATTTTATTGTCTATTAATTGTTTTGAGATATATCCTGTCCATAATTGAATTGTTTTATTTATATCTGCTACACAATCTAGATCTAAAAAATTATTTTGTTCAGTTATCTGCCTTGGTGTCCATTTCTTATTCAGCCCTTTTTCCCATAACGTTTTATTTCTATCATACGAATTATAGTCTATCCTATAGTAGCTTGGATTTAATTGCTTTGGATTTTTTACTCCTGATGTGCTTGGTTTATCATCAGTGCTCATATCTCCTGTATTTATTTCTGGATTTATTTTTGCTTTTTCCATTTTTTCTACTAGTTCGGTATATGTTTCACTTGTTTCCGAATAGTTTTCTCCTAGATTATTATCATTATCACTTTCTTCACTTATTTCGTCTATGCTTATTTTTGGTAGATTGTCTTGTTCTTCTTCTAATTGTAATTTAAATTTTTCTATTTCATTTGTCAATTTTAACTCTTGTTCCTCTTCTCTACATTTTTCTTTTTCTTTTTGCTTACTTGCATATAATTGTTTTAGCACTTCTAATTCTTTTTCTAGTTCTATTATTTTAGTGTTTTTTACTTCTTCTATTCGTTGTAATTTTTCTTTTGTTTGTTGTTGTATTTTTTCAATTTCTCGTTTCCTATCTATTTCTTCATTTTCTTTTGTTATTCTAACCATTGCGGTTAATTTATCTTCTAATTTTACCGTTTTTTTTTCTAACATTAAATTTAGATTATCTCCTATTTTTTTATATCTTCTTCCTAAATTAGAAAATACTACTGTTATCTTTAATCCTTCCGGATTTACATATGTTTTTTCTTCTAATGCAAATTCTTCTTTATTCATTTATAAATTATGTTGGTATTTATATTCTAGACTGTCTATTTGTAATTGTAATTCTAATATAACTCTTCTTTGTGCTAATAGAGATTTATGGCAAACTCCTGCAAATATATTAGTATTTAGTCTATTTTGTCTATGTTCCAATTCTTGTCTTTTTACTATAATCATTTCATTAAGCTTTTGTCTGTGTTTGTTATTGTTATTAGTCATTTTTTTTAAATATTTAATGTATTTATATTCTATTTTAGATATGGTATTAATTAATTTGTTCAATTTGTTATTATCAGTTTTTGTAATACTGAGTTGTTTATATTCCGGGTATAAGCTCTTTAGTTTTCTTTTCAATTTTCTTATCTTCTTACTAATAACTCCTATATGCTCTGATACCATTTTTGGAGTGCCAGTGCGCGTTATGTGTGCGGAAGTGTTTTTATTCATTATTTTTAATTGAGTCTATATCTGGATATATATCTGATTCGTATGGCCAAAAATCTTCTCTAGAATTAATGATTTTATCAAGTATGTTTTGTTGTAAATCTCTGTTAAGATTAACTGTTTTAATGATAGTGATTAATATTTTATCTTTAAAGAATATTTGATATTTTGAGGGGTTACTTATTATTTTTACTTATCATTTTCTGACAATTCATATATACTGTTTTCACTCCCTAATTCATAATCTATATATTCCATTTGTGTATATTTGTAATGACCCTTCCAGTCATTTCCACGTATAAGTTTTGAAGTCAAGCAAATCGACAAAAGTTATCGTAAGTTCTTTAACAAATTTTCTGAACTTTGGGTCAAATGTCTCGGGACTTTTCTCCCAATATATAAAGAGTTAGAAGTCCCCCGAAATACCAAATCGAAGGTCTACGGGTCTAGTTTCCAACGCACAAAACCTCACGTCCAACCGATCTTGGAGTAAAGAGTTATGACTGTTTTACCGCGGTCTGTCTGGCAGAAAACGGGTTGCGAACCGGGTCGCGAACCGGGTCGGGTTAAACCTGATTTAAGCCTCGATTTCACGTTTTAAAATGCCATTTTAGTTCCGAAACAGTGATAAAATATAAGGGAGAATCCCGAGAGAATTCTTGAGTATCAAAATCGTGCGTTGGCGAATTACGAGCCTAAACTTGAGAATTTTATTAGCCTCGTGCGTGTATTTGAAAATACGTTATTTAAAAGTTGAAATTGGTAAAAATTATATTATTATTGCCTTTTCAAAATATTTTAGAGGTTTATGAAAAATATATTTGATACGATATAAGTGTATACGTATTTATTTTATAAGGTTTTTATACTCCGTAATATTTTAATGGAGATAGTAAATTTAGCTATGTTGAAAGTTATTATTATAATATAGTAGGTTTTGTTTGAAATAATTTTCTATGAATTATGGTATATTTAAAGTATTATATTTATTTTACCACGAATTTATGCAATACCCGAATATATAAATAACGGGACGAAAATATTATTTTGTTACCTTGCAATTGCCACCTCCACTCCACGTGTAGGTGGAGGGAGTGGCCAGCAAGCACTATCAGCATGGTGGCAGCATATTACATAAGTGGCAGTATTGCTTAATGTTGGCAATCCAACATACTTATTATATATAGCTGCCAAACTTTCAAAGTTTGGCAGCATTTAATTCTCTTTCCATTTTTTTTATATATTAGATAGTGATGTTGCAGCAGTAAAGGCCACCTTCTACATACGTATACGGAGAGAATTAGGTGGAACTAGATATATTTTGACGTTGTGTTTAATTTCGGGAAGGAAATCAATTATCTACGTCAAGTTATTCCATCCCAAATCCGAATCCGATTCCGATTTAGTTTTGGATTTTCTCGGAGTGGTTCGAGCTTGGACATCGTTGTTCCAGCAGCTTGTCGTCGGACGACAGGTAGGTTACGGTTTAATTTCCCTAGACTCCGTATATATAAAATAAAATTGTATTAATGGGCATCCTTGGGTTGGTTTATTAGGTTGGTACCACAGACCTCGACCGCTTTATTCATGTCCGCCTACTTTTGTTCCTCCGTTGTTTGTAGTATTTGCGGTTATATTTTATTTACCCTTGTGGTCCTGTGAGGCCTTGTTGACTCTGGAACATAGAAGGTGGGATTTTGGGAATGTCCTCGAGTCCCGGGCATAGAATTATCCTTCTAGGCTGGTTATGCTTGCTGAGTAGCTGTGGGCCTGTGCAGGGTCAATAGGTTGATTGTGAGCTGCGGGGCAGCTATTGTGTGTGATCATACCATTTCCATGCATATAAAGAGGTTTTATCCACGTTTTACTGTGGTTTTGGCTTCGGGCCTACTGACACTGTTTTCTAAACCTTGCATGGCCCGGGGGGCCCGTTTTAGATGGAAATGATTTGGAAATGGTTGATTTCACTTGTGGAGATTTTTGGGCAAGAAAGTAAAATTAGGTTTAAAATCATCAGTTTTATGATTATCGCTAGACTCGGCAGGGCCGGGGTGCTAGTTGAGTTTTCTTGTTACTTAAGATGATTTTTAGCCTCGGTCGGACCGAGCACCTGAGATGACTTTTGACTGTTTAGACCCGGCTACGCCCGGGCACCCTTGGAGGGGTTTTTGAGATATTTTCCTACTATTTTTAGTCCTGGACAGGGTCTGGGCATGCATATTCGAGACTGGGTCTCTATCTTGATATCGACACTGGGTCTCTATCTTGATACATGTTCTGATACTGAGTTTTGGTATGGGGTCGGGGACCTCCATGGACCTTGCTATCCGGGCCAGGGGCTACGGGCTGCGGGTGCCGGAAGAGGGGTATACGGGGGAGTAGAGGTATACGGGCAGAGTCCTTCCATGGAACCTACCTGCTGGGCCGGATCGGCGCCGGAGGAGGTACATACAGAGATACTATGGCACTTGAGATCTTCATGCATCATATCATTCATGGTTCGAGGTTCCACCCTTGTTTGCTGTTTGCTGATTGTACGCTCCGGTAGTATGGGATGCCGGAGGGTTTGTTTCACTTGTTTGTGTTCCTCGGTTGTATGGGCGGCCGAGGGACTGTAGGTAGACTTTTGCTTTCTACTTATAGAATTGTTCTCTATTATGGATAAGTATGAGATTGGTGTGATTAGTTGAGTTTGATTCATGTCTCTGAGCATGCCTATTATTACTCTTTCTCTCTTCTTCTTACACTTGAGGTTACCGGTATACCGTCCATTTCGTAAATTTATTTTATATACACTGTTGTTGCAAGGACCCCAGGTGCGTTGTTCCTTACTTTCACCTGTGCCTATGGTGTGTATATTCTTCTTACTAGCCTCATATGTGGTTCTGTTGATTTCCCTCTGGGCTAGTTCCTGTGTATCTTTCATTGATTTCTGTGACTACTTGCTTCTATTCTGTCTATTACTGCGCTTTTATCTTATATGTGCCCAGTCGGCCTATGATACCTACTGGGTACCTTATGCTTCGCATTTGGTGCTCACCCCTACCCCCTGCATCTTTGGGTGCAGATCCTAACGTGGGCCATCGCCGTTAGATCGCTGTGATTCGTGCTTGGAGATCTGTTGGAGACTACTTCAGGCTGAGGGTGAGCTCTTGGCGATCGGAGCTTAGCTTTAGTTTAGCTTTTGCTTCATGTACTCTATTACCATTCAGAGACATTTGTATATATAGTTTTGGTTTATTTGCACTCCATGTATATAGTTTGGCTCTGTACTATGATACCAGGTCTTGGGGTTTGGTGTAGTTTCCATATATGTATATATTTATATCCCTGTTATCTATTTTATTCGTCTTGTTCCCTTTTTGCTAGATAGTAGCCCATTACTAACTGTTCTGGGCTACGAGAATTGGTTCGCCTACTGGGGGGTTGTAGGCGCCATCATGACCGAGAAATCGGGTCGTGACACTATCATAGGCCTACTGGGTGCGTATAAGATATAAGAGCAATAATATAGCAGAAAGAAAACAAGTAGTTAGAGAAACAATGAATAAGTACACGGAAGCTAGCAGTGAAGGAATACAAGGAGAAAACAATCATGCTCGACTAGCTACTAGACATATATATCTCACAGACACAGGTGAAAGGAAGAAATAACGCACCTGGGATCCTTGCAATAACAATATATATAGATAGTTTTAGAAATAGGCGGTATAAACGTAACCTCAAGTAAAAAGGGAAGGAGGAAAGAAGAATAACGATAATATGCTCGAAAATAAGATTAATAACCAAGTCATGCTACTAATACTACTCTCAAGTCAGGAAAGAATCAACTGGGAGCCCAAATACAACTTATCAAGTGAACCAAATGTATATACTACCACCCTCAATATCCACCCATCATATGAAATCACAATAAGGATCAATATCTCAATAGAGTAACAATAAGTCTAATTACAGTCCCAACAGGCACCCATACACCTGAGGAACACAGACAAGTGAAGATAAACCCTTCGGCACCCATACTACCGGAGCGTACACTCAGTAAATAACAAACAAGGGTGAAATCTCACAAAAATGGATGCTGAAACCAAGTGATAGTAGTGTCGTAGGTTACCCCCTTCGGTACCTAAAAAGCCCAATAGAGGCAGGATCCATGGAAAGGATTCCCTCGATACCTCAACTCCATCGTACACCCCTCCTCCGGTCACCCTTGTCCCGTAGCTCTTGGTCCATAATGGTAGGTGATGTGACGCCATTTTACGTCACTTTCGACTCCTTTTTACTAAGAACAATCGTGCGTTTTCAAGCAACCGTTGTTGTTTTTGATGTTTTTATGTTGTATTTGTAGGAAATGGAAACAAACACGGAAACGGACGGAAATACAAGAAAAAGAGGATTCTGCCTAAGAGTGACGGCCTGAGTGACGGTCCGTCACACATGTGACGTTCCGTCACATAGACCGTCGCATGGAGGTAGCAAAGGAGGTGGCACCACTGGTTAACAGTGACGGTCCAGGCGACGGTCCGTCACTGGCTTGACGGTCCGTCATCCTGGCCGTCAAGTTAAGGCAGTAGCTTCTAGCGGCTGCACGCGTTTTGGGGATTCCTAGCCCGTTTTGGATTTGGCTTCTATTACTCCTATAAATACCCTATGATAGGTTTATTTTAATTATCATTCACCCATTAGTTTAAAACACGTTTTAGTTATTTTTGAGATCAAACAACACGGTTCATTTGTATTGAACTCGTGTTCTTGATTCGTTCGTGAGTTCTTGGTATTTCTTGTTCTTGGATATTGGAAGATTGATTGTTTCATTATATTGTAAGATTTTTCTTCCCTTTATTATGAATACAACTATTTTCTCTTCTTCTTTGAGCATGAGTAACTAAAACTCCCGCAACTAGGGTTGTGGGAGCCATGGCTAAAGTAGCGATATAGATTCCGGGTAGCGACGGGTTCAATTTACATGTAGTCACGTTGTTAATCTTACTTTATGTCACGTTTTCTAGTGGTTGCAAACATTAGAACATGCCTAGGTTTAATTTGCTTGAGTAAAGAGATTAAAACCGGGAAAACTTGATTAACAACAAGGATTCGAGACTACTAGCTCTCGTCTAATGATTAATGCCGTAACTGGATTAATCTACTTGATGTTAGGATTGAACGCTAAAAAGCACATCTTTTTGAGGTCGAGAGAATAGAAAAGGAAATTTGTTTATTTGGTCGCGAGACGTTTAGACGATACAATTGACGCAATCACATCGTGACACGCATATAGAAAGAACTCGGTTAAGCCTAGAATCGACATTGTTACAACGCCATGGTGAACACGTCCCTAGTTCATTCTCTCCTATTGATTATTTCTTTTACATTATTGTTGCTTTTGTTTACGAATTGTTCACAAAACCCCCCCTTTTATTTATCGGAAACATTTGATCACTAGTCATCTACTTCACTAAAGTCTTAATCTTCACCATATTCTCTGTGGGATTCGACCCCAACCTTTGTTTGGGTTCTTTACTTGACAACGATCGCTTACGCTTCTTTAATTAGAAGTGTAGTTTGAGCGTTATCAAATAGTGGCGCCGTTGCCGGGGAATACGGTTTTTGATTAAGTCTGGTGTGTTTAGTTGACTTTTAGTCATAATTTCCTGCTTTTATTTTTGTTTGTTGTTTTTCTTTTTGGACAGGGTACAGGTTGTGCATGCCAAGTACCCGAGGTTCGGGGGAACAAATTTTACCTTACGACCCCGAACTTGCGAGAACATTGAGGCGGAATATGGCCGCACAATTAGACGCAGCAAGGATCGCTGCAGAACTGCAGGCCCAACAAAATTTGAATGCTGGTGGTCTGCAGGATGATGGTGTACGGAATGATGAGGAGCTTGATTTAGATGGAGCTGGCGCGACAGGCGCCATTATTGTTCCACCGCTACCGCCCGGAGCAAAGTTCAATATCACTAGCACGATGATTCAGTTGCTGAATTTGAGGGGTGTATTCCGTGGTGCCGCTGGTGATGATCCAAACCAGCACTTAATGAACTTCGTGGGGATCTGCAAATCATTTGAGCTGCCAGGCGTGAGTCAGACAGCGATCAGGCTCCGGTTGTTTCCATTGTCTCTGTCTGATGAGGCAGCATTGTGGTTAACGGAGCTGACCCCCGACTCTATCGCAACGTGGGGCGAGTTGAGAGGAGCTTTCCTAGAAAGGTTCTTTCCTCCCTCTCGGATGATACAGCTGAGGGACGAGATTAGCAACTTCAGGCAGCAACCGCACGAAGCACTGCACGAGACTTGGTTGCGATTTAAGAAGAAGCTGATACAGTGCCCCAACCATCAGCTGAACAACGAATTCTTGATGCAGACATTCTACAGGGCACTAAATTCGGCTACCAAGCCAACATTGGACAACGCAGCAGGTGGAGCGTTTATGGGTCACACTTTTGCCGACGCCACAGCTATTTTGGACAGGCTCACCAAGACCAACAGAGCCTGGCACACACGGGATTCAGAGGTTGCAGCTAGCACCTATACCGTTGGCATGTCAGCAGAGCAGCGAAGGAAAGAGGAGGAGCGCGACCAAGACATGGCGCATCTTAAAACACAGTTGGATCTCCTGACAAGGCACTTGACGTCAGGAAGTATAGAAAAGGTACAAGCTGTGGGTTCCCAAGGTATGGAGACTGAGGAGGCCAATTACTTGGGGGGTTTCCAGGCCAATGGCCAGGGAAACCAAGGTCGGAACTACCATAGAGACAACCACTATGAGAAAGATGGTTATAGAGATCGCGACCAGGGAAATTGGAGGCCAAACACTGATAGAGATGGGTTGTATGTACCACCTGGTAACCAGGACAGAGCCAACACTGAGACAGGTACGGCCAAGCTAGAGAGCATGATGGCGAAGATGCTACTGAAGGTGGAATCGACTGACGCTGGGGTGAAGGAGATGAGGACTGAGTTATCGACATTGAGTCAGGTAGTCGAGTCACATTCCACCGCTATCAAGCAATTAGAGCAGCAAGTGGGTCACATCTCGGCATCTCTAAACCCAAGGAAGACGGGTGCCTTGCCAAGCGACACCACTCATCCGAGGAATGACGCAAGCTGTATGGCGATCATGACCAGAAGCGGTAGAACGTTACCGGAATCACATCCGGTAATTCAGACTCAAGGCGAGATTGCGGATGATGAAGAGGCGGTAGAGGAGGAAACTCCAAAGCCCGCGGAGAAACGCAAGGAAGCTGAAAAGCTTCCAACTATGATGTTTCGACACCCACCCCCTTCCCCCAGAGGTTGAAGAAGAAAGCTGATGATGGTAAGTTCCTGAACTTCATGACCATGCTGAAGCAAATTTCAATAAACATACCATTGGTGGAAGTGCTGGAACAAATGCCCGGGTATGCCAAGTTCATGAAGGACTTGATTACAAAGAAGAGGACGGTAAGTTTTGAGCCGGAAGACAACCTCCATCACTGCAGCGCTATTTCCTCTAGATCATTAGTGGAAAAGAAAGGAGATCCAGGTGCGTTCACTGTTCCATGTACTATCGGGAAGCTCAACTTCGGAAGAGCTATGTGTGATCTTGGTGCTAGTATCAATTTGATGCTGCTAGCAGTGTATGACAAATTGGGGTTGGGAGCTCCTAAACCAACGTCCATGAGAGTGATGATGGCGGACCGTTCGGTAAAGCGACCCGTAGGGATATTGTCTGATGTGCTGGTCAAGATTGGTAAGCTTATATTCCCGGCCGACTTTGTGATCTTGGATTGCGAAGTGGACTTCGAAGTTCCCATAATCTTGGGACGACCATTGCTAGCCACAGCAAGAGCATTGGTTGACATGGAGAAAAACGAACTGACCTTCCGATTGAACAATGAAGTGGTCAAGTTCGATGTGTCTAAATTGATGAAGCAACCAAGTGACATGAGGGTGGTCGCGGTCATCAATGCCATTGAGGAACCTCCTGCGGATGTGCACCTTGAGGAGAAGAGTTTGGTCGAGACTCTAGCTGTTGTAAGAAGTATGGTGCGAGAGCGTAAACATGTAGAGGAAGGCGGTGAAATTAAATCTAGAAAACGAAAACACCGCAAGAGAATCTACAAAGAAAGAGCAAAGAAGTTGTCGCGACTAGCGATGGAGCCCAAAGAGAAAGCTGGAACGCCACACTCCATCGAGTTCTCTTGTTTTGGAGACCCTGGCGGTCTCCAACATCATTCCGGAATCTGAGTCATATCGACTTCACAGGTATTCCTTTATTCTCACAGTTTTTAGATTTCATATCTATGCATTGGGGACAATGCATGAGTCTAAGTTGAGGGTGTGGGGAAACCTGTGAGTCACCACCGAGGGTTTTTGTTGCCGATTTCTTTTCCCTCCGGTGTGCTATCTAGTAGAACCGGCATGTTTAGGTTGTTATTTTAAATTTTTTTTTAGTGTCTATAGCAAGCATGCGTTGTTCTTGTCTAAAAACGAGGCACCTTAAAATTTTTCTGGTTTTAAGCTTATGTTGAAACAATTGACTGTCTGGATCCTTGTATGTCATTGTGTGATCATGAGTAGAATGAGTATGCTTAAGCCGAGCGGTTGTTTGATAGTTGGTAGCGATATAGTTTCTTAGTGCCAAGAGCGTGTGAGATTATTGTCATAAATTCTTACTCTGTGCATGCATCTAGAACTTGCTCGGTCTATTTTGTTAAGTTCGAAGTTTGGTTGCTTAGGAAAGGATCACAGGCTCTTTTTGTGTGCAGTCCACTTAACCTGAAAGACCGTCCAAATATAAATAATCCCTTTGATCCCTGTTTACTATTTGATAACGCTCAAACTACACTTGTAATTAAAGAAGCGTAAGCGATTGTTGTCAAGTAAAGAACCCAAACAAAGGTTGGGGTCGAATCCCACAGAGAATATGGTGAAGATTAAGACTTTAGTGAAATAGATGACTAGTGATCAATTGTTTCCGATAACTAAAAAGGGGGGGGGGGGTTTGTGAACAAATCGTAAACAAAAGCAACAATAATGTAAAAGAAATAATCAGTAGGAGAGAATGAACTAGGGACGTGTTCACCATGGTGTTGTAACAATGTCGATTCTAGGCTTAACCGGGTTCTTTCTATATGCGTGTCACGATGTGATTGCGTCAATTGTATCGTCTAAACGTCTCTCGACCAAATAAACAAATTTCCTTTTCTATTCTCTCGACCTCGAAAAGATGTGCTTTTTAGCTTTCAATCCTAACATCAAGTAGATTAATCCAGTTATGGCATTAATCATTAGACGAGAGTTAGTAGTCTCGAATCCTTGTTGTTAATCAAGTTTTCCCAGTTTTAATCTCTTTACTCAAGCAAATTAAACCTAGGCATGTTCTAATGTTTGCAACCACTAGAAAACGTGACATAAAGTATGATTAACAACGTGACTACATGTAAATTGAACCCGTCGCTACCCGGAATCTATATCGCTACTTTAGCCATGGCTCCCACAACCCTAGTTGCGGGAGTTTTAGTTACTCATGCTCGAAGAAGAAGAGAAAATAGTTGTATTCATAATAAAGGGAAGAAAAATCTTACAATATAATGAAACAATCAATCTTCCAATATCCAAGAACAAGAAATACCAAGAACTCACGAACGAATCAAGAACACGAGTTCAATACAAATGAACCGTGTTGTTTTCTCTCCAAAATAACTAAAAACGTGTTTTAAACTAATGGGTGAATGATAATTAAAATAAACCTATCATAGGGTATTTATAGGAGTAATAGAAGCCAAATCCAAAACGGGCTAGGAATCCCCAAAACGCGTGCAGCCGCTAGAAGCTACTGCCTTAACTTGACGGCCAGGATAACGGACCGTCAAGCCAGTGACGGACCGTCGCCTGGACCATCACTGTTAACCAGTGGTGCCACCTCCTTTGCGGCCTCCATGCGACGGTCTATGTGACGGACCGTCACATGTGTGACGGACCGTCACTCAGGCCGTCACTCTTAGGCAGAATCCTCTTTTTCTCGTATTTCCGTCCGTTTCCGTGTTTGTTTCCATTTCCTACAAATACAACATAAAAACATCAAAAACAACAACGGTTGCTTGAAAACGCACGATTGTTCTTAGTAAAAAAGAGTCGAAAGTGACGTAAAATGGCGTCACATCAGTAGGGTCCATGGAGGTCTATTTGTAGACCACATACTAAATCTCATAACCTTAATACAATCATTCGGAGCATAGCCGGATCCAAATAAGTCACCAGATCTCGAAGATGCACGCTCGAGGTTCTACCCAGGTCTAAATCAGTGGATCAAGTCTTAAAAACCCTAACAAGGGTGCCCGGACATAACCGGGTCTAAACAGTAGTAAAACCAATCTGTGGCTTGGTCCGACCGAGTCTAGTACCATCTCAAATCAATAGGAAATCAAATCTAGCACTACGGACTAGCCGAGTCTAGTATAAGTATGAAAACAGTGATAAAATCATACTTTTAACTTTCTTACCCCAAGAAGATCCATGAAAATCAGTTTCAAACCTTTTATAACCATTTTTACCAAAAACTGGCCCTTGGGGCCATGCAAGGTTTAAAAAACCATCAATAGTAGGCCCGAAGCCAAAACCGTAGTAAAACATATGAAAACCCTCTTTATATGCATGATAATGGCATGCTCAATCACAAACAGTTGCCCAACGGCTCACAATCAACCTATCGACCCTGCACAGGCTCCAATCACTTTACAACACAGATAACCTGCCTAAGATCACAATATCGATGTCCGGGACTCATGAACATTCTCAAATAACCCACCATTTATGGTCCAGAGTCAAATACAAGGTCACACAGGACCACAAGGGTGATAATATCATCTACCACGAATACTACAATCATCGGAGAAAGCAAAATATGTTGGACATGAAGAAGCGGAAAAAGTCTGGGGTACCAATCTAATAAACTCAACCCAAGGATGCTAATTAGTACAATTATATCCTATATATGCAAAGTCTAAAAGGGTTAAACCATAACCTACCTGTCGTCCGATGACAAGCTGCTGGAACAATGATGTTTAAGCCCGAACTGCTCTGAGAAGCTCCAAAATGAAGTCAAACTATCATAAACATAAACTACTCATCAAAATGATACCTATATTGCTATAATTATAGCTGGGTAAAAATTAAGGTCACCGGCAGGCCCGTGGGCCCTGCAACCCAAAGCCAGAAATGAACGAGCGCATAACGATCACCACACTCCTGTGAGTGCAGGCTCAGATTATTTGGAAGGAATGATTAAGGATAATGGCTCAAAACAGCTAGCCATCTACAAGAACAATTGAGGAAATCAAAGATGCGCATTTAATGGAAATAAGAGGATAAAACTTACAACTGCGATGGAGAAATGATCACAGGCAAGGAATTCACACCCCAGTACCTAGAATTGGAGTAATATTGTTGTTTGGGGAGCTTAGACTGTTATCACTGGAGTTTGGGCGGAGTTACAATGAGAAAAATAAAGGGGAAGACTTATATACTACCCAGGGGTCCTTCATCGTGGCGATGACCACGCTGGTTAGACCATCACGATCTCGAGGACTAGCCATGCGGTCGAGAATAACAAGAGGGGAAATGCTTCATTGCGGTCGTGAGGACAGATCTCACAATCGCGTAGAACAAGAAAGTGGGGACAATATCCCGGTCGCGAAGAGGGACTTTGCAATTGCGAAGAAGAAAGGTACCAGGTCCATAGGACCTTCATTGCGGTCGCATGGAGGGAACTCACGATTGCGATTAAGGCCTGAGGACTGTGCCTGTAACAGCTACTGGCAGAAAACACAAGAGGAAAAAGTCTCTGGGTGGTCCCATAGGGCTCATCCAGAATCCCGCGCGCACAAATAAACTATGCTAACATACCAAAAATAGCATTTCAGACTCAATGGAACATACGAAAAACCCAACAGAGGTCGGTTTAACAAAAAGTGGGCCCAACACCGAAAACCAACCTTTAGCCAAAAAGGAACTCAACACCCAAAAATGAGTCTGAAAGCCTCGAGACCCGAACTAAAGGTCCTTTTAGCCCAAAGTTGACATTCTGGAACTAACAACCCTGCCAGAATTTCCATCCGAGGCTGTCTTCTCCGAATGTTGACCAAAGTCAAACTTTTAAGATCAACTGGTTAAAAAATAGAGAAACTAACAATAAACCAAACAAAAAGTTCCCAGACCCCGACCAAGGGTCCATCTAGAACAAAATCCATGCTCCGAAGCTAACAAAATTGTCAGAATTCAATTTTAAGCGTGTTTACCAATAATGTTGACCAAAGTCAATGACAATCCTAAGTTAAGGTCTAAAACAAGGAAATAACCATAATGACTAAACGAATGACCAGGGCACTGAACCACCAGTTCCAGCTAGACATAAATGACTTGGGGACGCTACAGGCAAGCTATAACAGTACAAGAAAAGCATAAACGCAGGAATTACTGAAAGGGTCATTACATCATCCACTACTAAAAAGGACTTTTGTCCTTAAAAGTCAAGGACAAAGAAGTACTTGAAGGCTCAAACAGCTGCGGATACTGAGCCCGCATCTCTCTCTCAGTCTCCTAGGTAGACTCCTCAAATGGATGGTGCCTCCACTGAACTTTTACAACCGCAATCTCCCTTGATCTCAATCTCCTGATATCTCTAGCCAAAATAGCTACTGGCTCCTTAACAAAGGCCAAACTCTCATCCAACTGAACCGTGTCTCACTGCAACACATGAGACTTGTCTGGAACATACCATCACAATATTGATACATGGAAAACTGGGTGCATTGCTGAAAACATTGGAGGCAGAGCTAGCATATAGGCAACACTACCAACTCTCTAAAGAATCTCAAACAGTCTAATGTACCTTGGGCTAAGCTTGCCCCGCCAACCAAATCTCATCACGCCCTTCATGGGAGATACATAAAGAAACACCAAGTCACCAATAATGAACTCCAAGGCAAGAAGTCTATGATCAGCGTAGCTCTTTTGCCTACTCTGAGCTACCCAAAGCCCATCCTGAATCGCCCTAACTCGGTCTAAGGAATCACGAAGCAAATCGATACTCTGTGGCCTAGACTCCAACCCATCAAACTAACAAATCAGTGATCTACAATTCCTACCATACAAAGCCTCAAAAGGTGCCATGCCAATGCTTGAATAGAAACTATTATTATAAGCCAACTCGGCCAATGGCATAAATTGATCCCAACAACCTCCAAGGTCAAGAACACAGGCCCAAAGCATATCCTCCAGGACCTGAATAGTCCTCTCAGACTGGCCATCTGTCTGAGGGTGGAATACAATACTAAGCTGAACCTCTATACCCAACTCTCGCTGAATAGACCTCCAGAACTGAGATGTGAACTGAGTGCCATGGTGTAAAATAATAGAAGCTAGGATCCCGTGCAATCGAACAACCTCACAAAGGTAAATCTGAGCTAGTCTTTCTGAACTATATGTAGTCTAAACCGACAAGAAGTGCGATGACTTTGTCAGCTGATCAATAATAACCCAAATGGAGTCAAACCCTTGGGAAGTACGAGGCAATCCAACTATGAAGTCCATAATGATCCCTTCCCACTTTCACTCAGGAATGGGAAGTCGCCGCATCAAACCACTAGGTATCATATGCTTGAACTTCATACGCTGATAGTTCAAGCACCAAGATATAAACTCCACCACATCCCGCTTCATACCACTCCACCAGTAAAGCTGTCTCAAGTCTCTTTACATCTTGGCTGTGCCAGGATGGATGGAATATCTAGAATAATGTGCCACCCAAAGAATCAACTGAATCAAATCCCCAACTCTCAGAACACAAAGGTGACTATCAAACCTCAAAATCATATCTGAATCTAGAGTAGCCTGGCTGGCCTCACCCTGAACAACCTGATCACAAAGGTCACACAACCGCTAATCCTCAAACTGACGGCTCTGAATCTGATCAAATAAGGTAGAACGAACCTTGATACTGGTAAGAACTCTGCTAGGATCTGACAAGTCAAGCCTAACCAAACGGTTAACCAAGGACTGGATGTCTAAGGCCAACCATCGCTCCGAAACTGAAAATGAAGCTAGGCTACCCATACTCACCGCCTTCCGACTCAAGGCATCCGCTACCATATTTGCCTTGCCCGAATGATACAGAATGGTGAATTCATAGTCCTTCAATAGCTCAATCCATCTGCTCTACCTCGAGTTCAGCTCGCGCTGACTCATGATGTACTGAAGACTACGGTGATCGATGAATATCTCGCAGTGAATCCCATTTAGGTAATGTCTCCAAATCTTGAGCATGAAGATTATCAACGCCAACTCCAAGTCATGAGTGGGGTAGTTGTACTCGTGAACCTTCAGCTTCCTCGAGGCATATGCTATCACACGACCCTGCTGCATCAACACAAAACAAAGACAAACTCCTGAAGCATCACATTATATCGAGAAACTCTGACCCTCAACTGGCAAAGTCAACACATGAGCTGAAGTCAACAAGGCCTTAAGCCTCTTGATGTGAGGCCAAAATTACATATATTTAATTATTATTTGCCTCATATTTAGTCTTTTAATGATCGTTTTTGAGCATTAATTTCATGGATTATTCTTATGTTAGGTTTTTTCATTTGTAGGATTAAAACGGTGTAAAGATAAAGAAATCTGAAGAGAAATGAATTAAAAATGAGAAATCATATAAGAAAATCAAGCAGACAACTTAATGGACTAAAGTTAATATAATAATGTATATATGACCTGCAGATGTTGAATTGAAGTAGAATTCAATTAAGAAGGGAATTGCACATGTGTCAAGTTTTGAAGACCTAGGCTATTGCCCTCTATTTCTTTGAGGCGACACGGAGATAAAATGCCGCGTTGGCTAATGCGGTGCGGGATTAATTTTTCCCAGTCTATTTTAGACTCAAATATTTTATTTGAGGCCTTTTTCTAATCTACAAATATCCTATAAGAATAATTTTTACAAAACTTTGGACCTACGAAGAGCTAGGAGCCGCCGTGGAGGCCGGAGAATATTGGTTTCATCTTTTCTTCTCCATTATTATTTATTTTACATTTTTCTTTGGATGATTTATTGTAATTGATCTATGTCTATATGGAGTTAAACTTCTCATTCTAGGATTATGGTAGCTAACTACATGATTGTTGAAGTAGACAATTAATTCGTTTATTTGTTTATCACATTAGTTGTACTTATATTCTTGTGCTTACTTTTTTAATGCTTTGAGACTATTAAAATAAATCTATAATATCTTTATGAACTCGAGAGAAGAATCATTGGGATAGAACGAAGAATATAGGGAGCAAGACCTCTCTTTTGTAAAGAGTAGGTTTGCGACTAGGATAGGAATATACCTAGAACACCTTATTTGGTTTATACGGAAAGATATATAAAAGAGTGCGGAATAAGATTTCACATCCCCACTCAACGATGTAGTTATGATGCTATTCTTGATAGGCAATTAGAGGCTCGAAAGATCATAGTTGCAAAATCAACCCCGAAATCAGCAACTAGATAAACAAATAAGTCAATGAAATTGCTTACTTAACATGATTGCTAGCGAATTCATAATACTAGATCGATTTCATCATATTAATTGCGTAAAAACCTGCTGTTTGTTTGGTTAATAAATATTTCTTTGAGATTTACTGCTTGAACAAATAATTAGAAGTAGTTTAATTTAGTAAAACAGTTAATCGGCAAGTCCCTGTAGGTAAGATATCTAGACTCTCAATGCTATATTACTTATACGATCGCGTACACTTGCATGTACGTTAGGATGCAACAAGTTTTTAGCGCCGTTGCCGGGGACTTTGGTGTTAATTGTTTATGTAGATTAAACTTTTTCAAGTTATTTATTTGAGTTGTACATATTTATTTTGTACATAGTTATTTTTTTGTAGCTTCTTTTGTTTTTCCATCACTCTTCTTAATATGTCAGCCTGGGATAGATGATGGTCGAATGATGATGATTCTTGTTATTTTTGCGACCGAGAGAGTATTTGTCAAAATTTTCAGGAGAGCGAGTGGTGTGCACCTACTCAATCTGTTGAATTGGATATAGTCACTCTGTGAAAAGGGAAGACGTTTCAACCATTGAACTATCATTCTTTGATTGAGGCTGACATTGAGAGGAAGTATAAATGTGAGCATGTCATAAATAATGCAAGTTTTGAGTTGGGACGTCTTGGACCTCATTCTAATCACTTTTCTCTATGATGTTTGGATGATGACATGAAAATTGAGTCATCCAAAATGGTAGAGAAGTGTGTAGATGAGGAAAAATGATGTTACATTCTAAAATTTGCCACACCAAAGAGACAAAATGACATTCCTCACTTAAGGGTCAAAAAGTGCAAGATCCGACATTCTTTGCTTGGTTCCTTCATCTTTTTACCACCGCCCCTTGAGCGGAGAAGAAAATTTGATGCAAAGTTAGGGGTGCAATTCATAAGTTATAAGTGGAAAGAAAAGTGGTGAAGTGATGGCTTCGTGACGCGACGTTAAATCAGGCGCTTGTTAGGAGGCAACCCAATTTATAGTGTAGTTTTTTTTTTATAGTGTTACACTTTTTTTTTCTTATTTTTATTTTTACAAATTAGGGGAAGTCTGAGTACCTGAATTTGAAGCTAAGGAGCATGATTGAGCGTAAGTGTGGGATTGTGCAACCCTTGATGAAAATTGAAGAAACATGCCTCTAGCTAGGGTCCTGGAGGGCCTCAAGAAGTAGCTCTCACCTTTTTTCTTCTTCATCTTTTTATAAATTGTTTTGGGGACAAAGCATGATTTTAAGTGTGGGGTGGAGATTATTTTGATATTTTTGAGTTTAAGGGTGAGTATGCCATATGAGTTAATTTTTACTTGAGAAAAATACAAAAAAAAAATATATAGAAAAAATACAAAAAAATAATTTATTATTATTATGTTCTTATTTATTTTAGTTTTTAAGCGGCATATCTCATCCACCCCTTGGTTCTTCTTGTGGCCTCAATTTGTTTCCGGGGGGGGGGGGGCTTTTTGAATCGGGTAATTTTTTATTTTTTAGAAATTTTATTTTATTTTGTTTACTTTTTATTTTATTTCTAGGAGTAGTTTTTTTTAGGAGAGAAAAGAAAAGACCTTTTAACTTGTTTGATATTAGCAATTTAGACCTAATTTGGAGTAGTACTTTTCTGTGAGTGTTTGAGTATAAAATAAATTATCAAATCTTTTGACACCTAAGCTCATGGTAGTGACTCTGTATATAGCTTATTCTTATTTTGTAGTTTGTTATGACCTTGTCTATCATAGAAGTAGAATTGATCCATCTTGATTGAGACTTGTGTCTTATGTGGTGTTGATTTCTTGCATATTCCATGTTTTGCATCTTAGTCTAGAACTTACCCTACATGTTATTGAAGCAAAATAAAAAGTGTTGCTCTGTTTAGAAGATGATAATAGGCTTTCTTTGATTTGTCTTGTAAGATTTAGCCTTTTCAGATATTATATCACTAGTTATCCCTTTGAGCCTGTAGCCTTTCGTTTGGTAGTGTAATTTTTTCCTTAATCCTTTTGTTGAATCCCTAGTTTTTACGCCTTTCTTCCTTGAGCACTGTAGCATAGACTGTGTTAAAATTGTTAAATTTGAAAAAAAAGAATGGTTGAGTAAAAAAAGTGACCAATGATAGATACAAGTGATAAAAAGGCCTTCTTTGAAAGAATATGATATGAAAAAAAAGAAGAGAAAATTACTTGAAAAAAATGATTGAAGCATTCTTGATATGATGTGAATACTAGTGAAAATAATTCAAGAGAGGTCTGAAAAAAAATAAAAGTGATAAAAATAATGGGTGATGAAGTCTAAAATAATGCAAAGTGCTTAGGGAAGTGTAAGTCACTATTATATAGTTTTTCTACCCGTTCCCTAGCCAACATTATAACCTGTTAAAGTCCTATTTGATTCTATTCGAGCATGCTTAATTAGTGGAGATGTACATAATGGGTAAGCCTATGGTTCTTTGTGCATACATGTGAATTCTTTTGTGAGTGCGAGAGTTGATCTTTAATGCAAAATCCTTAAATTATATTTGATTCTTTAAATTGAGTGTGTGGACTATTTCTTCTTGTGAAGACACTTGTTTCCTGATAGATAGATGATTTTATTAGCTTTCTTTGATGGAGTAGATGAGCAAGCTAAATTTGATGACTTAGAGTCTACTTTGAGGTTAGGATGTTAGAAGTTTATTTTTTGTTGTATATCTTGCATAATGATCGGGAAGTGTACTTGATGTTTTTATTTTTTACATGGTCTAATTGTTGTATCAATCAAAGTGGTGGTATTCCTAATTTGATTTTTTTGAGACGAGCTTTAATGCTTACTCGAGGACGAGCAAAAGTCTAAGTGTGGGGTGGTGATGTGAGGCCAAAATTATAAATATTTAATTATTATTTGCTTTATATTTAGTCTTTTAATTATCATTTTTGAGCATTAATTTTATGGATTATTCTTATGTTAGTTATTTTTATTTGTAGGACTAAAATGGTGTAAGATGAAGAAATCTAAGAAGAAATGAATTAAAAATAAGAAATCATATAAAAAAATTAAACAGGCAGCTTAATGGATTAAAATTAATATAATAATGCATATATGACCTGCAGATGTTGAATTGAAGTAGAATTCAATTGAGAAGGGAATTGCACACGTGTCAAATTTTGAAGACCTAGGCTATTGCCCACTATTTCTTTGAGGCGCGCGGAGACAGAATGTCGCGTTGGCTAACGCGGTGCGGGATTAATTTTTCTCAGTCAATTTTGGACTCAGTTATTTTATTTGAGGTCTTTTCCTATACCTATAAATATCTCATAAGAACAATTTTTACAGAACTTTGGACCTACAAAGAGCTAGGAGCCGCCGTGGAGGCCGGAAAATATTGGTTTCATCTTTTCTTCTCCTTTATTATTTATTTTACATTTTTCTTTGGATGATTTATTGTAATTTTCTCCATGTCTATGTGGAGTTAAACTTTTCATTCTAGGATTATAGTAGCTAACTATATGATTGTTGAAATAGACGATTAATTCGATTATTTGCTTATCACATTAGTTGTTCTTATATTCTTGTGCTTACTATTTTAATGCTTCACGACCATTAAAATAAATCTATAATCTTTTTGTGAACTCGGAAGAAGAATCATTGGGATAGAACGAAGAATATAGGGACCAATACCTCTTTTTTTGTAAAGGGTAGGTTTGCAACTAGGATAGAAATATATCTAGAACGCCTTGTTTGATTTATACGGAAAGTTATATAAAAGCGTGCGGAATAAGATTTCACATCCCTACTCAACGATGTAGTTGTGATGCTATTCTGTATAGGAAATTAGAGGCTCGAAAGACCATAGTTGTAAAATCAACCCCGAAATTAGCAACTAGATAAACAAATAAGTCAATGACATTGCTTACTTAACATGATTATTAGCGAATCCATAATCCTAAATCGATTTCATCGTATTGATTACGTAAAAAACATCTCTTTGTTTGGTTAATTGTTGATTAGTTAACTTATTCTTTTTTACTTTGGTTAATAAATATTTCTTCGAGATTTACCACTTGAATAAATAATAAGAACTAGTTTAATTAAGTAAAATAGTTAATCGACAAGTCCCTGTAGGTACGATATCTGGACTCTCAATCCTATATTACTTGTACGACCGCGTACACTTGCGTGTGTGTTAGGACGCAACACCTCTGAAAGCTATCCTCGCACTGATCTGACCACTGAAATGGGACATCTTTCTTAGCAGGCCTAGTCAAAGGTGCTGCTATGGAAGAAAACCCCTCGATAAACCTCTTGTAGTACCCTGCTAACCAAACAAAGCTACGAACCTCGGTAGGAGTAGTAGGTCTCGGCAAATCATAAACTGCTGAAATCTTCCCCGAGTCCACTCTAATCCCATCCTTAGACACCATGTGTCCTAGGAATGCAACTGAATCAAGCAAAAACTCGCACTTTGAGAACTTGGCATACAACCGGTGATCTCTCAAAGTCTGGGGTATAATCCTCAAGTGCTGCTCATGCTCATATCTACTCCGAAAGTATATCAAGATGTAGTCTATGAAAAATATCACAAACGAGTCCAAGTACGAGCTAAGCACACTGTGCATCAAGTCCATGAAAGCTGCGGGGTTATTAGTCTACCTAAAAGACATCACCAGGAACTCATAGTGGCCATAACGTGTCCTTAATGCTGTCTTAGGGATTTTCTCCACCTTAATCCTCAACTGGTGGTATCCTGAACTCAAATCTATCTTCGAAAACACGGCTGGACCCTGAAGCTGATAAAACAGATCATCTATGCGCGACATCGGATACCCATTGCCGATAATCAATAAACATCCGCTTTGACCCATCCTTGTTCTTCACAAACAAAACAGGAGCACCCTAAGGCGATACACTCGGCCTAATAAAACCCTTAGCTAACAAGTCCTGGAGTTGCTCCTTAAGCTCCATCAACTCAGCTGGAGCCATACGGTAAGGAGAAATAGAAATGGGCCTGGTTCCCGGCTCTAACTCAATAACAAAGTTGATATCTCTCTCAAGTGGGAGGCCTGGAAGGTTAGTAGGGAACACATCTAGGAAATCTCTAACCACAGGGACTGACTCAGGGAAAGAAGGGTCGGCACTAGCATCTCGGACATATGCTAGGTAAGCCAAACACCCACGAGAAATCAACTTCCTAGCTCGAAGACAGGAGATAATCCAAGATGGTGTGTGTCTAATAGAACCCTGCCATACAATCGGGGATACACCGGGAACGGCTATGATAACGGTCTTGGCATTGCAATCCAAAACTGCAATCCACTACTAAAGAATCTCCTACTAGGGTCGAAATAGATACATGCATAGATAATGGCTCACTAGTCAACCCTAAACAAGGAAAATAGTAGGCAGAAACATACGACCAAGTAGATCCAGGATCAAAGGAAGAAAAAGCTGGTTGATGGCATACAAAAATCGTACCTGTGATCACAACATCCGAGGCCGCTGCTTCTGATCTCCTAGGGATCGCATAAAATTGATGATAACCACTACCTAATTGACTACCATGCCGACCACCTGTCCTTCCATGTGGGGCACCACCTCTAGCCTGACCACCATCTCCTCTAGTTGGTGGCTGAACTGCACGGATAGGCAGAGCCGGCTTAGCGGCTGGCTGAACTGTACCCCGCTGGGGGCAATCTCTAGCATAATTAACGACAACACCATAATCATAGTAAGGCCCTGACGGCCTAAACTGTCGAGATGAACTAGCAGAACCTGTGTGGCCACCACGGCCTGATGCCCCAGAAGCAGTACCTCTCGAAGACTGACCACTATACCCCTGATGGCTACTCTAACCCTACTCAAAGTGAGACCCACCAGAAGACTGAAGCGAAGCCTAAACTCATTGACTAGACTGACCTTAGTGTTGCTGTGGCTGATACCCTTGGCCCCACTGGCCTGAACCTCTACCACTGTGGCAGGAACAACTGTAGCTACCCTGATATCTAGGCCTCTTATCTCTGGGCCCCTTATCATGACAATACAAATCCTCCATGGTACGGGCATAGTCTGCAATAGCCTGAAATGATCGACCACTGGCAACTAATATCTTAGCTGGCTCTCTAAGCTCTGTCTGCAATCCCCAAAAAAACCTACGAACTCTGTCGGACTCAGTAGGAATGATCATGGCCCCAAATGGAGCAAGCTGGTGGAAACGATTCTTATACTCAGATACGGTTATAGAACCCTACATAAGCCTGGTAAACTTCTCCCTATGACACTCTCTGTCGCTCTGTGGCAATAAATTGGCCATAAAGGCCTTATAAAACTCTAACCAAGATAACAGAGGAGACGAAAATGGTCTTTAAGCAACCTGGGCCCTCCACCATAACCTAACTAGGCCCTCTAGCTAATAAGTAGTATACCCAACTTCATGAGTCTCCAATAAACCCAAATGGTGTAGCATCTCCTCACAAGTAGTGATAAAATCATTTGGATCCTGACCAGAACTACCAGCGAACCTCGAAGGTGCCAATCTTAAAAACCTACCCAAAGCCTTCTGCTCCATCTCTATCATAGTTGGGCGAGGAGCAATAGGCTATGCAATAGATGGAAACTAAAATAACCTTTGCACGGGGAGCCGCAGTAGCAGGCTGCGCTCCTAAACTCTAAACACCCAAGGCTGCCACCTGAGCGGGTGTTTGTGCTACCTCAGCCAGTTGATCCTCGATCATACCAAAAAACTGTTGAAGTAAACCCCGAATACCTGAAGACTGAGCTGGGGTAGAAGCTGGTGCTGGAGCTGGTGGTACCTGGGCTGTCCCCTGGTCCATATGCTGCTGCTCAGGAACAATCTCGAGCTCATACTCAGACTTAACCTCGACCCTGAGGCTCTGGCTAGTGCCGCTGCTCGGGCACATCCTCGACCCCTACCTCTATTACCTCCCTGGCCTCTAGCTAGAGTCAGGGATGCTGGAGTTGAAGGCTCGCCCCCGCCTGATGTCAACGATCTCGTACGAACCATCTGCGGGAGAATGAACTAGAACAAGTGAGATTTCAAAAAACCTTCGAGGATACTACGCACGAGATAGAAGCAAGGAAAGGGCCATGTTTCCTAAGATGCCACCGTAGCCTTCTGAAGATTGAGTACGAACATTTTTGCCCTGATCTGCAGGACTCTACTAGATATTGGCTCCTATACTGATAACACCGGTGAACCTAGGCTCTAATACCAAGCTGTCATGACCCGATTTCTCGATCATGATGGCACCTACAACCCCCTAGTAGGCAAACCAATCCCCGTAGCCCAGAACGATTAGTAATGGGCTACTAGCAAACAAGCAAGCAGAAGAAGCATAATATAAGCGGAAGCAAGGGAAATAAGATAAAGAAATAAGCAACAAGAATGCATAAGCAGAAGCTAAACCAAACCCAAAACCTGGTATCATAGTATAAGCGATGGAACTAAGTATACAAAGTACAAAAGGATCCAAAATGATATATACATATGTCTTCGAATAGTAAAAGAGTACATAATACAAAGGATGAGCTAAAAGCTAAGACCAGCCGTTAAGAGCTCACCCTCAGCCTCAGATAGTCCAAAACACCTTGCATGAGTCTACAATGAATCAACGGTGATGGCCCACACTAGGATCTGCACTAGAAGATGCAGAGTGTAGTATGAGCACCAATTGCTAACCAACGGGTACCCAGTATGTATCATAGGCCGATTGGGCACGTATAAGATATAAGAGCAGTAATATAGCAGAAAACAAGTAGTCACAGAAACAATGAATAAGTACATGGAAGCTAGCACAGAAGGAATACAAAGAGAAAACAATCATACTCGGCTAGCTAATAGACATATATATCTCACAGACACAGGTGAAAGAAAGAAATAGCGCACCTGGTATCCTTGTAATAGCAATGCATATAGAGAGTTTTATAAATAGGCGGTATACTGTAACCTCAAGTAAAAAGGTAAGGATGAAAGAATAATAACGATAACATGCTCGAAAATAAGATTAATATCCAAGTCATACTAATAATACTACTCTCAAGTCAGGAAAGAATCAACCGGGAGCCAAAATACAACTAATCAACTGAACCAAATGTATATACTACAACCCTCAATATCCACCCATCATATGAAATCACAATAAGGATCAATATCTCGATAGAGTAACAATAAGTCTACCTACAGTCCCAACGGGTGCCCATACACCCGAGGAACAAAAACAAGTGAAGACAAACCCTCCGACATCCCATACTATCGGAGCGTACACTCAGCAAACAACAAACAAGGATGGAATCTCAAACAAATGGATGATATGATATGATATGCTAAAACCAAGTGATAGTAGTGTCGTATATTACCCCCTCCGGTACCTAAAAGGCCAAATAGAGGCAGGATCTATGGAAGGGATTCCCCTGAGTACTTAAACTCCATAGTACACCTCTCCTCTGGTCACCTCGACCCATCGCTCTTGGTACAGAATGGTAGGGTCCATGGAGGTCTACTCGTAGACCACATACTAAATCTCATAACCTCAATATAATCATCTGGAGCATAGCTAGATCCAAATAAGTCACCAGATCTCGAAGATGCATGCCCGGGATTCTACCTGGGTCTAAATTAGTGGATCAAATCTCAAAAACCCCAACAAGGATGCCCGGACATAACCGGGTCTATAACCACAGTAAAACCAATCTATGGCTCGGTCCGACCGAGTCTAGTACCATCTCAAATCAATAAGAATTCAAATCTAGCACTACGGCCCAACTGAATCTAGTATAAGTATGAAAACAGTGATCAAATCATCTTTTTAACTTTCTTACCCCAAGAAGATCCATGAAAAATAGTTTCAAACCTTTTATAACCATTTTTACCGAAATTGGGCCCTCGGGGCCGTGCAAGGTTTAGAAAGCCATCAATAGTAGGCCCGAAGCCAAAACCTTAATAAAACATGTGAAAAACCTCTTTATATGCAAGATAATGGCATGCTCAATCACAAACAGTAGCCCAACCGCTCACAATCAACCTATCGTCCCTACACAGGATCCAATCGCTCTACAACACATATAACCAGCCTAAGATTTCAATATCGATGTCCAAGACTCACGAACATTCCCAAATAACCTACCATCAATGGTCCAGAGTCAAATACAAGGTCACACAGTACCACAAGGGTGATAATATCATCTACCATGAATACTACAATCATCGGAGAAAGCAAAATAAGTCGGACATGAAGAAGCGGACAAGGTATGGGGTACCAAGCTAATAAACTCAACAAAAGGATGCTAATTTGTACAATTATATCCTATATATGCAAAGTCTAAAAGGGTTAAACCTTAACCTATCTATCGTTTGATGACAAGCTACTGAAATGATGATGTCTAAGCCCGAACCGCTCCGAGAAGCTCCGAAATGAAGTCAAACTATCATAAGGATAAACTACTTGTAAAAATGAGACTAACGATACCCATATTTTTATAAATATAGCCGGGTCGAAATTTGGGTCACCAGCGGGCCCGTAGGCCCTGCAACCCAAAGTCAAAAATGAATGAGCGCATAACGATCACCACACTCCCGTGAGTGCATGCTTTGATTATTTGGAAGGAATGACCAAGGATAATGTCTCAAAACAGCCATCCATCTATAAGAACAATTAAGGAAATCAAAGATGCGGATTTAACGAAAATAAGTGGATAAAACTTACAATTGCGATGGAGAAACGATCACAAGCAAGGAATTCACACCCCAACACCAATAATTGGAGTAATATGGTTGTTTGGGGAGCTTGGACTGTTATCAATGGAGTTTGGGCAGAGTTGCAATGAGGAAAACAAATAGGAAGGCTTATATACTGGCTAGGGGTCTTTCATCGCAATCGCAAAGGGAACCCCCACGGTTGCAATGACCACGGTGGCTATACTATCACGATCGCAAGGACTAGCCACGCGATCACAAAGAACAAGAGGGAAAAGGCTTCATCGCAGTTGCGAGGATGGATCTTGCGATCGCGTAGAGAAAGAAAGCAGGGACAATATCAAGGTCACGAAGAGGGACATCGCGATTGCAAAGAACAAAGGTACCAGGTCCACAAAACCTTCATCGCGGTCGCGTGGGGGGACCTCACGATCGCGATTGAAGCCTGAGGCTTGTACCATCAATAACTACCAGTAGAAAACACAAGAGGAAAAAGTCTCTGGGTGGGCCTACAGGGCTCATCCCAGACCCTCTGCGTGCAAACGATTTATGCTAATGTACCATAAATAGCATTCCGGACTCAACAGAACAAACCGAAAACCCAACGGAGGTCGATTTTACAAAAAGTGGGCCTAACGCCCAAAACCAACCTTTAGCAAAAAAGGAACTCAACACCCAATAATGAGTCCAGAAGCCTCGATATCCGAACCAAAGGTCTTTCTAGCCCAAAGTCAATATTCTGGAACTAACAACGCTGATGAAATTTTTCATCCGAGGCCGTCTTCTCCGAATATTGACCAAAGTCAAACTTTCAAGTTCAGCTGGCTAGAAAACAGAAAAACCAACAAAACCAAATCGAAAGTTCCCAGACCCCGACCAAGGGTCCACTTAGACCCAAATCCATGCTCCGGAGCTAATGGAACTGTCAAAATTTGATTCCTAGTGCATTTACCAAGAATGTTAACCGAATTCAATGATAATCCTAAGTTAAGGTCTAAAACAGGGAAACAGCCATAACGACCAAATGAATGGCCAGGGCACCGAACCACCAGTCTCAGCAAGCCATAAATGACTTGGAGACGCTACAAGTAAGCTCTAACCGTGCAAAAAAAGCGTAAACGCGAGAATGACCGAAAGGGTCATTACATTTATATATACGTATATATATATATATATATATTAGGTTTAAAAAAGTTCTTATTTTATCAGAGTTTTTTCATATATTTAGGACTCCTTAGTTTTTACTAAACCTTTTACCATATATTTTAGGAGTCCTTAATTTTATATTTTAAGAGTCAATATTATAAAAATATTTAAATAATAATGTGAAAAAATTAATAAATTAAAATTTTGTCTATTTTAGAATCTTTTAATGAAGGACAAAAAGTTCAATCAACATTTCTAAGGACCTTCATGCTTTTAATATAACTAGTTCAGTGTACGTGATTTGCATGTGTATATCGCATTAATTAATAATAAATATATATAAAAAGAAATTCTACTGATAATATTGATGATAAATAATTAATAAAATTACATACTATGAAGATATATAAAAGAATTACACAATAACCAATATACATATATAATTAATACTATTATTTTATTGAATTACACACCCAACAACAAAACACAAAAATGGAACATACCATAAATAAGAAGACAATTTTTTAAACATATTGCATAACCTACCTCTACACGTTGGGTAATAAATTAATAATGTAAAGTGAATTTGGTTAGAGCTACACAATGGTCTCTTGTTCACTCCCTCTTCCTTTTCATTACACTCTTATTCATCTCTTTTAATTTCTGGAAAAAAGCATAACAATGTTTCAGGCGAATTGCGTCATCCAGTGAGTCCAAGCTCTTGATGTGTCCTTAGAAAATAATTAAACTCAAATTATTAGCATGTTGTTGGAATCAAAACAATAGACGTCGTGTAGAATTTAAAAAAAACCTTGAACGATGATAACAAAGAAAAATTATAGAAAAAAACTTATAATATAGTAAATTGATTTGGTCAATTGACCTACATATGATTGATATATAAATAAAAATTAAAAACAATTGTGAGAATTCCTCTAAACAAAACTTCGTTTGAAGACTACATTATGTGAGTTATTGTATTGTTGTAGAAAAGAATAATTCTTAATTTATAGAAGTCTAAAATCTTTTTCTCCAAGAAAAAATTACCTAAATATGAAAGATTTTATTTTTTTCTCCATAATTTATTTAACAATATTAGAATAACATGGATTTCAATTATTAATATGTAAAAGTTTTTTTTCTTAGAAAAAGACTCTTAAATCTAAAAAGAATACAAAGTGTAAAAGTTTTTTTTTTTTTTTTTCAAAAAGACTTTTTTTCAAACTTCAAACGTGTTATTGTTTACTTATAATAAATATGGTTGTATATCATATAATTCAAATAAGGAATATAGTTAAATTAATAATTATAAGGAATCAATCCTTACCTATATTTTGATGTCTTAAATGTTAAGACTTTTAATATAGTTCAAATAAAGAAAAATTTAAGAGATAAATTTTAGTCAATTTTAAAGTACTAAATATTAGGAGTTTATACCTATTACAAATAAGTAAAAATTTAATATCTATAATTTTAATTAACTTAAAGTCTTTAATTATTTTAAAAAAATAGTAAAAAGATAATTTTGTCTATTGCAGAGTCTTTTAATGAAGGACAAAAAGTTTAAATCACATTATAAGGGCCTTCACACTTTTAATATAATATAAATAGATATAGATATAGATATAGATAGATATCAATGATATTATAATTTTAATTATTACTCTATCTGTTTAAAAAAGAATGACCTATTTTTCTTTTTAGTCCGCTTAAAAAAGAATAACTCTTTCCTTTTTTATCAACTCTTTTGTTTCAACTTTTCAGATGACATGTTTAAGACCATAAGATTAAATGGTATTTTGCTACTTTTGACATATCTTTAATTTAGGACAACAAGTTTCAAAAGTCTTCTTTACTTTCTTAAACTCCATGCCAAGTTAAAACAAGTCATTTCTTTTAAATAGAGGGAGTATTAGTAAAATTAATTTTTTATTCTGCTCATTTATTTCATTATAAAACTTCATTAACTTGTATACTCAACTAATATTTCTCACATTTCCTTTATCGTCTCAAAAATAATATTTATTCTTTCTATAGAAACTTTGTTATGTAGATTAAAAAGATGGAAAAAATTATCATTTAAAAAAAGGATCCAATAAGTATTTTAAAAAAGTCAATAAGGATAAAGGGGAAGAATATCTATTATTCAAAATTGAAGAAGTGAGGAGGGACTTAATTTTTAGTCTATTGGAATAAAAGGGAAGAATGTCTATTATTCAAAATTGAAGAAGGAAGGGGGACTTAACTTTTAACGCAAAATTAAGGAAAATAAATAATTTTATCCTTTATTTTATTAATAAAAGAAACTAAAATTATAGCATACATCACGTTCATAATAAGAACTAACTAAAATCAGAAAAGTTATATGTCACACCTCGAATCTACATCCTGAACGTGTTCAACACCCGATGCCATTGCTGGCCCAAGAGAACCGCCTAGCATATGACATGAGCATTTCATCTAGCATATACATGTTGCGAAAGACTAAGTAAATCATGAAAATGTCTTTATAAAGAATTAGACTTCATTAGGTTTTACCAAGAAAACATACGTTCCACAAAATAAGAAGTCATGAAAGTCAAAAGCTGGAAAATAACACTTGTTTGACAACTAAACCTGTCTATTGAGTCTCTAAATGGAATAAATAATGTTTCCAGGGCAAGGCCTCGGCATACCTTAAATACCTGGAAATAAGCTAACATATCTAAACTAAGCCCCCAGAAAGTACGGAGGACTCACCTATAGCTAAACTTGATGAACTTAACATTGCGTTGAATCGCGAACTTGTGTACCTGAATCTGCATCATAAAATGATGCAACATTAAGAGACATCAGTACATAGAATATATGGTATGTAAAATATAAAAAATAATATGGCAAAACATATGTACGAAACTGAAACCATAAGTATAAGAAATAGGCATAATACATAAATATGCCCTTTAACTTGGCATCATTTTACAACTATGACCTTTAACTTTGGGTGTGCACAAGTAGACACTTAAACTATCAAAAAGATGAACAAATAAACACTCAAATCCTACATGGGCAAATTCATGAATCCACTCGAAGTCATGCACGTCTGAGGTGAAATTTGAGTCCCTTATTAATTGAAATGACTATTATACCCTTATTAATCCTTTTAATATATATTTTCCTTTTTCAAATCAAATTTCCAGTTTATTCTCTTCCTATTTTCTCCAATAGCTCTTTTTTGTTCTATCTTTTTTTACAATTTTCTGCCCATTGTTAAATGCAAATGGCATCTAATTCTTTTATCATTGTAAAAAAAGAGCTATAATGAAAATTTCTTGGTCTAAGGTTGCATTTTAGATAAAAAAATTTAAATTCAAGTACTCAAGATTCTATTTTTATGATTTATTTGTTCTTCTTAACAGGTTGGATGCAAATCTTTTAGGTGGTGTAAAGTTGATTATATTGAACACGCTAGAATTGCTATTTCGAAATTACAAAAGAGGATAAAAAAATATGATGAAAAAAAGGAAAAGAGCAGGAGAAAATATCGAGTTTTGCTGATCATTGTGATACTATCTTGAATTTATAGAGAGATCTTTATGTAGTAGCTGTTAAGTATGTTGATTTTTGGTAAGTTTGGTTGGTTGAAAAAGCTATTTTGGGGTCATTTTGTTGATTTGAATTTTGCTCAATCTTGTAATATATCTATTGTAAGTAAGTTATTTATAAGTAAATGATAATGAAAGATTGTAAAATAGTTATTACATAATTGTATGTTGGTTTATAAGTGTAGTAAGTTGAGGGAAAAAAGAGTAGGGAGATCATTTTTTTCACTTGTTCCAAATTCTTTATGGTTTAATTTTCTTGTTGCCTTTTTTGTTTGATATACCTTAGTCTGGGTTATACAAGAAAAAGCTAAAATTTTTACAATAAAAGAACATTTGAATGCTTGGAGTTGCACAATATAGCATATGGGTAGGGGTAAAAGTCAATTAATCATGTCACGAGTAGTTGTATAGAATTTGGCCCATATTTATCACAAATGTTAGATAGTGGAGCATGTTTCTTTCACTTGAAAAAGGAAAAATGCCACTTCATAGCAATGAATTTGTGTTCAATGGGAATGAATGTTACTCCCAATTGCTACCTTTGTCTCTTCAATATCTGAAACTATTTAACATATCTTCCTATAATGCCCACAATTAGAAATTTTACGAAGCATTGCAAGCAAAATAATTGCAATCTGACTGATTCATTACTAAGTAGTCTATAACTGAACAACTAAATAGTCTCCTAATTCTCTCTGTTTCACTACTAAATTAGACAACAATAAATTGCGAAAAGGCTTCACAAAATATTAACTTAACTTTCATAAAACTAGCTTCATTAATGGCCACAATTGAACAACACAATGTGACCATTATTTAATAGCCAAAAGCTTCACAAAATATCAAAATAGCCGAAAGACTAGTCAACACCAAAGACTTGTCTAACCGCAAACATACATCAAAATGATCAACACCAATAGTTGAATAGTTTAAAGACAAGTCTAAATACCACTTAACACTATTGAATTTGGATGTAACATTTACAAAACATACATCAAAATAAGCAAAGATAAATCAGCCCAAACTAAATCAAATCACTAGCACTGTTGAACTCTTATGAAAATTTGAATTTGATTTGCAATTTTTTAAGTTATTGTATTTGTTGAAGTTGGCTCCCAGATACAATATTTTTTCCTTTCCATTTCAAATTGGGTGGCTTTAATTCAAGATCAATATTTTGTCATGATCCAATTTCTCGATCATGATGACACCTACAACCCCAGTAGGCAAACCAATGCCCGTAGCCCAGAACGGTTAGTAATGGGCTACATTCTAACAATTTAAGCAGAAGAACAGTTAAATAAGCGGAAGTAAGGGAACAAGATGAAGAAAATAGATAACAGAAATATATATACATATGCGAAAGTTACGCCCAAAATCTGGTATCATAGCGTATAAGAGTCGGATCTACATAAGGAGTACTAGTGTCCAAAATAACATATATACCAATGTCTCCGAGTAATAATAAAGTACATAAGCAAAAGATAAACTAAGGCTAAGCTCTGGCCGTCAAGGGCTCACCATCAGTCTGGAATATCACAAAATCAGCTCCTCGCACGAACCTCCAATGCTAACAGTGATGGCCCATACTAGAATCTGCACCAGAAGATGCAGAGTGTAGTATGCGCACCAAATGCGAAGCATAAGGTACCCAGTAAGTATCACAGGCCGACTAGGCACATATAAGATAAAAGGGCAGTAATGAACAAAATAGAAAACAGATAGTCACAGAAGGCAACAGATAAGTACACGGAACTAGCCCAGAGGGAAGATAACAAAAAGCAACATGCAAGGCTAGCAAGTAGAATATATACACACAGCAGGCATAGGTGAAAGTAAGAAATGGTGCACCTGGGATCCTTGCAATAACAGTATATAGTATGTTTAGAAGGGAGCGATATACCGGTAAACTCAAGTACAAGGGAAAGTAGGAGAGGAATAAAGATAGGCATGCTAAGAAAACAGGAACAAATAACCAACTTAATCATACCAAACTCAAGCCAGGAACCAACAATCTCTCGATATCCAATCTCGTGTATATAACCATAACAGGGAGTAGTATAGTGATAAGGTAACCAACAATCTACCTACAGTCCCTCGGCCGCCCATACAGTCGAGGAACGCAATCAAGTGAAAACAAAACCTCAGGCCACCCATATAGTCGGAGCGTACACTCAACAAACAGTAAACAAGGGTGGAACCTCACACAAATGAATGATATGATATGATGTAGTGAACTAACTGTAACCACAGTGTCAGTATGTTACCCCCTCTGATGCCCCAAAGGTCCAATAAAGGCGGGATCCATGGAAGGACTTCTCCTGAGTACATCTACTCCGTCGTACACCCCTACTCCCGGTCACCCTTTTTCCCGTAGCACTTGATCCAGATCGACAAGGTCCATGGAGGTCTACTCGTAGACCACATACTACACTCAAACCCCATATATCAGCCCAGAGTGCCACCGGAACCAACTAGTTCTCAAATGCGCAAAATGCATGCCTGAATTCTATCCAGGTCTAAATCAATGAAATAAGTCTCATAAACCCCCTTCAAGGGTGCCCAGGTGTATCCGGGTCTAAAACAGTTGTAAATCAAGTCCGCTTCCCGACTTTACCGAGGCTAAGATTATTTCTTTATCAATAACAGAATCAATCTAGCACCTCGGTCCACCCGAGTCCAATATAAGATACGAAAGCTGAGACATCTCTCTTTTAACTCTCTTTTAAGCTTTCTTACCCCAAGAAGATCCATAAAAAGGGATACCAAACCATTTCATAATCAATTTTACCAAAAATGGGTCCCACATGCCATGCAAAGTTTAGAAAATCATCAATAGAGGGCCCGAAGCCAAAACCGTAGTAAAATCATGAAGAAAATCCTTTTATATGCATGATGATGGCATGCTTAATCACAATTAATAGCCCAACGGCTCACAATCAACCTATCGACCCTGCACAGGCTCCAATCGTTCTACAACACAGATAGCCAGCTTTATAATCATAATAACAATGTCTAAGACTCACAGACATTCCTAATATCCCACCATCTATGTTTCAGAGTCTATACAAGGCCACACAGGACCACAAGGGTGAATAGAGCATATAAAACAAATACTACACACATCGGAGGAAGAAAATAAGCCAAACATGGATAAGCGGTCAGGGTTTGTGGTACCAACCTATTAATCCCAACCCAAGGAGGCCTATTAGTGCAATTTTATACGATATATGCTAAGTCTAGGGAGTTTAAACCGTAACCTACTTATCATCCGACGATAAGCTACCCGAACAACAGAGTCCAAGCACGAATCGCTCTGAGAGATCTCGAATGATAATCAAACTATCAGAAACATAATAAATATTTCAAGATGAGTCTAATGATACCGATAACGCTCTAGAAATAGCCGGGACAAAATTTTGGGTCATCAGCAGGCCCGTGGGCCCCGCAACTCGAAACCAAAAACAAAGGCACACATTATGATCACCAAGATCAAGGGAGTGCATGCACGAAAAATCAAGGAATTCGGGCATCAATCTCGGGCTAAAACAACCCCTAAGTCAAGAAACCAACTATTGGAAATTAAGGAATAAGACTGGAGATAGGCAAGAATCACCTACCAAAAGAGAGAATTAAGCCAATGGATGTGAACTGAGTGAGTCCATGAGCATGCAACTCCAGACACGAACAGATTCTACAACAAAAATTTCTAGCTTGAGCAATTACCAATAATGGTGAGTTTTAATCAATGGAAAAGACAAGTTGGGGAGAGAAAGAGACTCAGCAATTAGTGACGGAGATGCCCACAGAGCTATGGTGTGATTTCCCCAAGTATTTGAGTGCTAGAAGAGAAGTAGTTGGTGGTTTGAGAGCTTTTTACAATGGAGGGACGTTTTTAGAATGAGTAGAAATGAAGGAGAATGTTATTATAAAAGCTGCCAGCAGACACCACAAATGCGGCATTTTACCGTAAATACGGTAGCTGCAAATGTGGCCAAGCACCGCAAATGCGCAACCCATATCATTGGCCCAACACCGCAAATGCGGCCAAGCACCACAAATGCGGAACAAATACAGTCGACCAGACACCGCAAATGCAGTAGCTGCAATTGCGGTCAAATGTCTACAATTGTGGACCTAACAGGTACAATAACTCAGCCAAAAATCAACTAAGTTTAAAACGCACGATTGAACCCTCGGAAAGCATTTGGGGTCCCATAGACACAAACGAGCTATGCTACTCAACTAAAACAACAGTTTGGACTCAATGGAATCAACAAAAATCCCAATAGAGGTTGATAGCACAAAAAGTGGTCCCCACGCCCAAGAACCAACTTTGGCCAAACTTTCTAAAATGGAACACCAAGGCCAAAAATGAGTCAGGAAGCCTCGGTACCCGAACCAAAGGTCCCTCTAGCCCAAAGTCGACATTTTAGAGCTAAAGACGTGATCAGAAATTCCATCCGAGGCTGTCTTCTCTGAATATTGACCAAACTCAAACTTTTAAGTTCAACTTGGCTAAAACACAAAAACCAAGACAAAACAAAACCAAAAGCTCCCAGAACCCGACCAAGGGTCCACCTAGACCAAAATCCACGCTTCGGAGCTAACAAAACTGTCAGAATTTGGTTCCCAGCATATTTACCAAGAATGTTGACTAAAGTCAACAATATTCTAAGTTAAGGCTCTAAAATAGGTAAACAACCAAAACAACCAAACAAATGACCAGGGCACCGAACTACCAATCCCAGCAAGCCATAAATGACTTGGGGTCGCTACAGAGAAGCTCTAACAGCACAACAAATACGTAAACACGAAGATGACCAGAAGGGTCATCACAACATCCACTACTAAAAAGACTTTTGTCCTCGAAATTCAAGAAGGAAGGAGTACCTGAAGGCTCGAACAACTATGGATACTGAGCATGCAACTCACTCTTGGTCTCCCAAGTAGCCTCATCGACTAGACGATGTCTCAACTAAATTTTCACAACTGGAATCTCCCTAGATCTCAATCTCTTAATATCCCTGGCCAGAATAGCTATCGGCTCCTCAACAAAGGATAAACTCTCATCCAGCTGGACCGAATCATAATGCAACACATGAGACTCATCTGAAACATACTAGCGCAACATCAAGACATGAAAAACTGGATGGACAGCCAAAAACATCGGAGGGAAAGCTAACATATAGGAAACACTACCAACCCTCTGTAGAATCTCAAATGACCCAATGAACCTGGGGCTAAGCTTTCCCCGCCTACCAAATCTCATCACGCCTTTCATGGGCGATACTCAAAGGAAAACCAAGTCACCAACACTGAACTCTAAGGCACAAAGTCTATGATCAGCGTAGCTCTTCTGCCTACTCTGGGCTGTTCTGAGTCTATCCTGAATCAAACAGACTCGGTCCAAGGAATTTCTAAGCAAATCTGTACTCTATGGTCTGGACTCTAACCCATCAAACCAACCAATCGGTGATCTACAATGCCTACTATACAAGGCCTTGAAAGATGCCATGTCGATGCTCGAATAAAAGCTATTATTATAAGCAAACTCGGCCAAAGGCACGAACTGATCCCATGAACCTCCAAAGTCAAGTACACAAGCCCGAAGCATGTCCTCCAGGACTTGAATAGTTCTCTCGGACTGGCCATCTGTCTGAGGGTGGAAAGCAACACTCAGTTGAACCTCTGTACCCAAATCTCGCTGAATAGCCCTCCAAAACTGAGATGTGAACTGAGTGCCGCAATCTAAAATGATAGAAGCTGGGACCCCATGCAACCGAACAACCTCACGAATGTAAATCTGAGCTAACCTCTTAGCATCGTAGAAACTCAGAACTAGCAAAAAGTGGACCGACTTAGTCAGCCGATCCCTAATCACCCAAATGGAATCAAAACCCTAAAAAGTACTAGGAAAACCAACAACGAAGTCTATAGTAATGCCTGCCTACTTCCACTCAGGAATAGGAAGTCGTTGCATCAAACCACCCGGTCTCATGTGCTCGAACTTCACCTACTGATAGTTCAAGTACTGAGATATGAACTCTGCTACGTCCCACTTCATACCACTCCACCAGTAGAGCTACCTCAAATCCCTATACATTTTCACCGCGCCAGGATGAATGGAGTATCTAGAATAATGCGCCTCACAAAGTATCAACTGAATTAAATCTCTAACCCTTGGAACACAAAGTCGACCACCAAACCTCAGAATACCATCAGAACCCAGAGTAACTCGGCTGGCCTCACACCAAACTACCTGATCACGAAGGTCACACAAACTCTGATACTTGAACTGTCGGCTCTGAATCAGGTCAACTAGAGTAGAACAAACCTCAACACTGACAAGCACTAGACTGGGATCCGATAAATCAAGCCTAACTAAGCAGTTAGCCAAGAACTGGATGTCTAACGCCAACGGTCCATCAGAAACTAAAAGTGAAGTTAGGCTGCCCATACTCACCGCCTTCTGACTCAAGGCATCTGCTACCACATTTGCCTTGGCCGGATTGTATAGAATAGTGAAATCATTGTCTTTCAGTAGCTTAATCGATCTCCTCTGCCTCGAGTTCAGCTCTCGCTAACTCGTAATGTACTAAAGACTACGGTGATCGGTGAATATCTCACAATGAACTCCATATAAGTAGTGCCTCCAGATCTTTAGCGCGAAGACTATCACTGCCAACTCTAAGTCATGAGTGGGGTAGTTGTGCTCTTGAACCTTCAGCTGTCTTGACATATATGATATCACTCATCCCTGCTGCATCAACATACAACCAAGACCAACCCTCAAAGCATCACAATAGACGGCAAAACTCTGACCCTCGATCGGCAAAGTCAAAATTGGAGCTAAAGTCAATAAGTCCTTAAGCCTCTGAAATCTATCCTCACACTAATCCAACCATTAGAATGGAACATCCTTCCTAGTCAACATAGTCAAGGGTGCTACTATGGAAGAAAATCCCTGAATGAACCTCCTGTAGTAACCTGCTAACCCAACAAAGTTGCGAACCTCGGTAACACTAGTGGGTCTAGGCTAATCATGAACCGCAAAAATCTTACCTGGATCCACTCTAATCCCATCCTTAGACACCACGTGCCCTAGGAATGTAACAGACTCAAGACAAAACTTACACTTTGAGAACTTGGAATAAAGCCGATGATCTCTCAAGGTCTGAAGTACAGTCCTTAAGTGCTGTTCATGCTCATCTCTACTCCAGGAGTATACCAGGATGTCATCTATGAAAAATATCACAAACATATTAAAGTACGGGATAAGCACCCTATGCATCAGTCTATGAAAGCTGCGGGGGCATTAGTTAACCTAAAAGACATCACCAGGAACTCATAATGGCCATAACGTGTCCTGAATGCTATCTTAGGGATGTCCTCCACCCTAATCCTCAACTGATGGTAGCCAGACCTCAAATCAATCTTCGAAAGCTCGACTGAACCCTAGAGCTGATCAAATAAGTCATCAATCCTTGGCATCAGATACCTATTCTTCACTATCACCTTATTCAACTGTCGATAATTAATACACACCCTCATTGACCCATCCTTCTACTTCACAAAGAGAACAGGAGCACCCCAATGAGACATACTTGGTTTAATAAACCCCTTCGCTAACAAATCCTGGAGCTTCTCCTTAAGTTCTCTCAACTCAGCAGGAGCCATATGGTAAGGAGGAATAGAAATGGGCCTGGTTCCCGACTTTAACTCAATGGGAAAATCAACATCTCTCTCAGGTAAAAGGCCTGGAAGGTCGGTAGGAAACACATCTAGGAAGTCTCTAACCATAGGAACAGACTCATGAGACGAAGGGTCAGCACTAGCATCTCGGACATATGCTAGATAAGATAAACACCCACGAGAAATCAACTTCCTAGCTTGAAGACAAGAGATGATCCCAAATGGTGCACGACTAACAAAATCCTGCCACATAACCGGGGATACACCGGGCACGACGATGGTAACAGTCTTGGCATAACAATCTAAAATCGCACAGTGAGGGGATAACCAGTCTATGCCCAGTATCACATCAAAGTCTAACATATCAAGTATCATCAAGTCACCCCAAGTCTCCAAATTACCAACAAATATCATGCAGGATCTCACAATCTGATCCACTACTAAAGAATCTCCTACTGGGGTCGAAAAAGAAAGAGGCACAAATAATGGGTAACTATCTAACCCTAAACAAGGAAGAAAGCAGGTAGAAACATATGAATATGTAGATCCAGGATCAAATAAAGCTGTAGCAGACTGATGGCACACATAAATCATACCTGTGATCACCGCATCTGAGGCCTCTACCTCCGGTCTCCCAGGGACCACATAGAACTACCGACGACCTTTACCTGCTCGACCGCCATCCCTACCACCTGCTCTACTATAAGGGGCACCACCTCTAGCCTGACCACCACCCCCTCTAGCTGGTGGTTAAACTACTCACAAAGGCTCGACTGGCAGAGTGCCTCACTGAACAGTACCCCATTGAGGGCAATCTCTAGCATAATGGCTAACTACACCACACTCATAACAGGGCTCTGACGGCTTATACTATCTAGATGGACCAGCAAAACCCGTATGGCCACCATGACCTGATGCCGCAGAAGCTGGAACCCTCAAAGACTGACCCTGCTCGAACTGAGAACTATCGGAGGTCTGGAGTGAACCTGAATCGGTCAGCTGGACTGAACCTGGTGCTGCTGTGGCTAATAACCCCGGCCCCACTGGCCTGAACCCCTACCACTCTGTTTGGAACCACTATAGCTGCCCTGATAACGAGGCTTCTTATCTCTAGACCCCGATCATGTCAGTGCAAGTTCTCCACAGTATGAATGTAGTCTGCAATAGCCTGAAAAGACCGACCACTAGAAACCAATATCTCGGCTGACTACCTAAGCTCTATCCACAAATCCCAAAAAACCTGCGAATCCTTTCCGGCTCAGTCGGAATGATCATAGATCTAAACAGAGCAAGCTGATGGAAATGGATCTTATACTTAGATACCGATATGGATCCCTGCATAAGCCTGTTAAACTACTCCCGACGATGCTCTTGATCACTCTGAGGTAGGAACTTGTCCATGAAGGCCACATAAAACTCGGACCATGACAATAGAGTTGATGAAAATGGTCTACAAGCAACCTGAGCTCTCCACCATAACTTAGTTGGACCCTCCAGCTGATCTGTAGTATATCCAATTCCATGAGTCTCTAGCAATCCCAGATGGTGTAACATCTCCTCACACATAGTAATGAAGTAATGTGGGTCCTGTCCTGATATAACAACAAATCTCAGCGGTGCCAATCTCAGAAATCTACTCAAGGCCTTCTGCTATCGGTCTGTCATAGCTGGGCGAGTAGCAAGAGGCTGTGCAACTGCTAAAACTGGGATAACCTCAGCACAGGGAGCCGCAATAGCAGTCTGCAATCCAGAACTCTTTACACCCAGGGCTGCCCCCTGAGCGGATGTCTGTGCTACCTCAGAAGGTCTCTCCTCAATCATACCCAATAGCTAAAGTAGTAACCCCCAAATATCCGAAAATTGAGCTGGGGCTGAAGCTGGTACAAAAACTGGTAATGGTGCTGGTGGTACTTGGGCTGTCATCGGGTCTATATGCTGCTACTTAGGGATGAACTCAGGCTCATAATCATACTCGGGCTCTACCTTAACTCTAGCAGCTCTAGCAGGTGCCGCTGCTCTGGGGCGTTCATGACCCCTACCTCTACTCCAATGACCGCCCCGACCCCTAATTAGTGTCGGAGGTGCAGGGGCAGAAGGCTCTCCTATGCAAGAAGCCGAAGATCTCGTATAAACCATCTAGGGAAACGTGAACTAGAACAAGTGATATTTTCAGAAACTTTCAAGGGTACTACGCACGAGATAGAAATAAGAAAAGTCCAATTTTCCTAAGATGTCACTATAGCCTCCCAAAGATTAAGTACATACGTCTCCGCTCCGATCTGCAGGACTCTACTAGACATTGGCTCCTGTACAGATGACATCGGTGAACCTAGGGCTCTGATACTAAGCTGTCACGACCCAATTTCTCGGTCATAATGACACCTACAACCCCAAGTAGGTGAACCGATCCCCATAGCCCAGAACGGTTAGTAATGGGATACATTCTAACAATTTAAGTGGTAGAACAGTTAAATAAGCGGAAGCAAGGGAACAAGATGAAGAAAATAGATAACAGGAATATATATACATATGCGGAAGCTAAGCCTAAAACGTGGTATCATAGCGTATAAGAGTCGGATCTACATAAGGAGTACAAGGGTCTAAAATAACATATATACCAATATCTCCGAGTAATAATAGAGTACATAAGCAAAAGATAAACTAAGGCTAAGCTCCGGCCGTCAAGGGCTCACCCTCAGTCTGAAATATTACAAAAGCACCTCCTCGCATGAACCTCCAATGCTAACAGTGATGGCCCACACTAAGATCTACACCAGAAGATGCAGAGTGTAGTATGAGCACCAAATGTGAAGCATAAGGTACCCAATAGGTATCATAGGCCGACTGGGAAAATATAAGATAAAAAGGCAGTAATGAACATAATAGAAAACAGATAGTCACAGAAGGCAATGGATAGGTACAAAGACTAGCCCACAGGGAAGACAACAAAAAGCAACATACTAGGCTAGCAAGTAGAATATATACACACAACAAGCACAGGTGAAGCTAAGAAATGGCGCATCTGGGATGCTTCAATAACAGTACATAGTAAGTTTAGAAAGGAGCGGTATACCGGTAACCTCAAGTACAAGGGGAAGGAGGAGAAGAATAAAGATAGGCATGCTAAGAAAACAGGAACAAATAACCAACTTAATCATACCAAACTCAAGCCAGGAACCAACAATATCTCGATATCCAATCTCGTGTATATAACCATAACAGGGAGTAGTATACTGATAAGGTAACCAACAATTTACCTACAGTCCCTCAGCCGCCCATACAACCGAGGAACATAATCAAGTGAAACTAAACCCTCTGACCACCCGTACAACCAGAGGGTACACTTAACAAATAGCAAACAAGGGTAGAACCTCACACAAATGAATGATATGATATGATGTGATGAACTAAGTGTAACCACAGTGTCAGTATGTTACCACATATGATGCCCCAAAGGTCCAATAAAGGCGGTAGCCATGGAAGGACTTATCCCGAGTACATCTACTCTGCCGTACACCCCTACCCTTGGTCACCCTTTTGCCTGTAGCACTTGGTCTAGAATGTCAGGTTCCATGGAGGTCTACTCGTAGACCACATACTACACTCAAACCCCAACTATAAGTCCAGAGTGCCACCAAATCCAACTAGTTCTCAAATGCGCAAAATACATGCCTGAATTCTATCCAGGTCTAAATCAATGAAATAAGTCTCATAAACCCCCTTTAAGGATGCCCAGGCGTATTCAGGTCTAAAATAGTAGTAAATCAAGTCTGCTGCCCGGCTTTACCGAGGCTAAAATAATTTCTTTATCAATAACAAAATCAATCTAGCACCTCGGTCCACCCGAGTCCAATATAAGATACAAAAACTAAGACATCTCCCTCTTTTAACCTTTCTTACCCCAAGAATATCTATAAAAAGGGTACCAAACCATTTCATAATCAATTTTACCGAAAATGGGCCCTATGGGACATGCAAAGTTTAGAAAATCATCAATAGTGGGCCTGAAGCCAAAATCGGAGTAAAATCATAAAGAAAATCCTTTTATATACATGATGATGGCATGATCAATCACAATCAATAGCCCAACGGCTCATAATCAACCTATCGACCCTGCAACGGCTCCAATCGTTCTACTGCACAGATATCTAGGTTTATTATCATAATAACAATGTCTGGGACTCACAGACATTCCTAATATCCCACCATCTATGTTTCAGAGTCTATACAAGGCTACACAGGACCACAAGGGTGAATAGAGCGTAAAAAACAAATACTACTCACATCGGAGGAAGAAAAGAATTCGAACATGGATAAGCGGTCTGGGTCTGTGGTATCAACCTATTAATCCCAACCCAAGGATGCCTATTAGTGCAATTTTATTTGATATATGCTAAATCTAGGGAGTTTAAATCGTAACCTACCTGTCGTCCAACGACAAGCTTCCCGAACAACAGTATCCAAGTCCGAATCGCTCCAAGAATTCCCGAATGATAATCAAACTATCAACAACATAATAAATGCATCAAGACGAGTCTAACGATACCCATAACGCTATAGAAATAGCCTTGCTAAAATTTTGGGTCACCGGCAGGCCCGTGAGCCCCGCGAGCCCCGCAACCCAAAATCAAAAATAAAGACACACATTATGATCACCAAGATCGAGGGAGTGCATACCTAGAAAATCAAGGAATTTGGGCAACAATCTCGGGCTAAAATAGCCCCTAAGTCAAGAAACCAACTATTAGAAATTAAGGAATCAGAATGGAGATAGGCAAGAATCACCTACCAAAAGAGAGAATTAAGCCAAGGGATGTGAATTGAGTGAGTCCATGAGCATGCAACTCCAGACACGGACAGATTCTACAACAAAAATTTGAGCTTGAGCAATTGGCAAATATGGTGAGTTTTAATCAATGGAGAAGACAAGTTGGGGTAAGAAGGACACTCACCAATTAGTGATGGAGATGCCCACGGAGCTATGGTCTGATTTCCCCAAGTATTTGAGTGCCAGAAGAGAAGTAGTTGGTGGTTTGAGATCTTTTTACAATAGAGGGATGTATTTAGAATGAGGAGAAATGAAGGAGAATGTTATTTTAAAACTGCCAACAGATACCACAAATGCGGTGTTTTACCACAAATGCGATAGACGCAAATGCGGCAGCACCACAAATGTAGAACCCGCATCATTGGCTCAACACCCTAAATGCGGCTCTACACTGCAAATGTGGTAGCCGCAAATGCGGACAAGCTCTGCAAATATGGAACCAACACAGCCAACCAGACACCACAAAAGTGGTGTTATACTGCAAATGCGGTAGCTGCAATTGCAGTCAAATGTTTGCAATTGTAGACCAAACAGGTACAACAACTCAGCCAAAAACCAGCTATGTTTAAAATATACAATTGGACCCTCGGGAAGCATCTGGGCTCCTGCAGACACAAATGAGCTATGCTACTCAACTAAAAATAGCATTCTGGACTCAATAGAATCAATGAAAATCCCAACGGAGATCGATAGCATAAAAAGTGCACCCCACGCCCAAGAACCAACTTTGGCCAAACTTTCCGAAATAGAATATTAAGGCTAAAAATGAGTCCGGAAACCTCGGGACCTAAACCAAAGGTCCCTCTAGCCCAAAGTCGACATTCCAGAGTTAAGATTGTGGTTAGAAATTCCATACGAGGCCGTCTTCTCCGAATATTGACCAAAGTCAAACTTTCAAGTTCTACTTGGCTAAAACACAAAAACCAAGATAAAACAAAATCAAAAGCTCCCAGAACCTGAACAAGGGTCCACCTAGACCAAAATCCATGCTCCAAGGCTAACGGAACTAGCAAAATTCAATTCTGAGTACGTTTACCAGGAATGTTGACTAAAGTCAATGATATTCTAAGTTAAGGCTCTAAAATAGGTAAACAACCAAAACAACCAAACTGGTCCTAGCAAGCCATAAATGAGTTAAGGTCGCTATAGGGAAGCTTTAACAGCACAACAAATGCGTAAACGTGAAGATGACCGAAAGGGTCATCAGGTATTTATTAGTGATGCATCCTTTAATATCGTCCCACTTGAGATAACTCTTTCACTTAATCTCCCGAGCTGCATAATTCATAAACATTATAAACTATACATAAATAAAGATACATGAAATTTAAATTATAAATTTACGTACATTAATGACTTGTCTTCTCAATTGTGTGTCTATGTGAACACCAAATTTCACATCTCTTGTTCTTTTTCTTCCAATTGAAGAAGGTGTTACCCTTGTAGTTGAAGAACTAGAAGCATGCCTTATACTTCCTTTAACTCTTGAGATTTTTGGACATAATGATGAGGAATGTTGAGTGCTAGGCTGACTGTAATGACCCAAATCATCGTTATGCTGAAATAGAGAGTGAAACCTTAGCCTAGTTTTCCCTTAGACCAAAATTTGAAAATTTTGGGCTAGCTTAGTTTCAGACATATTTTAAGTGTATGGTGGTCTAGGGAAATCTAGAAATTATTAGAGTATTGATTTGTATTTTTGATTGTATTGTGTGTTAGAGGACGAGTTTAGAAAGTCTGTGTATCCGTTGTTTATAAATCAAGAATGGGTAGAAATTGAAAGAAAGGGCAAGACTGTAGTGTAATATTATTTTTGATCAAGGAATCGAGGTAGGTTATGATTTCATTATAGTAAAGACTTACTTGACTCTGTGCTTATATGTAATTTGGGTATTTGTGATTTGCTTTCGGGCATTACTTGTGATTATTGACTGTATCATGCATTGAACATATGGTTTTGAGATGGTATTAAGGTGATATATAGATTGGGTGTTACACAGACACCATATTAAAATAGGTGTCATGCCAACACTGGTACATTAACAGAGTTTGTCCCTTGCAGGTCATAACTGAGAGTCCCTGCTGACTCTAGTATGTGTGTACATCTTGCATGCATGCAATCATCATTTCATTTAGCTTATAATTGTAATGACTATTGTTTAAGGAATCTGTCTAAGTGTAGTTGATTACTTGTATACCTGTATCCTGTTTAGATGAAGTGTTATGACTGAATTTATTTGTCAACTAATTGTGAGTTGTGTTTTGATTGCTATTACTTGTATTTCACCTGCTTATCTGTATGGTGTTGAGTTGAGTCGGTCCATGATACTTACAAGTACTTAGTTATTGTACTAATACTACCTATACTCTTCTTTTTGTTGAGTTCAGAGCGTGTTATAGTGTTTAAGACAAGACCTCGGTTATAATTCATGATTCAGGCATCGATTCAAGGGTGAGCACCATGTTTGGGAAACCATTGAATCATCTTTATGTTATGTGCCTTGTTTTGGGACAGAGACATTTCTTTTATTCCGTATTCTGATTATTGATTAGACTTAGTGTTGAAATTCTTTAGAGTTCTTGTACGGTGACTTTCGAATCCTGGGGGTTGTAACAATTAGAGATACTTTCACACTCTCTTATTTTGGATATTAGCTGAGTTAATAACAATTTAATTTTTTTAAGATTGTGTTCAGTAAGCTAAATAGTAGTGAATTAATGAAGATGGTTTAGGCAAATTCTCGGTAGTTAGTTAAGGGTTGGGATAGATGGTTCTCCCGCTGTAGAGCTAGGGTGGGTGCCAATTATGACTAGTTGGGTCGTGACAAAGACGATATCAGAGCACTATGCTCATCGATCTCATCATAGAAGAACATGTCTAGTAGAGTCTTGAGGAATGGTACAGAGATGTCTATACTTTTCTTCAAGAGGCTACAATGCTTTAGGAAGGAATTTTCACTTCTTCCTTTCATGCTAGTACTTAATTCCAATTGGTATCTGGTATTCCAAATTGGTATCTAACCCCCTTCATTCTTGTTTCATAGATGGTGAACACTCGTTCAGCCAAAGCTACAACAACCATATTAGCAGCACCAGTTCTGGATGCTAAGGCCGTGGTTCGAGGTAGGTCTTAAGTTAGGGGCAGAGCGAGAAGGGAAAAATGAGGGGCCACACTTGTCAGGGGTGGAGCCCGACAACCAGAGGATCGGCTAGGCAGAGATTATCATCCCCTCCCTCACAACAAGATGCTCTAGATTTGGGTCAGAAATGAGGAGGTGATGGTTGAGGATGAAGAAGTGGTAGTTCCAGATAATGCGGTACCCATGCCAAATGGTGCAACTCAGGCGCCTATGTTCACATAGTTGATTCAGCAGGTGTTAGGGTTTCTGAGTAGTTTGGCTGGCATCGGTACTACTTCAGCAGTTCCTGTATTTCTGTCTCCATCCTTGTAGCATGCCACCACTGTAGCACCTCGGAATGATGAAGGCTTTGAGACAGGAATGTTTCCCGGACAAGTATTGGGACCAATGATGACTAATGATGAGAATGGACTGTTTTGTAAGTTCATAAAGATGAAACCTCCAGTGTTTTAGGAAATTGAGTCATAGGATACTTTTGAGTTCTTGATTGACTGTCACGAGCATCTACACAAGATAGGCATTGTGGAGAGGTATGGTGTGGAGTTTGTGAAATTTCAGTTGCAGGCGGAGGCCAAGCAATGATGGAGGTCTTTTGTTGAGTATAGGGCTAGTTTACCTCCGCTCACTTAGTCCAGGTTTGGAATATGTTCCTTGATAAGTATGTCCCTTGTACATATTAAGATATAAAGTAGGATGAGTTCTTGAAACTAGAGCAGGGTGATATGTCTGTGGCGGCCTATGAGGCAAAGTTTCATCCTTGTCTTGCTATGCACTTCAATTGATTACTATAGAGGAGGAGATGATTAGGTATTTTTTGAAAGGTATAAATTTAGGTCTCCAGGTGGCTGCTTTGCAAGTGGCTACGTCTAGAAAAACTTTTCAGGAAGTGGTCAAGTTTGTGAAGAAGGTGGAAGGGATTAAGAAACAAAGAGAGGTAAAGGCAAAGGTAAAGAAGCCCCAGAAATTAGGTCATTTTAGTGGTACTTATTCGAAGAGCCATGGTCAGCAGGGTTACTCTCTCAGCCATTCTATTCAGCTATGCTTGTGTCTGGAAGGGGCCCATCCAAGGTCAGTGTCACGCCTCGAGGCTAACCCCTAGATGTATCAAGGGACTTGGGACCACAAGTTCCCCAAGCTAACCCTTGGTCATAGCATTCTCAAGCATAACAAAAGATAAGCGGAAGCATAATAGATAAATCCGGAATCACATAAATGGATAATCAAGTCGAATAGGGATACAAAATCCAGAAAGAGACTCAAAAGCTTTCTATGTCTGAAAAGCCTCTACTGATGACGTAAAGAGTTGCTAAGACAAGACCCTAGCTAGCTCAAAGTGCGGAAAATAAAATAGCTAACTCTGACTAAGAACATAACTAGTCCTCGACCAAAGAGGACTCACCAACAGCTGATAGAGAGTGGCCTGGAAGATCTAGCCACGGGTTTGAGAAGGGACACCTGAATCTGCATCATCAAAGAATGCAATGCAAGATATGCGTCAGTACTATGGAATGTAACGAATATGTGAGAGATGTATGATTATGATAAAACATACTTAAAACATACTTAAAGTGAACCTTTTCATAAATAAATAACACAAGAGGATTATCAAGATATAAGACAAAATATGAAGTACGGTTAAAATTCAAAGTATGATATCATATAACTTCATAGCTTGAAAATAATCATGTGGGAGTTTCTCTTAATCGACATAAATCATGCTGAGATACATGGAGTCCAGTATCATTCATCCACACTGAAAAAGGTTTTCCTAACCGGCCAAAGTTAGAACCATGTTAATAAGGATCCTGTCATAAGCCACGGAGGGCAACTTACGGTGGCAACATAGTTTTGGACTTGGGTTATCTAGAACTCTCATCGCTCAGTGCTAAATACTACTCCCAAAACATATAACATAAGGCTCACATTCATGTGACACATCTAGATGTCAAGTTTGTTCATAAACATGTTCATACCCCAGATCTTCATACTACTCACGAATCTTGGTTTAGAAAATGATGAGCATTGATGGCACATCGGGTGTCTTGCATTGCATAATAATTCATAACTTGAAAACTTGCATTGCCTTAGTTCAATTTCATAATAACATATACTTTCATAAAACATAGGAACTAGGCATGCACTTGCTTGAAATTCGTGAAATCATATTATCATTTTCCCCAATTTTCTTAAATCACTTCATGCATGTAAGATTCACCATAATTAACCTTCAATTCATGAAATAGGAGTTCATAAGTAAAAACCCATGCAAAATCATGCAATTTAATGAAACTTCATAATAAAATCATGAGAAGGTAATTTATAGCAAAACCCATAAGAATTGGGTAAGAACTCTAATTTGAAAGTTCATGAAATCACAAATTGAAATTTTGGGTTTTGGGAACAAGAGTGAAAGGAACCCATTGTTGAATACCCTCATACCTTGATTGAAGCTAACCCACTTGAATTGAAAAGACTTAGGAGACTTGAACTTGGAGCTTGAAACCTTGAGCTTGAGAGCGTTCTTTTCCTTTTAAGAGATGAATCAGGTAATGAGAAGGGACTTAGGCTAATAAGGGTGAAAACTCTTCCAGAAATAGCCAAATGACATCTTTTAGGAGTTAAAAGGGTGGGTAATGACTAAAATACCCCTAGGATTTAATTAAGAAAAAGCTAGAAAATGGGTCAGCTTTAGGAATCACGGGTCAGTTCTACGGGTCATCGTTTGAACCACGACCCGTAGTTCTAACTCGTGGTTCCTGGCCAACCATTCAAGCTACCGAAGGCAATTCTACGGGTCAACATAACAAAACTGTAGAATAGATGATGGGTCATCAAACCTGGGGAACTTATCATCCCCATGATCTGGTTCCATGAGTCGACAGGACGAACCCTTGGTTTGAACCACGTTCCGTAGAACCAACTCGTGGCCCCAGACCAAAGGTTGAATAAACATAAGGGAATCACGGTTTCATTCCACGACCCACAGTTCAAACCATGGCCCGTGGTTTGGACCCGTCATTCCTGGAACATGAAAATTTTCTGAGTTTCAGACTTAGATAACTGGTTCAATTTCTGAGGTGTTACAATATCTCCCCCTTGGGATCATTCGTCCTTAGATGAAGACTATGCAAGGGAAATTGAAGAGAAAATATCCCAACCAGCAACAAAACATGGAAATAAAGAATAAACATGAGAACTGAACTTTTCAACTTAAAACATGGTTAAATCAACTTCGAAAACATGAATGTATGCTAGGATCATGAGAGTAACTGAGGGAATAGGATCGTAGGAACATACTAAGGATGGAACTATTACCCCAAGTTGGAACAGAGTTGGAAAGAAAGAGATAAGGTTACTTGGCCTTCATGGCTGATTTTGCTTCCCAAGTAGCTTCTTCAACAAACTGATTTCTCCAAAGAACTTTTTTTGAAGCGACTTCTTTCTTCCTCAACCTCCGAATTTGATGATCAAGGATATATACAGGGACCTCCTCACAGGTAAGATTATCCTTCATACCTACATCCTCCAAAGGAACAATCAAGGTTGGATCACCAACACACTTCTTTAATAAGGAAACATGAAAAACTGGATGAACCACTTCTAAATCCGATGGCAAATACAACTCATAAGCAACCTTACCAACCTTCCTCAGAATCCAATAAGGACTTACAAAATATGGGCTAAGATTTCCTTTATTACCGAATCTCATCACACCCTTCATGGGTGACACCTTTAGAAAAACCCAATCATCAACTTCAAATTCTAATTCTCTCCTTCTCACATCCGCATATGATTTTTGTCGACTCTGAGAGGTGTCCAACCTCTCTCTAATAAGCTAAACTTTCTCCATGGTCTCATGCACTGAATCTGGGCCAATCAAAGCTGCCTCACCTACCTTAAACCAACCAATAGGAGATTTACATCTCCGACCGTAAAGTGCCTCATACGGAGCCATCTGGATGCTAGAGTGAAAGCTGTTGTTGTAGGCAAACTCGATAAGAGGTAAGTGATCATCCCAATTATCTTTAAAATTGATCACACAAGCTCTCAGCATATCCTCCAAGGTATGAATAGTACGCTCTGCCTGGACATCTGTCTGAGGGTGAAAAGCTGTACGAAGCGTCACCTGAGTACCAAGACCTCTCTGAAACGATCTCCAAAACAGAGAAGTAAACTGAGTACCCCTATCTAAAATGATGGACAAAATAACACTATGCAAATGAACTATCTCCTGGATGTAGAGTCTGGCATAGTCGTCTGCTAAATCTGTAGTCTTAACAGCCAAGAAATGGGATGATTTAGTCACCCGGTCGATAATCACCCGAATCGAATCATGTTGCCTTCGAGTATGAGGCAAACCTGTAATAAAGTCCATATTGATTGCTTCCCATTTCTAAGAAGGAAGGTGAATATCCTGAATCATGCCACCCAGTCGCTGGTACTCTACCTTCACTTGCTGACACTTGGGATACTTAGCCACAAAATCAGCTATGTCCCTCTTCATACCATTCCACCAATATACTTCCCGTAGATCACGGTACATCTTGGTGGTACCGGGGTTGATGGAATATCTGGAACTATAAGCCTCAGTCAAAATCTGCTGGCGCAACCCATCTACATCTGGCACATATAGTCGACCATGATAACGAAGTACACCATCTCCCCCTTGGGAGAAAACCTCAACCCTTTGCTGATGGACTGCACCCTTAAGCTGAAGTAAAATGGGATCACTGTCTTTCTTTGCCTTCACTTCTACTACCAAGGATGATTCAGAACCATTATGAATAATAACACCACTTTCTGTTGAGTCCATAAGGCAAACTCCTAACCGAGCTACCCTATGAACCTCCTTAACCAGTTCCTTCTTTCCTTCTTCGACTGAAGACACACTACCCATCGACAATCTACTAAGTGCATCCGCCACAACATTGGCCTTACCCGGGTGGTAAAGCACACTCATGTCATATTCCTTAAGAAGCTCAAGCTATATCGTTTGTCGCAAATTCAATTCCTTCTGAGTGAACACATACTAAAGACTCTTATGATCAGTGAATACACCCACATGCACCCCATACAAGTATTGTCTCTAAATATTCAAAGAAAAGACCACGGCTACTAACTTAAGATCATGAGTAGGGTAGTTCTTCTCATGAGTCTTAAGCTGTCTCGAAGCATAAGCAATCACTTTACCATGCTGCATCAAAACACAACCCAAACTAATCCTAGAAGCATCACAATACACAACAAAATCATCTAGGCCCTCGGGTAGAGCTAACACTGGAGCTGTGGTCAATCTAGTCTTCAATTCCTGAAAGTTCTTCTCACATAAATCAGACCACTGAAATTTTACCTTCTTCTGAGTCAATCGGGTCAAAGGGATAGCAATGGAAGAAAATCCTTCCACAAACCTCCTGTAGTAACCAGCCAAACCAAAAAAGCTTCTAATATCATATGGGGAAGTGGGTGTAAGCCAGTTCTTTACTTCCTCTATCTTTTGAGAATCAAACCGAATGCCATCTTTAGTCACAATATGACCCAGAAAAGCAACAGACTGCATCCAAAACTCACACTTGCTAAGATTAACAAATAACTGTCGGTCCTTGAGAGTTTGTAACACAACTCTTAAATGGTCCGCATGCCCCTCCTCACTCCGAGAGTAGATGAGGATATCATCAATGAAAACAATCACAAACATATCTAGATACTACTTGAGCACGTGATTCATCAAATCCATAAAAGCTGCAGGAGCATTTGTTAGACCAAAAGACAACACAACAAATCCATAATAACCATACCGAGTCCTGAAGGCTGTCTTCGGAATATCACTCTCTAACATAAAGCTGATGATAACCGTATCTAAGGTCAATCTTGGAGAAGAAACTAGCACCCTGAAGCTAATCGAACAAGTTATCAATCCTAGGAATGGGGTACTTATTCTTGATGGTGACCTTGTTCAACTGACGGTAGTCAATACATATTATGAGGGAACCATCTTTCTTTTACAAGAATAAGACGAGATCACCCCATGGAGAAATGCTAGGCCATATGAAAACCTTATTAAAAATATCCTTTAATGATCCTTCAACTCCTTAAGTTTTGCAGGGGCCATTCTATAGGGAGGGATAGAGATAGGATTTGTATCTGGAAGAAGATCTATCCCAAAGTTGATTTCTCGCTCGGGAGGGATTCTAGGGAAATCCTCGGGGAACACTTCTGGGAATTCATTCACAATGGGAACAGACTGAAGGGATGGGGTTTCGGACTCCATGTCCTTAATCTGAACTATATGATAAACACACCCTTTAGAAATCATCTTCCTAGCCTTAAGATAAGATATGAAATGACCTTTTGAGGATGGGAGACTACCTTTCCATTTTAAGACGGGTTCATTTGGAAACTTGAAACTGACAACTCGAGTACGACAATCAACGAAAGCATAACAAGCATGCAACCAATCCATACCAAGAATAACATCAAAATCAGTCATCTCCAACTCTACTAAATCCGCTGAAGTGACTCAATAAAGGACTGAGATAGAGGATTTTTGGTAGATTCTTTTGGCTAAGACAGACTCACCAATAGGAGTAGAAATACAGCAATTCGGGACATACTTCGAATTTGCATGCTACATAAGGGGTCATAAAAGATAATGAGACACAGGAGTCCAACAAAGAATACACATTGAAAGAGAAGACTTTTAACATACCAGTGACAACATTGGGGGAACCTTCCTGGTCTTTATGAGAGGACATAGCATAAAGACGGTTCTGGCACTGACCACCAGAACTAGAAGTTGCGCCCTGCTAGGTTGGTCGACCTCCTAGGGCTACTGGAGCAGACTAAGACCTACCACCTCTGTGCCCCTTCTTAGCTGAAAGGCAGTCTCTAATCATATTCCCAGCCTGTCCATACCCAAAACATGCACATGTGCCCAAACGACACTCTCCCAGGTGAGTCTTCCCACACTTACAACAAATGGAGTGGGAAGATCCCTTAGCAACAGTCCCCTGAGATTGTGAATAGGAACCAGAACCTCTACCAGTCTGATCATGATAAAGCCTCTGGGCCTGGGTAGGAACACTAGCAGAAGAATGAACGGGTCCTGATAACTTCTTCTGGAACGAGGAGCGATGTCCATCATCGGACCTCTGATGACAAAATCTGATCCCGCAGATCTAGCCCTCTTGTTCTCCATATCCATCTCCCTAATCCTGTCTCCCTCGATCTGGTGAGCATGGGTCATGAGTCTAGAAATGTTCATATCACTCAATAGCATAGCAGACCTACACTCATTTTTCACCAAATTTGAAACCCCATAGATAAACTTGCTCATCTGATCATGTGGGTCTGCTACTATAGAGAGGACATACCTAGACAACTGAGTGAACTTCAAACTATACTCTTGAACAATCATAGATCCCTGTCTCAAGTTCACAAACTCCTCAGTCTTCACTTACCTCAACTCTCGGGGAAAGAAGTGGTCAAGGAAGGCTCTCTCGAAACACTCCCAAGTTATAGGGACCTCATCCCTAACTCTAGCTTTCTTCCATTGCATGAACCAGATATGAGCCATATCTTTGAGTTGATAGGATGCCAATTTAACATAATCAACCCCAACCACTTGCATCACATCAAAGATTTTCTTTACTTCATCAATAAAATTTAGCGGATCCTCATTCGCCTTCAAACGCCAAAACTCTGGCGGGTTCATAGGGACAAAATCATGAACTCGGGCTGCTACCCCACCTTGAGGGTGGACGAGGGCAGGAGCTTGCTGATTGGCCTTAGCGGCTAAGGTCTAGTCTAGCAAATGGATGGCATTCCTAAACTCCTCATTCGTGACCTCGGGGGCCAAAACTGGAGGAGCGTCATTCCGAGCGGCTCAATGAGGTATAGCACATCGAGGCATAATCTGAAATGTACAAGATAAGGATTAGAGGAACATTAGAGTTAAGCTCTATCATACGATATGATCATGAAAGAAATGAAGTTTTCTAAGACATCTCATAGTTTCCCTCTCATATGTGTGATACGCTTCACACACATAAATGAGACTCTACTCGATGTGGCTTTCAGACATCCTAGTACTCTTGAATCTGAGGCTCTGATACCAAGTTTGTCACGCCTCAAGGATACTCCCTAGATGTAATACAAGACTTGGGACCACAAGTGCCCCAAGTTAACCCTTGGTCATAGCATTCTCAAGCATAACAAAAGATAAGTGGAAGCATAATAGATAAATCCGGAATCACATAAATGGATAATCAAGTCGAATAGGGATACAAAATCCAGAAAGAGACTCAAAAGCTTTCTATGTCTGAAAAGCCTCTACACATGACATAAAGAGTTTCTAGGACAATACCCTAGCTAACTCGAAGTGCGGAAAATAAAATAGCTAACTCTGACTAAGAACATAACTAGTCCTCGACCTAGACTCACCAAAAGCTGACATAGAGTGGCCTAGAAGCTCTAGCCACGGGTCTGAGAAGGGACACCTGAATCTTCATCATCAAAAGATGTAGCGCAAGATATGCATCAGTACTATGGAATGTACCGAATACGTGAGAGATGCATGATCATGATAAAACATACATAAAACATACTTAAAGTGAACCTTTTCATAAAGAAATAACACAAGAGGATTATCAAGATATAAGACATAAAATATGAAGTATGGTTAAAATTCAAAGTATGATATCATATAACTTCATAGCTTGAAAATAATTTTAAAGTATAAAATTCAAAGTATGGTTGTTAGGGTGGTGATAAGGCTCATCTTTATACTATTCCGGCCTTTCCTGAAGCTAAAGCTTCTGATGCTGTGATCACAGCTACTATTCTTTTCTGTGATTTCATGGCTTCTATTTTATTTGATTTCGGATCTACTTTCTCTTATGTGTCTGTGAAATTTGCCTTGGGTTGGGACTTAAGATATGAGTTCCTTGATGCACCCATGTATGTGACCATACTAGTTGGGGTTTTTGTATGTGTTGATCAGGTTTATTGGGCATGTCCAGTGATGTTTGTGGGGTATAGAACTTTAGCAGACTTAGTGATCTTAGATATGAAGGAGTTTGACATTATTTTGGGGATGAGTTAGTTGTCTCCTCATCGTTCTATTCTTGATTGCTATGCTAAGACTGTCACTATAGCTATGGCCAGGATAGATAAGTTAGAGTGGGAAGGTATTCTTAAGCCCACTCCTTTGAATATTGTGTCAGCTATTCATGCCAAAAAGTTAGTTAAGTGGGGGTGTAGGGCATTTCTAGCTTACCTTTGAGATGATAGTTTGGCAGTCCCACTTACTGCTTTAGTATCAACAGTGTGTGAATTCTTAGAGGTGTTTCTTGACGATCTTCCTGGTATGCCACTCGATCGTGATTTTGACTTCTGTATAGACATAGAGCCAGGAACCCGCCCTATATCTATCCCTCCTTATAGAATGGCACCGGTAGTGTTAAGAGAATTGAAATCCCATTTGCAAGAACTGTTGAGAAAGGGTTTTATTCAATTGGGCATTTCACCTTGGGATGCTCCTGTGCTTTTTGTGAAAAAGAAGGATGGTAATAGCATATGTGCATAGACTATTGATAGTTGAATAAGGTGACTATTCATAAGAAGTATCCTTTGCCTAGAATAGATGACCTATTTGACAAGTTGCAGGGAGCTGCGATGTTCTCAAAGATTTATTTGAGGTCAGGTTACCATCAACTTAAGATTCGGGAAGAGAACATCCCAATGACTACCTTCTAGACTCGTTATAGACATTACGAGTTCTTAGTTATGTCCTTTAGTTTGACCAATACCCCAACCTCTTTTATGAGCTTGATGAATGGAGTACTAAAGCTATTTTTGGATTCATTTGTTATTATGTTGATTGATGATATCCTGTTTTACTCAAAGATTAAGAGGAGCATGAAGCTGACTTGCGTATAGTGTTGGGTTGCTTAAGGAGAAACAACTTTATGCTAAGTATTCGAAGTGTGAATTCTGGTTGTCTTCAGTGTCCTTTCTGTAACATATGGTATCTAAGGAAGGGGTTGTGGTATACCTGCAGAATGTGAAAGCTATTAAAAAGTGGGCCAAACCGACTAATATCATAGAGGTTCATAGTCTTGTGGGGTTGGCCAGTTACTATTGTCAGTTTGTTAAGGGGGTTCGCCTCTATTGCTTCACATATGACTCACCTGACTCAGAAGGAGGTACCTTTTGTGTGGGATGATAAGTGTGAGGAGAGATTTCAAAAGCTCAAGACCTTGCTAACTACATCTCCTATTCTTGCCTTCCCTATTCAATGTAAGGATTTCATTGTGTATTATAATGCTTCATAGTCTAGTTTTAGGTGCTATTTTGATGCAGGGTCAAAATGTAATTTCTTATGCTTCGAGGCAGCTGAAGCCATATGAGAGAACTATCCCACCCATGATTTGGAATTGACAACAGTGGTTTTTGCTTTAAAAATTTAGAGACACTACCTCTATAGGGTTAAGTGTGAAGTGTTCTTTAACAACCCTTCTCATTGTTATGGGTGAGCTATTCGTGCGATAAAATGGGTTAGAAAACTTTAGGATTGGGCAGTTGAAAATTTTGAGCTAGGCTAGTCTCGAATGAAATCTGAGCAAGATGAGGTCTAAGGAAATGTGGGAAAGGATTTTGTAGAATGACTAAGTTTGAGCTGGTTTTTCTATTAGATAAGGCATTAAGGAGTCCGTAGGACTTTTCAAAAATGAATTCTGGTGAGTACAACTCCCGATATCAAACTTGACGTGAAGAGGTTGGTCTGGAACGTCAAGGTTTAAAGGTGTGTAGTAAAATGGGCATAACTGGGAGGATTCTTGAGTTTTTGTCCTGTGTCAGCTGCTATAGCAGGTGACACGCTGCTACGGCGATGCTGCTATAGCAGAGAAATTTCTGCTATAGCAGTAGTCAAAGGGGTCAACCCTGCTATAGCGAGTGGCTTCCGCTTCGGTGGTGCCGCTATAGTAGGATTGGGTTGCTATAGCGGGATAAGTCACTATAAATGTAGAAACTTCCCCCAAAATGTTCATTCTTTATCAAGAACATTTTTGGGGAAGGGCTGAGGCAACTTTGGGCGATTTCCATGAGTTTTCCACCATAATCCTTCGCTAAGGTAAGTAATTTGTTCCCCTAATCTAGTAGTTTGATTCTTGTGGCTTAGAATCATTAGTTACATGCTTGGGGAAGGGTTTAACTTAACCTAGGATGGATTTTCTGATGAAAAAGGGGAATGTGGGGATGAAAAACCTGGGATTCTTGAATTAGATTGTCATTTAAAGCTTCCTTATCGTAATTCACCAGCAAAACCATGGAATTGGTAGTAAATAGGTTAATTTAAGGTGGGAGGGCCCTGGAATGGGTGGAATAATTATGAAATTGGCCTGGGGTTTGAGATTAAGATGTAATCCAGGAATATTTAGGCTATTTTGGTTAATTTGGTATTTATGTTATTGTTTTTAGACCAAGATCAAGCTAGAGTTTTGAGAAACAGGAAGGCTCCGGTCTAGTAGAGCATTGGGGCTTGATTTGAGGTAGGTGATGGTTAACGTTTGACCTAAATTATGTTATGCATGCATGTTAACTGTTCGTTAGTTTTATTTCTACAATACGTGTTTAGGGAATAAGGGAATTAATGCTAAATGATATCTGGTTGTCAATATCATGCAATGAAATTGTCTTAAATGCTTGTTGGTTTTACAAGTGTGGTTTGTATTCATTATGGTTGTGATTGTGTGATATCTGTGATTCTTCAGTTGTATTGGGTACCATGCCTGGTATAGATTATTGGTTGGCTCGGGTACTAAACCTGGTACGGGATATCTATCGATTGTCTCGAGTACCATGCATGGTAAAAGTTCTATTATGGTTAGCTCGGGTTCGGGTACTGTGTTGATGCAGGACAGGAATGTCATAGCTTATGCTTTGAGGCAATTGAAGCCTCATGAGAAGAACTAACCAATCTATGATTTGGAGTTGGCGGCGGTGGTATTTGCACTTAAGATCTCGAGACACTATCTCTATAGTGTCGATTGTGAAGTGTTCAAAGACCATTGCAACCTGCAGTATATGCTCAGAGCCTTCCGTATTTCTTCATAAATGGTGGGCTTGAACAAGTCCGTCCAAGCGGCAATTTGCTTATCCATCTGTTTCTTCTTCTGCACCATTTTAGCAAAATTTCGGGGGTTCATATGATATTCTGGTGGTAGAGGAGGCCTTTCTGCAGTGCCAGAGCTTTCGGCCGTAGCTCTAGTTGCTTGTGAGATCTTCGGATCAAACACCGCAAGTGGCATCTTTGTGCCTGATGGAGTGTCGGTCGCCTCGGAGGTGGTTGTGGTTGGTTCCTCAAAAATCTGAGGCTTATGCATTCTCATGTCAAACTTAGTGTCATCCTTTGATTTGTCAATATTTTTCTTGGATGGCGCTGTCACTTGATCATCAATACCATCCAATATCGGTACCTCCGCACGCCTGCATAACTCAGTAACCAGACACGTGAATGGCAAAGAGGAAGTGGTTTTCATGGCCCTGGTCTGCATCTCGTCTGCAATTATCATTCCGAAATTGATGACGTACCCGACTATCAAACTTGCCACTAGGATGGCTCTTCTCTCATCTAGATCAGCATCTCCACCTGTAGGAAAGAGCTTGTACCGCACAACAGCCCACCAGAACTTTGCTACAAAGCTCAGTGATTGCTTTGATATCCGTCCCCTCTGTGTTAGCCAAGATGGTGAGCCATCAGTCAATGTCTGTGCTAACCACGGTCTCTACGAGTATGTGTTGGCAATCTTGTCATAAAACTCTCGCATATCCGGTGGAGAAATGTATTCAGGGCCGAAGAGGACTCTGTTGATCGTCTCTCTGGAGATGTTTACTTGTTTACCTCGAACCGGAACCCTGTACTGCCTTGGTGCTGATTTAACCCCTTTTCCTTTCTCGCATTTTCTCTCCAACAGTGCCAAATAGTTGGCATAGAATTCCCGGACTAGTTCTGGATAATAGAATCCCAGAGGTGTGCTCATCCAATCAAGGTGGTACCTGTGAAACTGTGTCTGAAGAAATGGATATTCTGGTAGATCCGTGGTAATGATTTGCACTTCCTCAGCTATCGGTCTTTTGTGGCTCCTTGCTTTTATTTTGGTAAGACCATCAAGATAGTTCTTTCGGGAACCCTCAAGTACCCACCGAATCGATTCTCTATCCATGGGTGCCCTCTCTGTATTTTTGGTGGCCTCAGTACAACTTACATCTTCCGGACTGGAGCTGGAGCTACCACATCAAGTAGATTAATCTAGTTACAGCATTAATCATAAGACGAGAGTTGGTAGTCTCGAATCCTCATAGTTAATCAAATTTCCTGGTTTTAATCTCTATGTTCAAGCAAATTAAACCTAGGCATGTCCTAATATTTGAACCCAATGCTACCTGAAATCTATATTGCTACAATAAAGAATTATTACTTTAAAGAATTATTACTTTACTTTAAACTTCGTATAATCCAAGCACCAATGGTGAAGATCCCAAGGAAGAAGACAAAAATATTGTTTTCTTCATTCTTTTTTCTCAAAGTTGATCTCTAGAAAATAATATATCGCAAGTGTTGGATCTAATAATCCTGAAACTAACCCTAACACTGGGTATTTATATTAGTCCAGGAAAATAAAGTTCCAAAAATAAAATCGGACTCCCGCTGTTGCTCTTGACGGCTTGGCTTGACGGTTCGTCAAACCTGTGATGGCCCGTCGCTCTACCCGTCGCTCCACCCGTCGCCACTATCCAGTGCATAATCTCCATTTGCTCTAACTTGGCGGCCATTCTGATGGCCCGTCAGGCTGTTGACAGACCGTCACTTAAACCGTCGCCACTATCCAGTGATTCAGTGCCATGCTGCCTCATTCTGACGGCTTGGCTGATGGTCAGTCACAGGTGTGACAACCCGTCAAGTTAGCCGTCACCCATATCCAGAGCCTCATCTTACTGTTGCCAGGCTTGGTGGCTTCCCTGACGGCCAGTCACCTGTGTGACGACCCGTCAGGCCCTCCGTCATGCCTAACCAGTGTGACTTAGCTTGAGTATTTTTCACTCCTTTTCCATCTTTGTCTCATTTCCTGCAAATACAACATAAAAACATCAAAAACCACAAAGGTTGCTTAAAAACTTGCGAGTATTCTTAGCTAAAGGCGTCAAAGGTGCCATAGAATCCTGGCACATCAAAGATAATGTCAAAATCTACCATGTCAAGGATCACTAAATAAGCTAATGTCTCTCGCCCCATAAATATGATAGGACAAGCCCAGAAAACTCTATCCATTACCACAAAATCCTCCACTAGAGTAGATATAGTAATAGGAAAAATAGGGGATTCACATAACATACCAAAACTCTCAACAAATCTAGTAGACACATAAGAAAAAGTAGACCCAGGGTCAAACAACTGAAGCCATGCAGTCAAAGACAAGAATAGTACCTGTGATCACCACGTCCGAAGCTTCTGCCTCTAGTCTATCTAAGAAAGCATAAAAATGATTCTTATCACCCACCTGTGCACTGCCTCTGTTAGGATAATTACCACATCTGCCACCACCACTATTGGGATGAGCGCCGACCCTACCTGCAGTATGACCACCCTTCCCGCCCTATGGACAATCTCTATCAAAACTATTACCTTTACCAGCTGGAACTAGAGCTCTAAGAGCCTACTACTGAGCTACCTAATGAAGCCAAGGAAAATTCTTCCTCAAGTGGACAAGCTCACCACACTCAGAATAGGCCCACTCGAAAGTAGGTCGTTATGCTGGAGCTAACTGGGTAAGATACCCACAATAATTTGATAAAGGCTGACTGGTCCCTGATGGAACCCAGCAGAAACCGGTGTCGATGAGTGAAGGGGGAATGCAGGGTACTCCAAAAACCTTAACCTTTTAATAACTGGTCACTGTAACTTTCCCAGATTGGGGCTTCTTTGAAGACATCCTTTCCTGACCCTCTTGCTTTATCTCCTCAACATTCTTTACAAACTCAACAACTTCCTGAAATGACTTGCCCAAAGATGCTACATGCAAAGCAGAGATTTGCAACCCTTTATTTAAACCTTTCACAAAGCAGTAGATCCTCTCTTCTTCTATATTAATCAGCTGAGAAGAGTAACGAGCCACGACATGGAAGCAAGTCTCATAAGCAGCCACAAAAGAACTACCTTGCTCAGTATTTGTGAACTCATCTTTTTTTCTGTCCCTCAAGGTTTGAGAAACATACCTCTCTAGAAAGACCTGATAAAAGTGACTCCAAGTCACAAAGAGCGCTTCTGTTGGCCTGCACTCCATGAATGCTCTCCATCATATCTTGGCATTTCCTTGAAACTAAAACAAAACAAAATATACACCATGTTCTCGACAATGCCCATTTTATGCAGCCTCTCATGACCGTCTATGATGAACTCATAGGCATCACCAAATTCCAATCCATGAAATACTAGGGTCCTCGTTTTCATAAATATGCAGAAGAGCTCGTGTTCACCACCTCTCATCACAGGGCCTATCACCGGTCATGGAAATATACCTATCTCAGAAGCATCGTTTAACCACAGAGCCAAAACTGAAGTATGTTAGGTCACTGGATGATGGACCCTGTCAATCCACTAAGAAACTCAAAACCTTCTAGATTACCTCAAATAATAATGGGACCTACGCTACTATAATGACCGGGTTTGTCATTACGAGTAGTTCAATCATGCCAAGTTTAGAGTTAGAAAACTCTAGGTTTGGGAGTTTGAAATTCTGGGCTAGGCTAGTCTCGGCCAATTTTAGAGCAAGGTGGAGTCTAGGGAAATCGAGGTAAGGATTGGGTTAGGTGTCTTGTTTAGAGCTAGTTTATCATGTAGCTAAGACATAAAGGAGTCTGGGGGACTTTTCAGAATTGAATTCGGGTAAGTAGAACTCCCAAAATTGCATTTGATGTGAAGGGGTTGTTTCGTATCATCGGGGGAAGCAAGTGTGTCATAAAATGGTCAAATTTTGGAGATTTCTAGATATTCTATCCGTGATGAGCACAACGGCTCCACCATAGCAACCTCCGCTATAGCGGTGGAAAAGACCACTATAGCAGAAGTTAAGGGGGTCAACGCCGGTCGGAACTGCTATAGCGGTGGAAAAGACCACTATAGCAGAAGTCAAGGGGGTCAACGCCGGTCGGAACTTCTATAGTGGAGCGGGGACCCCTATAGTAGGCTTGATGGGAATTACCAAAACATTCCCCAAAATGTTCAGTTTTCACTATTTCATTTTGGGAGAAGGGCAAGGCGGTTCCAGGCAATTTTCCTCTGTTTTCCATTGTTTTTCTACCCTAAGGTAAGGTTTCTACTCCCCAAACTTCGTACTACTTTTCCTACGCGGTAGAATTGCTAGGAGGGAACTTGGGGAAAGGTTAGAATAACCTAGAGATGGTAGAATCTGGGGAAGAAGGGGGATTCTAGGCATGAAAGTTCTTGGGTATTGTTAAAAACAAGGTTTATTGATCTCATGTTGTTAAATTCTCTATTTTTATCCATGAAAATGATAGAACTAGAGGAATTAATGGTGGAAAACCTAGGAAATAGTATAGAATGATCATGGTTGGTCTGCGATTTGGAATTTGGTGTAATCCGGGTAATACGCAAGCCTTGTTTGTTAATTCAAGTACTTGTATGTTATTTTAGACCAAGAACGAGAAAGGAATCCGGAACACGGGAAAGCTCGAGTTGAGTAGAGCTTGGATCATTTCGAGGTAGGTGATGGCTTATGATTCCTGTGAATGTTGTATATTCTTGTACTCTTATCTAAGTGTTTGTATGAATTACATTGCTTAGAGGAATTGGTTAGAATGTCTAAGGGTCCTGTTTTATAGTCTATGGATTGAACAGTGTGTTGCTTGTTGGTTTTAAAAGTTTTTTGTTCATTATTTGACTGTGGATTAATTGACATTCGGTTGGGTCGGGTACCACGCTTGGTACGGGTATAACAAATGGTTGGCTCGGGTACCACGCCTGGTATAGGATACTAACGGTTGGCTCAGGTACCATGCCTGGTATGTGTATAACAAATGGTTGGCTCGGGTACCACGCCTGATACATGATACTAATGGTTGGATCGAGTACCACACCTGGTACGAGTTTATTTTACTATATAATTGCATTGATATTATTATGTTGCATTGACTGTTATTGGTTTTGTGAGTGGACCGGGCTATTTTATTTAAATGTGATATTTGTTGGTGTTCCTTGAGTGACCGGGAATCCTGTTATATCTATTGAGTTGGCCTTGGATTAGGCCGAGTTGTCTATTTAACACTTAGGTGTTGTTTAGAGGGGATCCTAGGGTGGGTCCGGGTTAGACGAAAAGGGATGGTTTATTGGTTATATTATTATTGCTTATAGTTAGAAAGGGTGGATTTCATGCGGGAACAATCTAGGTAGAGACTTGTAGTCTAGGGGTGCCTGTTGACTTGTTGCATATCTTCCGTACTTATACTTGATTTGTTGTACTGATTATACACTATTTTTAATTGGAACTGGCTGATGATCCTACCAATACATAGTGGTGGTGTACTAATACTGCACTTGCTTTACTTTTTGTGAGTACAAGCAATCTTCAAGCAGTTGAGATGTGACCTCATCTGTAGTACCACGTTTCCAGACTTCAAGGGTGAGCTGCTTCGATCGAGTGGCCTTGAATCTATCATTAGAGTTGTAGCCCTCTTGTTTTGGGGGTGCATCCCCGTATTCTAGACATTGGTAGATTGTTTGGTACTGCGAATTACAGTTTCTAGAGGGTAATTTCCACAGGTTTATATTAATGAAGTGGTTTTGTTTTAAAATTTTTGCTAGTTTAATTTCTGCACTTTGATTTTAAGCTGTTAGAACGGTTAAGTTTGGGGAAGTGATGGTTCGCTCACCTGGGGGGTTGGGTGAGTGCCACTACGATGATCTATGTCATGACAAAGATGGTATCACAACCCTAGGTTCGTTTATCTCATCGTACCAAATAGGTCTAGTAGAGTCTTGCGGAATGGTGCAGAGACGTCCGTACTTTTCTTCGAGAGGCTATGAAGCTTTTGTAAAACCTATATCTTCCTTCTTTCCTTCATGCTATAACTCGATTCTAATTGATATCTGGTGATATAAATTGGTATCTAACCTGATCCACTCTTCTGTCCGTAGATGGTTAATACAAGAAACAATGGAGCTAGAGCAGCAGTCCCAGCAGCGGGCCTGGATGTCCATGGTAGAGGCAGGGGAAGGGGCAGAGGATGAGGTAGAGTCGCACATGCTAGGGGTGGAGCTCAAGCGGATACTGGAGAGTGTGAAGATGTTGCTGAAGATGTTGTTGAAGATGTAGAAGTGGTGGCTGAAGATGGCGAGGCACAGGCAGAGGCTGCACCGGTTGGGGGTGCAGGACTTCCTGATATGACACCAGAAGCTTTTCAACAGGCTTGGAATATTTTCAGTGGGTTGGTGGGTGCTGGAGCCATACCTGCGACATTTGCAAATCAGGCTTTGAATACTCAGCCAATGGTTACTACAACACTTAGGATGGATGCCACTTCAGGCACGAATGACTTCTTCAGGCCAATGCTAGGCCCAGTGATGACAGGGAATGAGCATGAGATACTGACCAAGTTTCTCAAGTTGAAACCTCCGACATTTCAGGGTACTGACAAAGAGGATGCCTATGAGTTCATCTTGGATTGCTATTAGAGATTGCACAAGTTGGGTATTGTGCGTCAACAAGGGGTTGAGTTTTTCACATTTCAGCTGCAGGGTGATGCTAAGTAGTGGTGGAGGTCTCATGTGGAGTGTCACTCTTCTGTTCTACCCCCACTGACTTGGGAACAGTTCCACACTTTGTTATTAGAGAAGTACTTACCTCGTACTTTGAGGGACCAGAAGAAGGATAAGTTCTTGACCTTGGAGCAGGGTAGCATGTCAGTCTCTGCTTATGAGGCTAAGTTCCAAGCCTTGTATCATTTTGCCAAACAAATGTTGAGTTTCGAGGAGAAACGGGTCCGGTTGTTTGTAAAAGGTTTGAATACTGAGCTACAGGTACTGTCAGTGTATATGACTTCATCAGGGAGGGGCTTCAATGAAGTGGTAGATTATGTGAAGAAGTTGGAAGGGGTCAAGCAAGCGGGGCAGGCTAAGGCTTTAGCCAAGAAGCCCCGACATAAGGGAAATTTTGGTAGTTCATACTCCAGGGGCCAGAATCAGCAAGCATACCCAGCCCATCCTATTCACTCAGCTCTGCCAGTTGCTACAGGTGGTCATCAGGGAGCTCATAATCAGTCTTCAGCTCCTAGAGGTCAGGGAGCGTCTTATACATCAGCTAGTAGGCCTACACTTGACTGTGGTTGCTTCCACTGTGGTGATCTGGGCCACTTTAAAAGGGAGTGCCCACTCAGGCAGATAGGTAATCTGGGTTAGTAGCAGTCTAGAGCGGTGGTTCCGGCAGGTAGAGACAGTAATGCTAGAGGTCATCCACAGGGTGGCCTAGGTAACTTTTAGGGAGGCCAGGGTGTTAGAGGGAACAACGGCGCGGGCAGGGGTGCAGCGCAGTTGGCCTGGGAAGTTGCCCGGATTGATGATCGAGCTCATTGCTATGCATTTGCAGGGAGAACTAAGGCGGAAGCATCACATGCAATGATCACAGGTACCATTCTTGTCTGTGATAAAATGGCTTCGGTATTATTTGACCCAGGTTCTACATATTCTTATGTATCTATAAGTTTTGCGTTGGGTCTGGAATTGATTTGTGATATCCTTGATTCCCCTATCCATGTTTCTACCCTGGTTGGAGAGTCTGTGATTGTGACTCATGTTTATCGTGACTGTTCTGTTGTGTTTGTGGGGTTGCATACTTGGGTAGACTTGGTAATCCTGGATATGGCTGATTTTGATATTATCTTGGGCATGACTAGGTTATCCCCTTATCATGTTGTGTTGAACTATAACACCAAGACTGTGGCTCTAGAGATTCTGGGTAAGGATAGACTAGAGTGGGAAGGTATGTACAGGCCTAAGACAGTTAAGGTCATATTATTCGTTTGGTCTAGGAAGCTAGTGGGAAGAGGGTGTCTAGCCTTTTTGGCTCATCTCCGGGATGATAGTGTGGAGTCCCCATTTATTGAGTCAGTTCCAGTGGTTTCTGAGTTTCTAAAGGTGTTTCCAGTGGATTTGCCTGGTATGCCTTGGGACAGGGATATAGACTTCTGTAATGATCTGGAGGCAGACACTCACCCCATTTCTATTCCTCCGTATTGTATAGCTCCGACAGAGTTAAAGGAACTTAAGACTCAGCTGCAGGAACTCCTAGATAACGGATTTATCCATCCTAGTGCGTCGCCTAAGGGTGCTCCTATTTTGTTTGTAAAGAAAAAAAATGGTAGTATGCAGATGTGCATAGAATATAGGCAGTTGAACAAGGAGACCATCCGGAATAAGTACCCTCTACCCCGCATTGATGATTTGTTTGACCAGCTTCAGGGTGCATGTGTTTTTGAAAATCGACTTGAGGTCAGGGTACCATAAGTTGAGGATTAGGCCTGAGGACATTCCTAAGACTGCTTTTCGAACTCGGTATGGGCATTACGAGTTCCTAGTAATGTTATTTGGTTTGACCAATATGCCAGCAACAATTATGAGTTTGATAAATGGGGTATTTAAGTCATATTGGATTCCTTCGTGATTGTGTTTATCGATGATATTTTGATCTACTCCAAGAGTAGGGAGGAGCATGCTAATCATCTTCGTATTGTGATGGACATCTTGAGATGCCAGAAGCTTTATGTGAAGTTCACTAAGTGTGAGTTTTGGTTGACTTCAGTTGCGTTCTTAGGGCATGTAGTGTCAGATTAGGGGGTGATGGTGGATCCCCAAAAGATTGAGGCAGTTAAGAGTTGGGCCCGGCCTAGCTCTGTGACAGAGGTTAGGAGTTTTGTTGGGCTCGCAGGGTACTACCGGAGGTTTGTTAAGGGTTTTGCATCTATTGCTACTCACCTGACCAGGCTGACACAGAAGATGTACCATTCGTGTGGTCCGATAAGTGCGAGGAGAGCTTCCAAAAGCTCAAGACACTTCTGACCACAGCTCCTATTTTGTCCTTGACGGTTGAAGGTAAAGACTTTATTGTTTACTGTGATGCTTCACATTCTAGTTTAGGTGCTGTGTTGATGCATGATAGAAATGTGATAGACTATGCATCTAGGTAGTTGAAGGTGCATAAGAGGAACTACCCAACTCACGACTTAGAGTTGGCAGCAGTGGTCTTTAAACTCAAGATTTGGAGACACTATCTCTATGGTGTCAAGTGTGAGGTGTTCACCAATCATCCCAGCCTGCATCATATGTTCACTCAGAAGGATTTGAATATGAGGCAGAGAAGGTGGATGGAGTTATTGAAGGACTATGATGTGACTATTCAGTATCATCCGGGTAAGGCTAATGTGGTGGCAGACGCATTGAGCCGGAAGACAGTTAGCATGGGTAGTTTGGCTTGTTTGGGGGTGTCCAAACGACCACTAGCAAGGGAAATTTGGGCCTTGGAGGCCAAGTTCATGCACTTGGGTGTTTCAAAACAGGGTGGGTTATTGGCCGACATTGAGTTCAAAGCCACCTTCATAGAGAAAATAAAGGCCAAACAGTTTCAGGATCCAAAACTGAGTAAGCTTCGAGGTAAGGTAATATCCAAGGAATCTAGGGATGTCACGTTCGACTCTGGTGGAGTGCTACATTTTAGAGAAAGGAATTTTGTTCCTCAGGTTGATGATATATATTATAAAATCTTGACAGAAGCTCATGGTTCACGGTACTTAATTCATTGGAGTGTGACTAAAATGTATAGGAACTTGGGGCAGCGTTACTGGTGGCCCAGGTTGAAAAGAGACATAGTCGACTTTGTGTCCAAATATCAGAACTACCAGTAGGTAAAGTATGAACATCAGAGACCTGCAAGATTACTTTAGAGAATGCCAATTCTAGAGTGGAAGTGGGAAAGGATAGCCATGGACTTTGTGGTGGGTCTTCCTAGGACATTGGGGAAGTACGACTCAATTTGGGTCATTGTTGACACGTTGACCAAGTCCTCTCACTTCATTCTGGTCAGGGTAGATTACAATTCACAGCAATTGGCTAAGATCTACGTGAAGGATATTGTGAGATTGCATGGGGTGCCACTGTCCATCATTTCAGACAGGGGTACGCAGTTTACCTCTAAATTTTGGGGTAAGCTACATGAAGAGTTGGGTACACAACTCACTTTTAGCACAACCTTCCATCCTCAGACTGATGGTCAGTCGGAGAGGACGATCCAGGTATTGGAGTACATGCTGAGAGTATGCGTGATGGATTTCGGGGGACATTGGGACCAGTTCCTACCATTGTGAGAATTCTCGTACAATAATAGCTACCACTCCAGTATTGACATGGCACCATTCGAGGCATTGTATGGGAGGAGCTGCGGATCACCAGTTGGGTTAAAGCCTTTGGGCATGGAATTAGTAAAGGAAGCACAAGAAAAGGTAAGGGGTATTCAGGCCATATTGCTGGCTTCCCAAAGCAGGCAGAAGGTGTATGCAGATCGCAAGGTCCGGGACATATAATTTCAGGTTGGTGAACAAGTATTGTTGAAAGTGTCACCAATGAAGGGAGTTATGAGGTTTGGTAAGAAGGGAAAGCTTAGCCCTCGGTCCATCAGTCCATCTGAGGTTTTTGAGATTATGGGGCCAGTGGCTTACAAGTTAGCACTGCCGCCCAGTTTGTCGAGTGTCCATCCGGTATTCCATGTATCCATGCTTAAGCAATACCATGGGGATGGGGACAACATCATCAAGTGGTATGAAGTGCTTTTCGATAAGGATCTTCGTTATGAAGAGGAACCAGTCTTGATTCTTGCTCAGGATGTCCGGAGGTTGAGGATAAGGGTGATTGATATGGTAAAGGTACAGTGGAAGAATCTTCCGGTTGAGGAAGCCACTTGGGAAACCGAGAATGACATACGAGACAAGTACCCTCATTTATTTGAGGATTCAGGTACTACACTTTCTTTCCTTTATTACTGTAAATTTGGGTTTGACCATTTGCGGACGATCGATGGGTGAATTGGTATTTGTTGTAATGACCAGGTCCTTCATTATGTGTAGTCCAATCGTGCCAAGTTTTAGAGTTAGAAAACTCCAAGTTTGGGAGTTTGAAATTCTGGGCTAGGCTAGCCTCGGCCGATTTTGAGAAATCTGGGTAAGGATTGGGTTAGCTGTCTTGGTTTGAGCTAGTTTTCCACGTAGCCAAGACATAAAGGAGTCCGAGGGACTTTTTGGAATTGAATTCGGGTAAGTAGAACTCCCAAAATTGCGATTGACGTGAAGGGGTTATTTTGGATCATCGGGGGAAGCAAGTGTGTTGTAGAATAGGCAAATTTTGGAGATTTCCAGACATTCTGTCCGGATGAGTGGAATGGCTCCACCATAGTGACCTCTGCTGTAGCAGTGGAAAAGACCGCTATAGCAGAAGTCAAGGTGGTCAACGCCGGTCAGAACTGTTATAGCAGAATGCTTCCGCTATAGTGGGACCGCTATAGTGGAGCAGGGACCGCTATAGCGGGCTTGATGGGAATTAATGCAGAAACATTCCCCAAAACGTTCAATCTTCACAATTTCATTTTGGGAGAAGGGCAAGGCAATTCCAAGCGATTTTCCTCCGTTTTCCATTATTTTTCTTTCCTAAGGTATGGTTTATACTCCCCAAACTTCGTACTACTTTTTCTACGTGGTAGAATTTCTAGGAGGGAACTTGGGGAAAGGTTGGAATAACCTAGGGATGGTAGAATTCGGGGAAGAAGGGGGATTCTAGGCATGAAAGTTCTTTGGTATTGTTAAAAAAAAGGTTTATTGATTGCATGTTGTTAAATTCTCTATTTTTATCCGTGAAAATGATAAAACTAGGGGAATTAATGGCGAGAAACCTGGGAAAAAGGGTAGAATGATCATGGTTGGTCTGGGATTTGAGATTTGGTGTAATTCGGCTAATAAGCAGGCCTTGTTTGTTAATTCAAGTACTTGTATGTTGTTTTAGACCAAGAACGAGAAAGGAATCCAAAACATGGGAAAGCTCAGGTTGAGTAGAGCTTGGATCATTTCGAGGTAGGTGATGGCTTACGATTCCTGTGAATGTTGTATATTTTTGTACTCTTATCTAAGTGTTTGTATGAATTACATTGCTTAGAGGAATTGTTTAGAATATCTAAGGGTCCTGTTTTACAGTCTGTGGATTGAAAGGTGTGTTGATTGTTGGTTTTACAAGTTGTTTGTTCATTATTTGACTGTGGATTAATTGACCTTCGGTTGGCTCGGGTACCATGCTTGGTACGGGTATAACAAATGGTTGGCTCGAGTACCACGCCTGGTATGGGATACTAACAGTTGGCTCGGGTACCACGCCTGGTATGGGTATAACAAATGGTTAGCTCAGGTACCACGCCTGGTACGGGATATTAACGATTGGCTCGGGTACCACGCCTGGTACGGGTTTATTTTACTGCATCATTGCATTGATATTTTTGTATTGCGTTGACCGTTATTGGTTCCGTGAGTGGACCGGGCTATTTTTATTTAAATGTGATATTTTTTGGTGGTCCTTGAGTGACCGAGAATCCTGTTATATCTATTAAGTTGGCCTTGGATTAGGCCGGGTTGTCTGTTTAACACTTAGGTGTTGTTTAGAGGGGATCCTAGGGTGGGTCTGGGTTAGACGAAAAGGGATGATTTATTGGTTATATGATTGTTGCTTACAGTTAGAAAGGGTGGATTTCATGCGGGAACAAGCTAGGTAGAGAATTGTAGTCTAGCGGTGCCTGTTGGTTTGTTGCATGTCTTCCGTACTTTACTTGATTTGTTGTATTGATTATACACTGTTTTTAATTGGAACTGGCTGATGATCCTACCAGTACACAGTGGTGGTGTACTGATACTGCACTTGCTTTTCTTTTTGTGAGTACATGCAATCTTCCAGTGGTTGAGACGCGACCTCATCCATAGTACCGGCGTTTCCAGACTTCAAGGGTGAGCTGCTTCGATCGAGCGGCCTTGAATCTATCATTAAAGTTGTAGCCCACTTATTTCGGGCTTAAACTATTTCCTTGTTTTGGGGTTGCATCCCCGTATTCTATACATTGGTAAATTGTTTGGTACTGCGACTTTCAGATTCTAGGGGGTAATTTCCGCAGGTTTATATTAATGAAGTGGTTTTGTTATTATAGTTTTGCTAGTTTAATTTCTGCACTTTGGTTTTGAGTTGTTAGAATGGTTAAGTTTGGGGAAGTGATGGTTCGCTCACCCGGGGGGGGGGGGGGGTTGGGTTAGTGCCACTCATGGCGGTCTGGGTCATGACAGCTACACCTCCCTGAACTGGTTGTGCGCCTTTCCCCTAGACTGGTTCTGCTACCTTATTCTTCTCAACTCGAACCTCTTCATCTACAAAAACTTACGAGATATTCTCTTATAAAGGAGGAGATACTAAACTTTCTTGAGCCAGAGCTGCAACTCGAGCTCCACCCCTGCAGGGCACACCTCTTCTCCTCCCTCTAGCTCTACCTCTGACGCCGCCCCTACCATGAATGACAGCCTCAACAACTGGCTTGAGTACTACTGCTCTGGCCTCGGATGCACGTGTTCTAACCATCTATGAGAATAAGAGTAAAGAAGTTAGATACCAATTTGGATCGCCAGATACCAATTGAAATGAAGTTATAGCACGAGGAATGAAAGAAGTTGAGGTTTCCTAAAGTCCTATAGCCTTCTGCAGAGAAGTACAGACGTCCCCATACCATTTTACAAGACTATACTAGATTCATTATGGTATTACGAGATCAACAAACCTGCAGCTCTGATACCAACTTTGTCACGACCCAAATAGGCCGTAATTAGCACCCACATTAACCCTTCCGGGAGGAGAACCAACTAACCTTAACCTTAGTCTTACACTTACAAAATTTAGAAGCATAAATGAATAAACCAACCTTATTTACCAATAAACAACAATCCTCTAATATAACATAAGAATAGTTCAGAATTCAACAACTAAAATATCCCTAAGAATTCAAAGTCGTCGTCCAGAACTCTAAACCAACATAGTCTAAGATATCCAACAATTATTAAAAGCAGTAAGGTAAGAGAGTTCCATTGTCTGGAAGAAGGATAACAACTCGTGGAGGATCCATGGCAGCGTGAGAAGTAGTACTCACTCTTGTATCTATAGTAAATCTCTCTACTCTAACCGAGGTCGCATCTCAGTCTCTGGAACATGGTCTGCACTCAACAAAAAAGGAGCACAAAGTAGTATCAGTAGAACACACTATGTACTGGTAGGTATCATAGGCCGACCTAACAATATAACATGAAAGTTGTAGGACATATAAAACGTAGAAAAACTTCAATACTTAGCATAAAAATCAATCATCAGATAATCTTTTCAAGTAAATTCAACAACACAATCTCAAGTTCACAATTCACATAATATCATTATAATAAGAGAAATGAATAATCACTTTCAACAATATCTCACATATCACTATATCTATCAACCTTTGCCTATATTGCATATGTCTCTAGTCTCATCTCAGTTCTCAGCCAACTCACTGTAGAAAGCAATGAAATAATACAAAACAAGGTAAAAAAGTGTACACACATGCTATCGGTCTTATTTCTGTCCACTAGCCATGACCTGTAGGGGAACCTAAGTGTCCATGTACCACACTACAGAGGTATCCAATCCATAACAATTATATCAACATCAATATCTATATATCTAGGCTCTCAAACCTATTTCCCTCGAATATATTCAGTTCCTAAGACACTATCACACTTAGCTATTTTAGCTCACTTATCACTTCCTATTTACCTAGCCTATTTATACAAGTAGAATAGGAAAACACATAGAATTCAAACACGCCCGAAGACCAACCACAAGTTACACAACTCTACACATAACATGAAATAAAGTGAGTCTTAACTCTTATTCAAACCATAATCTACCTCGTGTGAAGAATAATACCCACAAGCTAAATCACTACAGTCTTGCCTTTTCTCAATACCTCAGAGTGATCAAAATCTATAAACAACAATAATCTGAGAGTAGTTAAACATCAACCCTTCATTTTAGGTTTTGGGAATCAAACCCAATAATTCTACCCATTAAATGAAGTCTCTGGAATTCCCCAAGGGTTAATTAATCGCTAATTAGACCTATTACATTCATGGAATCAAAAACCAGAGGTTTCTAATCAAGTTCATGCCCATTTAGCCATTATGCCTAAAAGTCTCACCTTTATGGAACCTAAAGTTCCCCACTAACTTAATCAAATTAATTACAATCAATATCATGCTAGAAGATCAAAATATATATTTTAGGATTAATTCTACTTGATTTTACATCTACCTATAGGGTTCTTCCCCAAGTTCATACTTCTAGGGCTTTAATGCAAGAATTCTACCATTAAACCTTCCCTCAAGGTCTAAGGAAGATTAATAATCAATAAATAAAGAGTTTCTACGGAATACTTACCTCAAACGGTGAAGATTGCCCTAGTTTTCTTGAAAAACCCACTTCTTGGAGCTCTAGAACGAAATAGAATAATGAGGAATCACCTCTAAGGGACAAAACACAATATTTTTTTTTCTAAGCTCATCCTAGCCCGAGATTTTAAATTCTTACCTTAGGGACTTTTCTAGATGGTTACTTATGCCTTATTTTAGTGCAATGACGGGACAAATTATTACACTAGCAGTGGGCCTCCATCATTCAACAATCACATGTTTTAGATACAGCTTAAAAGATGACCCACTCTATAATTCTTTAACACAACGGTATAGTTGGCTATCACTTTTAAACTTGACAAATTTATGTGTAATAGGATCGTCAACATAAAAAGCTTTAACTTTATCATACCCAATATCTTTCGTATAAGATTGGAGTTCAGTCAAAGAGAAGTGGTCCTTATCTATGCTAAACACAACATTACTCAATTTCCACATAAACTGACTTTTATAAAAGCAACTTCCATGGTGAAAATAGAAATAATGTGACCCATATGACCAAATCTATGACAAAAGAAAATTTATAGTATGGTGATAAAAAACACTAACTTTTATACAAAATTATTCCAACGTCCCCACCCTTATACTGTCACGACCCAATTTCTTGGTCATGATGGCATCTACAACCCCTCAGTAGGCGAACCAATCCCCGTAGCCCGGAATGACTAGTAATGGGGTACTATCTAACAGTTAAGCGAAAGAAATGATATAACCAAGTAGAAACAAAGGAACAAGATGGAAAGATAGATAACAGGAATATATAAATACAAATGCAGAAGCTAAACCAAACCCCAAAACCTTATATCATAGTATAGAGCCAGAACTACATCAACAGAGTACAACGGTCTAAAATAATACATATAGGTGTCTCCAAATGGTAGTAGAGTACATACAAAAAAAATAAACTAAAAGCTAAGCTCTGATCGTCTAGAGCTCACCCTCAGTCCAAAGATATCCCAAATAGCTCCTCACATGAGTCTCCAACGAACTAACGATGATGGCCCACACTAGGATCTGCACCAGAAGATGCAGAGTGTAGTATGAGCTCTAAATGAGAAGCATAAGGTACCCAGTAAGTATCATAGGCCGACTGGACACATATAAGATAAACGAGCAGTAATAGACAAAATAGAAACAAATAGTCACAGAAGGCAACAAGTAAACACATGGAAGTTAGCACGAAAGGGATACAAGCAAGAACAACACACATGGCTAGCTACTAGAATATGCATCACAGGTGAGAGAAAGAAAAACGTACTCGGGATCCTCGCAACAACAAGTAAATAAAGAGAGATTCATAAAAAAAGGGTATACCAGTAACCTCAAATAGATAGAGAAAGAGAGAAAAGATAATGATAATCATGCTCAAATACGAGATACAATAACCCAAATAAGCCTACTAATCCTAAGTCAAGAGCTAACAACGGAAATCCACACCTAACTTAATCAATATCTAGAGTCATAAGAACCATAATAGGAACCAATAGTGCAAAATAGTAATCATAAGTCTACCTATAGTCCAACGGGCGCCTATACCCCCGAGGAACACAAACAAGTAAAGACAAACCCTCCGGCATCCCATACTACCGGAGGGTACACTCAGCAAACAACAAACAAGGGTGGAACCTCACACAAATGAATAGTATGATGCATGATGGAAACTGGGTGGAATAGTAACCCTGTATGTACCTCCTCCAGTGCCAAAGGGCTCAGTAGGTAGGTTCCATGAAAGGACACTGCCCGTATAACTCTACTCCGCCGTATATCCCTCCTCCGGCATACGCATCCCAAAGCCCTAGTCCTAGAACAACAATGTCCATGGAGGTCCCGGACCCCATACTATAACTCAATATCAAAAATATCATCCAGAGTAAGTCTGGATTCCGACTGGAGACTCAAGTATGCCTAGACTCTGTCCAGGTCTAAAACAGTGGAAAATGTCTCAAAAATCCCACCAAGGGTGCCCAGGCATAACCAGGTCTAAAACATTAGTAAAACATCTCTGGTGCTTGGTCCAACCGAGTCTATGCCACCTCAAATTAGTAAGAAAACTCAAATAGAACTACGACCTTGCTGAGTCTAGCATTAGTAGTAAAACTGGTGATAGAAATCATAATTTAACTCTCTTTTACCCCAAGAAGATCCACATGTTAAGTCAAAACCATTCCCAAGTCATTTTCGTCGAAAATAGGCCCCTAGGGCCATGCAAAGTTTAGAAAATCAGTACTAGTAGGCCCAAAGCCAAAAACATAGTAAGATGTAGTAGGAATCCTCTTTATATGCATAGGAATGACATGATCAACACAAATAGCCGCCCAGCAGCTCAAAAACAACCTATCAGCCCTACACAGGCTCCAATTGATCTACATCATAGATAGCCAGCATAAAATCATGATAACGATATACGGGACTCACGGACACCCCCGAAGAGCCCACCATCTATGGTCCAGAGCCAGACAAGGCCACATAGGACCATAAAGGTGATAATATCAACTACGAAGAATACTACATACAACGGAGGAAAGAAACAAGGCGAATCATGGAAAAATGGTCAAGGTTTGTGGTGCCAAGCTAACAACCCAACCCAAGGATGTAAATTAGTACAATTTTATCTAATATATGCTAAGTCTAGGGAGTTTAGACCGTAACCTACCTGTCGTCCGATGACAAGCTATAGGTACAACAATATCCGAGGCCAAAATGCTCTGAATTATAATCAAACTATCATAAACATAAATAACACATCAAGACGAGTCTAACACTACCCATATTGCTATAATAATAGCCAGGCCAAAATTTGGGTGACGGACAGGCCCATGGGCCCCACAACCTAAAATTGAAAATGAAAATAGACAAAGTGACCATAATGACTATGGGGGTACATGCCCAGAAAATCAAGGTAATTGGGCAAGAAATTTGAGCTAGAACAGCCCCTAAAAGTCAAGAACCCAAAGAGTGAAATTAACGAATAAAACCGAAAATTTGAGCAAGGATTACCTACCACAACAAGATGGACAAGCCAAGGAAGTGATTTCAATGAGCCCACAGAGCATGCAATTTCCCACGAGAACATATTCTATAATGGAATTTCCAAACTTAGAGAATTTACAACAATGGTGGGTCTTGCAACAATGGAGGAAAAGTAGCTTGGGGAGGAGAGAAGACTTACCAAAATAGTGATGTTAAAGTGCTCACAAGCTATGGTGAGATTATCCCAAGAAATTTGATGGCAAGAAGTGAAGAATTTCGTGTTTGGGAGCTTTTAACACTAGAGCAACGAGGTTTGAAGTGAGGAAATAAGGAAGAAAGTCTAATTTATACATTTCCAGTAGATACCCCAATTGTGGCACTTTTATCGTAATTGCGGACTCTGCAAATGCATCCAAAGCACCGCAAATACGGAAAAATACCACAAATGTGGCATTTCACCATAATTGCATTTCAACAGCAAAACTCAGCTATGCTTAAAACTTTGAATGGACCCTCGGGATACATTCAGGGTCCCACAGACACAAACGAATAGAGCTATTTGACTAGAAATAACATTCCGGATCCAATGGAATTAAAAAAAAATCGAATGGAGGTCAATAGCACAAAAAGTGGGCCCCACGCCCAAGAATCAACTTTGGCCAAACTTTCCAAAATGGAACACCAAGGCTAAAAATGAGTTTGGAAGCCTCGGGATTGGAACCAAAGGTCCCTCTAGCCCAAAGTCGACATCCTAGAGCTAAAAATACTGTCAGAATTTCAATTCGAGACCATCTTCTCTGAATGTTGACCATAGTTAAATTTTTAAGTTCAACTTGGCTAAAACACAAAAACCAAGACAAAACAAAACCGAAAGCTTCTGGAACCCAACCAAAGGTCCATCTAGACCAAAATCTATGCTCTGGAGCTAACAGAACTGTTGTAATTCAATTCTGAGAATGTTAGCTAAGAATGTTGACTAAAGTCAACGATATTCTAAGTTAAGGCTCTAAAATGGGCAAACAACCAAAACAACCAAATGAACGACCAGGGCACCAAACTACCTATTCCAGCAAGCCATAAATAACTTGGGGTCACTACATGAAAGCTCTAATAGTACAATGAATGCGTAAATGTAAAGATAATTGGAAGGGTCATCTTAACATCCACTACTAAAAAGACTTTCGTCCTCGAAAGTCAAGATGAGGGGAGTACCTGAAGGATCAAAAAACTGTGGATACTGAGCACACAACTTGCTCTCAGTCTCCCAAGTAGCCTCCTTGACTGGATGATGCCTCCACTGAACTTTCACAGCCAAAACCTCCCTAGATCTCAATCTCCTGATATCTCTGGACAGAATAGCTATCAACTCCTCAACAAAGGATAAACTCTCATCTAATTGAACAGAATCCCAATGCAACATATGAGAATCTTCCGGAACATACCGGTGCAACATTGAGACATGAAAAATAGGATGCACAGCTGAAAATATCAGAGGCAAATCTAACATATAAGTGATAAATCGGTAATCTACCAACTTATTGAGCCTATATCTATGAATTATTGCTATGTTTTGAATAGATTTAGAGGTTCTTATGGCCTTTATTGATGTCTATGCATGTACTTTTGATAAATGATGAGAAACAAGGAAATAGACCCAAAAAGACCTAAAAAGGAGTGAAGTGTGAAGTGTTCGGAAAAGCTAGAGATTCTGACCTGAGATATGGTGGTTGTGAATTATGCACAAGTCGAGGTGCGAATCACACCTCCTCCACAAGAAGCTACAAAAGCCACTGAAAAATCTGCTAAGGGGTGCAGTCATTGTGCAACGTGCACATCCCAAGTTGCGAACTACACCCCTTTCATATGAAGCTCCCAAACTAGCTGAAGTCACTGGTCCAACTGAAGAGGGTGTGCGGTGCACATATCCTGACGTGTGAACTGCATGTTGCACCGCACACCACCTAAAGAAAAATTTTGTCCTAAATTTTAGCGATATTTTGGGAAACTATAAAAGGCCAATTTAGGCTCATTTTTAAATAACATTCTTTAAACCTGAATATTTTAGAGAGCTTTTTGTCTTGAGAAGAAGTTTTCTCTCAAAAGAGAAGAGGGTTTGAATCCATTCTCTTGGTTAACCATTCGTGTACTCAAATTGAGCTTAGAACTTGAGATTCAACTCCAATAAAGAGGATTTTGACTTATCCATTTGGTATATCTCTCTCCTTTGCTATGAGTGGCTAATTTCTCATGTGTAGGGGTGTGTTGATGATGGGTACTTGAAAAATGGGTGTGGGTGCTATTAATTCATCTTTATAATTGCTTATTTTACATGGGTCTAGTAGTTTCACCAAGTTTTAATCCTAAAATTAGTTGTTGCAAACATTAATTTTCATTACTTGACTATGTGATTGCTTGAAAGAGGATTTCATAGTTTCGGATGTGAAATTACTAGTGGGAACTTGGGACTCCATCCAGATTTGAGGCTAGAAATAGCTCTTATCGAAGGAATCACCCACTTAAGGGTCTAAACTAGAGATAGTATGACCTCCCCAAGATTAGATTTGTTGTTTGTCGATCAAACCGATGATGCTTTAACCGAGATCATCAGATATTTGGTTGTTGATTGAAAGATAGCAATCCATACCCATGACCAATGCTACTTATGTCAATAAGAAAGAATGAGTGTGAATTGATAATCACCCTATCCATGATTAAGGCTCCATCAGATATACATCCCTAGTCGCTCACTCAATTTGGTACTCTCGCTTTCATTTATTTGCTTTTATTTGAATTGTGATTGTAGTGAAAACATCCCAATTCCCCCAACCTTTTATTTTTCATGTTTAAACACTTACTCTCATTTTGAACTCACTTCAATACAATCTTTATTTAGCTAGCTCCAAGTCCCTTGGGTACGACCCTGACACTCATTAGGAATTATAAATTTTGTTTTTCTGCACGATTGTCGTGACCTTCAACTTGGGGAGCATGATTTGAGTGTTCATAAAAAATGGTGCCTTTGCCGGGGACTTGAGTTGATAGCTATTTTTTATTATTGATTTAAAATCACTTTGAGAGTACTTGTTTCTTTTACGTTTGTTTGTGTTGTGATTAAGTAGGCTAGCCTATGAATGAAGTCGATGACAACGAGAGCGTTGACAGCTTCATGGAGGCCGACGAGGCTGAGCCTATGATGCAAGGGGGTATGGGTGCAATCTGCCTATCCCCCATGGTGGGAAATGCTGTCTTTCATGTGACTAGCACTATGCTCCACTTAATCTAAATGAAGGGCCTATTTGGTGGAGCAGCACATGAAGATGCCAACCGTCATATTCAAAATTTTGTGGAGATTTGCCAACCGTTCATTTTTCAACATATCTCCCAAGAGTCCATCCGATTACGCCTATTCCCTTTACCTTAATGGGGGAAGCCACGGCGAGGTTGGAAGAGTTATCAGATGACTTTATTACATCTTTGGCCAAGTTGGTTGAGGCATTTACATCGAGATTCTTTATTCCATATCGAATGATGAAGCTAAGAGATGAGATTACCAACTTTAGGTAGCTCCCGGATGCCTCTACATGAAGTTTGGTTAAGGTTCAAAAAGAAGCTTCTCTTGTGTCTGAACCATGAGTTGTGGAACAATGTATTGCTACAAAACTTCTATCGATCATTAAACTCTCTAAATAATTCAGTGGCTGACAACCTTGGAGGTGGCACCTTCATGGACTTAGAATTTCCCATTGCCTCAACTTTGTTAGAGCGAATGACAAAAATCAATCAACCTTGGCATACAAGAGAAGCTGATGTGCTAACTTCGAGAGGACCCTCATCCATCTTTGTTAATGAAATGAAGAAGAAGTATGAGGAGCATGATAAGACAATGGCCAAAATGATGATGCGAATTGATTTAATGGCCAAGCATGTAATGGGAGTTGGTGGTGCTAAGACAGTGAATGCAGTGAGTATACCAAAAATCAAAGCAAGTGATGATGAGTTAATGACAGTGGTTGATGGCAATCTGTGCTTTGTGTCAGCGGGTTCTCATCCCAGGTATTCTCTCCCTAGGGAGGAGAACTAAGGTTGGATTTGAGACAAAGAAAGAGATGGAAATTGGCAAGATAGAGACAAGGATGGTGACCATTTCAATCACCGGAGTTTGAATCCCTATATCCCTCCAAACAAAGGTTGGCTCTCTCTTCCAACCGAGAAAAAGCAACCCTGGTCAATCCAAGTTGGAGGACATGTTATCCTTGGTTCTTAAAAAGGTGGACACCACAAATACGAGAGTGAGTGAACTAAAGAGTGAAGTCTCAACACTTTATCAAACTGTGAGCTCCCACTCAGCCTCGATCAAGCATCTTGAGGCCCAAATAAACCACCTCTCAAGCCAAATGAACCCAAGGATGAAAGGGAAGTTTCCTAATGACACCATCACCAAGCCAAAGAATGATAGATTGAGGTAGTATCCTTGTGCCACGACGTTAAATCAAGCGCTGCTTGGGAGGCAACCCAAGTTTCTTTATTTGATTTTGGTTATCTTTTATTATTTTTGGTGTGTTTGTAAGGAATGCATGGATGGAAAAATGAACAAGGGAAAGCAGGGCAAAAATGGGTTGTGCGGCAGACTGTATGGACTGCACAAGCAATTGTGCATGTCGCACAGCACACTGCATGCCAAATCAGAGTACTTGAAAGAAATATGAAAAATTGGAGGTGATGTGCGCTAGGCCATGCGGACTGCATGAGGCTAAGTGCGCATCGTACCTCTATCGCATGGCGAAATAGCCACCTGGGCAAACCAGCGGAGAAAAAAGGGAAGTGTGTGAAATGCCATGCAGCCCGCACCAAGGCTGGTGTGAATCTCATGTCGCAGTGTACGAAAGGTAATTTTGAATTTTTAATTGACCTAACCCATTGACCGACCCGACTTGGAGATGACTCCACTGACTTTTATTCTTCTTTTCTTTTAAAACCACATCTCTCCTCCTTCTTCCACCATCTTTTCTCTCAATTTCTCAAAATTCTCTCCCAAAACCTACCGCAAACCTCTATACTTTTCCCAAAATCGTTTTCTCCTCTCACCCAACCATATCCATCGCTACACCACCATTGCCGCCGTTGTTCTCCGGTGAGGTCTGCTTGGGTCACCATTGTTTAAGTCCAAAAAGCTTCAATTTTCACTCCTTCCTTCGTAATGTTCACTTGTGGTAAGTTCCCCGACATTAAGTACTTGTTTTTATGAAGTTTGGGAACCCATATTGTGAGGCATGCTTTATAAAATTGCTATGTTGTTTTGGGTGAGATCCGAAAATTTTGGGTCCCCAAGTTTGAGTAGTATTGATGATATTGCTTTGTATCAACTTGGTAAAACCTAAATCTTGTTAATGCATGTTGATTGGTAGTAATTTCTATCCTTGAAATCTGTGTTGGGGTGAAGTCTGAGTAACCCAATCATGACTAACGACTGATTTGGCCCGATGATAGGTTGGGTGACGTCATTCTTAAGGGAAAATCATCAATTGTCATGAGGTTTTGATTGAAAAATTTACTCTTGAGGCCAAATTTTGCTGATTGTATACCCATGATTCTTGTTGATCATTATATTTGGGGTTTATGATCTTGTGCAGGGAGGGGGTTAATTGTTGCTAAAATCGTTAGTACCCATAGCTGCAACTGAGGGCTTGATGTTCCCAATGATAGACGGGGTAACATCCATCTTAAGGGAAGTCGTTGAGTTCCTTTCTTGCTTGTTGTTGTGTTAATGGAAATCCGGGGAAGTCTGAGTACCTGAAAGTTTTGGTCATGATATCCCTTGTCCCCCTTTCTTTATTGTTGATTGGTTTGTTGAGTGGTGCCAAGTGCCTAAGCATATCTTGCTCTACGGATCACATGCGGAATTCACTAGAACATAAGGAACCAAAATTCCAATTGTGCCAATGTGCGATTCGTATGCGATGCATAGAGCTTGATGTGTGGGTCGCATAAGGCTTCGCACCATGTGTAAAAGGATAGCCAACTCACTGTTTCAAGGATCTATTTTACGGGGAAAATGACTGGAGTTTGAAAATTATTTCGAAAAATTTACTAATTAAAGTTTCAAAACGTTTTCAATTAAAAGCAAGAGTCACCACTTAGTTTTTATAAAGTAAAAACCAAGAAAAACTTGTGAAATTTTTTTTAAAGTCAAAAAAAGAAATAGACTTAGAAAAATTACGAGATTAAGGGTAAGGGTTCAAATTAATACTCTTGGAAGGGTGTTAAGGCACCAAGAGTATCCTCTAACTCGCGGTTATCCGAACTTGTTCGAAAATAACTTATTTTGACTAACTTTAAAAAAAGGGTCATTTTTTGTATGAAACATCTTGTTTTTATCTCGATTTTTAAAACATGTTGAATAGAACTTAATGAAAGAGAATTTGATATTCATTGTTTTGAAGTTGAAACATACAGAGTGTTAATTTTTTAAACCGGAAAATAAAGCATGCTTGTTTTGACAACTTTTTAAAAGCATAAAACTTTCTAACCGTTTATGAAGAAAATAACTTAAAGCAAACTAAATCAGAAATGTTTATAACCTTTGGGAATAATCAAACTAAGTTAAAGATGTCAGTCCAAATTAATTACAATTAATTTTAACTAAACAATTAAAGAGTTAAAGGCATAGTTAAATTATTAATCTAAACCTATCGTAAATCTAATTTGTGGGCCCTCTTTAGGCCCACCGTCGTTCACTTTGGAATTTGGTCCAAATCTATCTGCTGTTGACTGTTGCTCATTATAGTACATGGGCTTTTAGCCCATTTTATTGAATTTAGTCCCTTTTGGACTGCTGGTGTAGGTCTTATGGGCTTGGCCCATTTCTCCTCTTCAACTGATAGCCTGCTTCAATCCACATTGCAGACTTAGTCCCTTTTGGGACTTGAATGGGCTGACTCAGATATTGTTGGGCTAGGCCCAACGAGAAATGCAATGGAGGTGACCTGCGAGTCCAATTGGATTCCACCATGGCATCATACACAAAAGAGAAAAGATAAAGATCAGCATGCATATAATATAAGTAAGACTAAATAAAATAATTAAGCAATTAATGGTGCCACACACAGGTTTCATACTTAAATTGCTAGACTCGAAGCTAGTATTCTTCTAGCAATTGGTTCATTTTAAATCAATTGATAATCACAGAAATACATACAAGGTTTAGGCATATGAAACATGATACGTGGTCTAATTAAAGACAATAAACCACTAATTTAAAGAAAATATGATCATTCTTGGACAACAAATGTACATTCACAACAGTTCGAACCTTCAGCCTAAACACAAAACAAAGACCATTCATTCAAATTCACCATTTTTAGAGCTAAAGACATGGATCAAGTAAAGAAGGGAAAGATCAAATAAATTTCTTCTAAAATGGACCCTGGACTGATGGTGATCAGAAATTATATATCCAAATGCGTAGGTTTTTTTTTAAAAAAAACACAACATATTACCATAGAGACACAAACTAGTTCCAAGATGCAAACATACTCACATTTACTAGACTTTGTTTAATAGTCAAACCTTTGAGGTTAAACAATGGTTTAAAGCATGAGAAGTGCAGATTCTAGTTAAAAAAGAACTCATTGAATCAAACATCACAAAGATGGTTTAACACAAACTCATTTAGAGTCTTGAGAAATTAACTATGGAGCATGATCTTAATACTACTTGTTATGGAAAAAAAATGGTCAAAGAAGAAGACAGGGATAGGCTGAGGCAGATTTCAATAGGACAAATACCAATCACAAGTATAAAATCAGTTTCAAACATCATACAAGAAAGAGGGGTTCTCCAGAGAAAAGAGATTATCATGACAAGAACCCAAAACTATCAATCTTATGCAATTTGCAAACAAAATCAAGCTTGAAACATTTAAGATATCAACATGTTAAACAATCCCTTGAAGATGCTATCTATCTATTGCGACTCTTTCAATCCTAGGTCTATCCTTAATGAAAGTCCAAACAATAAGGCATCCTTGTCTTACAGTGATGCAATAATGCTAGTTTCAATATTCAATATGAAGCATATCATATACAAGGAGGGTAACGAAGTTGATACCTATAAAAAGGGTCTGAACATGGGAACTTGCAAAGATGAAGAACATGTCATAGAAGAGACACGCCTCATCTTTAGTTCTAAATCACAGCAAGGAATCAATAACGAAGGAAAATCAACTCAAAATATCCACATAAACAATACTATAATTCATATTTTCAAGCAAAAATAAGACAGAATCCAAGCCATGATTGACAAGTTCTTACACAAGCAGATATGAATACACACAACCATTTTTAAATAACAAAGAAACAGGGGACAAGAAAACAGAACAAATGATTTAAAGAGTTCTTAGAACTTAGCAACCATTTCCACTAAACACATTTTTGAGCTAAACCCTCACAGATTCTTAACCCCAATTTTAACAAGAAGCAAAAGACTAAAACCAGACTCTCTAAAAGATGAAGCAAAACACATAACCATGATAGTGCCATCTAAAATAGATGTTTCTAGTAAGAGAAAGAACAGACCATTTAAAAATCACAATAAAGTCAGCCTAAACCCAACATGGAAACATTAAAAGAAAAGACAACTCTACAATTTAACAAGGAAACAAAGAAAAAGGGAAAGGAGAGTGAAGGATTTTACCTTCCTTAGGGCAGCGAACCAGAACAACGAGCTACGTCAGAGAGTTTTTACCACCGCCAAAACTAGTAGTAACCTCGCCGGAGTTTGATTTTTTTTTAGTGTTTCTTATCTCTAATAGCTGATTCAGTTGCATAAGGTTAGAGAAATGCTTCCCCAAAACCCTCAATTTTTCCCCAAATCAGCTCCCTTAACATGAAGAAATGGGAGGGCTATTTATAGGGGAATTTTGGGATGAAAAAGAGGGGGAAACAAAGGGGTAATTCTGGGAATTTTTTGAAGGAAAATTTGAATTCTTCAGTTGGATAACATTGGACAGCAAAGGGTTTGTACGAATTTGTACAAATCTTCATTGAAAACACAGAGAAATCACCACCTAGGGTTATTTCGAGAAGCTTTGCAACCTGGACAATGTGGATTTGATGGAGGGGAACGTCGTTTGGGAATTTTAACAGAGTTGACAAAGATTTGAGCGTTGGTTGTTAGGGTTTGTACTAGTTTTCATCATTTTCTAGATGAAGAGAGAGAGATGAGAGAGGAACGAGGCCACGTACCCCCTTTCTGGTACCTTCATGGTATAATTTTTATGCTGGGCACTTGATTTGTACGGTGGAGATAAGGGATTTAGAAGACGGCGGCTTAGGGTTCTTGAGGGTTGAGAGAAAAGAGGAAGAAGAGAGTAAAGGGGTCTTTTGTTTTTTCTGAGTAAGAGAGAGAGTGTGAGGCGGAGTATAAGGTGATGTTGGGTTGGGCTTGCAGGTCAAAGGGGAAATAAGGATTGGGCTTGAGGGATTTTGGGTGTTGGGCTAGGCGGGTAGGTTGGTATGCTGGCCCAATTTGCCAACTGTAACAAAGGGGTTATAAGGTGGATTGAGGATTTGGCACATTTTGCAAAATGTGGCCATTTCGAGTTAAAGATGTAGCCAATTGAATAAGATTTAGGAAAATTCGGCTAGAATTTAAATAGCTTTAGGGATTAGGCTAGAATAGAAATAAAGATGGACTAATTAAAATTAATTACCTGAGCCTTTTTAACTTTAAACAAATTAAAATAATTATCATGTTCAACACATAATTTTCTCTTTTAACCATCATGAAATTAATTGATTCAATTAACCTCTTATTTGAATTAAATTGGAGAAAAATCAAGTGTTTAATCTTTTAAAAGGACCATTTTTATGAAACTAAACTCTAAAATAGTTCTTTTAGTAAACTTATATAAATTTCACATAATTAAATATGAAAAATATAAATTGTTACTCAGAACTATTATAAAGCTGATTTGAAAATGATTTACTCCTTTTTACAAGACAATTATTTCAAAAATTATTTAAAATTCAAAAAGGCTCAAGATTAATTCGTAATGTGGAGGGTAAAAATTGGGTGTCAACAGCTGCCCCTCCCTTTGGGTAGGGTGAGTGTAATAAAACCTGGGCAAAGGGAATTGACGTTCCCAATTTTATCCGACCGCAGGTCTATCTTCAAGAAATGGTTGGTTTTAGCACGAATTTCAAGGAATCATGGTCAAACTCTGGTATTGAGTTTCCTATATATTCCGATTTACATGGGAATTCAGGCCACTTGTAGTTTAAGATGTTTGATTTTACGCATGATTTTCAAGGAATTCTAAATTATCCCAGTTTTAGAGTATGGCGAGACCAGAAAGTTGGGGAGTAAGAGGATTGGGGGCTTTGGAATGCAACCGAGTTTCAAAACAGATCCTGCCTACATATCCCAAGACTTGAGAATCAGGCTACTGTAGTTTAACTCAATCGGTGGAAAAGGTAATCGTTATGTTAAGACAACATTTGGCTCGGGATGAGTGACAAATAAGTTGAGCTATAGAAAAGAGGCTTGTAGCCTCTCAACTATGAATGTGGTGCACTTCACACCTATAAGTAAGATTTTACTTGGACATAATTTCCAAAGCTCGAGGTGTATTATCACCCAGATTTGAAAAGAAGGAATATTGCTTCCAGTGTGAGTTCAGAAAATACCCTGGATGCGAAACTAAGACCCAAAGATATAAAATACCCACATGCCTTCTTACAGGGATGTGGTTTAATGGAGGTGGTAGTCATTCCTCAGCTCGCGTCCGAAGAGTTTGATATTCCTCTTCGGACTATGTCCCAATTCGCTGCTAAGAAAAAGTTCCACGTTGTGATGCGTCCTTTTTGGTGTAGTCTGCACCTATGGTTTTTCTTTGAGAATTTCATCCTTCTCGGATTCTCTCGACAATATCTCAAAACAAAATTGTTAGTAGTAACATAATTCTATTTGGGGAGGTAGTTTCTTCGTCATACCTCATCCTGGAATTACGTTCGAATCTTAGGTTGTGACATCTTTTTGATGTGCTTTGTACCTGTTGTTCTGGTTGGATATTTTCATCCTCTTGGATGTTCTCGGCAATATTTTGAAATAAAATTGTTAGTAGTAAGGTAGCTCAATAAGGAGAGATAGCTTCGTACCTCATTTTTTCCTTACTATTGTTTCTTGAGGAAGATGACGTCCTTTCCTGTCTCTATCTTAGGAAATAGCAACTTCCATGACAATCAAACATGATAGTCTTCTTGGCTATCAGATAGGATTGCTTGTGTGGAAATTTTTGAGTATGACGACCTTTGTAGTCGTTTGTGTGATAGTCCTCGTAACCGTTTGTGGTGACTTGGCAGTGTTGTACCTGGTGCATATTCCCGTTGATGTGACTTGAACACTTTGCGTATTCCCGTTGTTGTATCTTAGAAGTGTTAGATTTGCGCATTCCCGTTGTTGCAACTTGAACACTTTGCACATTCCCGTTGTTACATATTAGAAGTGTTAGATTTTTGCATTCCCGTTGTTGTAACTTGAACAATTTGCGCATTCTCATTGCTGCGACTTGGACACTTTGCGCATTCCTGTTGTTGCGGCTTAGAAATATTATATTATTCAATTCTATGGCAGTTGAGTATGGTGATCTTCGAATGTGACGACTTTCATAGTCATTGCAATTGTGACGGTCCTCTTGATCGTTTGCAGAATTCTCTTGAATGTTATAGCCTTCTTGGGTACTGGTAGTGGTCTTTTGCATATGCCTTTAGGGTAAATCTTGCGCATCATCTGTATCGACGCGACTAACAGATATTCCTTGAATTATCAGGCTTTGGGTAATCTAGCACATCATCCGACTTTGGATAGAGGTGGCTTACAAATGCCTTTAACTTGTCCACTTTGAGTAACCTTGCACATCATCCGACTTTGGATAGAGGCGGATTACAGACGTCCTTCGAATTGCCAGTTTTTTGGGTAATCCTGCACTTTTATCCTATCTTAGATGTAACGCGACTTACAGATTTCCCTTGAATTGATAGCCTTTGGGTAGTCCTGCACAATATCAACGTGGATATGTCGTGGCTTATAGATAACCCTTGGACTCTCAATTTTTTGGTAGTCTTTCACTTTTATCCAATTTCAAATATTATTGCGACTTACACATTACCCTTGAACTGTCAATCCTCGGGTGATCTTGCACACTATCCGATTTCAGATATTGCTGCATCTTACAGATAACTCTTAGTTTGTCAAGTCTTGGGAAATCTTGCACACTATCCGGTTTCAGATATCGCTGTGACTTACAGATGATCTTTAGCGTTCTAATTTTGGGAAATCCAATTCATCGTCCGGTTTGGATGGAGGCGGCTTACAGATGTCTCTCAGACTATACGCTTTAGACCTCAATGGCAAGCAATATTTAATTATTGAGGTTACAAGGCCTTTGCCACACGATCAAATATAGCGACATCTTCTGGAGATTAATGCTTTCGAATAAGAGTGCATAAATATCCTCGAAGACAGACTCCTCCGTCTTATGCGATATCGGATAAAAATATGCTTTATGCCAGACTTGGCATAATAAAGGAGCAAATATACCCTCAATGTCAGACTCCTCCGTCTTACGCGATATCGGATATAAATATGTTGAATGCCATATTTGACATAATAAAGGAGCAAATATACCCTCAATGTCAGACTCTTCCGTCTTACGCGATATCGGATACAAATATGCTTCATGCCAGATTTGACATAATAAAGGAGAAAATATACCCTCAACGTCAGACTTCTCCGTCTTACGCGATATCGTATATAAATATATGTTGAGTGCCAGACTTGGCATAATGTTTAATGATAATAATAATAATAATGATAATGATATCCTCAACGTTAGACTCCACCCATCTCACGCGATCTCGGATATAAGCATGCTGAGGGTCGATCCTGCACATCAAGTGCGACTTATGGACGCCTATGAATGTCATCAACTTTGAAACTGGACGGTAGAGTGAAATAATACTCGCAGCGAATGTATCTATGGCATTAATGATAATGATGGTCCTCTTGACATGGTTCTCGCGACATGAAAATATGTTGGCCCTCGTAGCATGGTCCTCTCGACATGCAGATATGATGGCCCTCGTGGCATGGTCCTCTCGACATGCAGATATGATGGCCCTCGTGGCATGGTCCTCTCGACATGCAGATATGATGTCCCTCGTGGCATGGTCCTCTCGACATGCAAATATGATATGTTCCTCTTGACATGGTTCCAACGATATGATGCCATACAGTACAATGCAACATAATATAATATGATTCAATGTGGTATGACATAATATGATGCGACATAATGCTTATGCCATGTAATGCAGTATGATGAAAAGTGGTGCAATGCAGCATGGGCAATGTGACATGGTGCAATATGAATGCAAAATCTGATGCAATGTAGTGCCATGTGATGCAATGGCCCATGGGAAAGTCATAGGAAATATCACCTCTGGTTTTTATTTTGTCATGTCGACTCCTTTAAGGGTACATGTGCTCAAGGCAAACGGTTAGTAGACACGGTGTCGCTCTTACTAGCGACTACAGTTAAATTTTGAGAAACTTTAAAGACGACATTTATGAAGCTAATCAAAACAGACTTTCATTTGAAATGTGAATAAAATGGTCGTGTCCATTTTTGGGGACAGCCATAAATACCATTTTTGAACATCATCTATTCATGGTAATTTTTGACTTGTCGAGGATTGGCAGAGAATGATGTCGATCTCTTGTTTGGTGTCCTAATTCAAAACTCACCAAAATGTCCGGATCTGTTTGGGGACTTGAGGACGTTGTCAGTCTCTGGTAGTTTATGTGAATTACAACAAGATTCACCCATTTTAGGGACTTTTGCCATCTTTGGCTTCTTTCCGCTGCTTTGGCTATTCTCGCCAAATTTTAGGGCATCTGGTCTTATTGAGTTTCTTTGAACGTGTTGGATAACGAGGGACTTCTTTCTAACATACTTTTGGAGACAACCTGCATCCACAAAAAAATTGTTTGTTTTTAGTGAAACTAATCTGTGTTGACCTCCTTCGATCTTCTGCTCCTTGCTTTGTTTTTTCTGGGTACTTTCTGCTCTCTGGTGCTGGTCGCCATCGACTCCCCGGGTCATGGTAGACATAAGACAAAAATTGAAATTAAAGGAGTAAAACTAGTCTTTTGTAAAGGTTTTAAAATCAAGTTCTTTGAAACACAAAGCTTTTGAAAAAGGATAGTTTGAAAAGGTCTCTGCCCGTCATGTCATATGCTAGCTCAACGAATGTCCATTACTCGAGGCCTTGACATTTTTGACAAACTGCTGGCTGTATCTAGAGATACTTCATCGTCCTAGCTGGGGAGTTCAAAAATGTTTTTCTGTGAAATCTGTCACAGCTGGGGATCCATCCATCTTGGCCTGGGAATTTTGAAATAGACTCTGATCTCTCGGTGTTGGAGAATTCTTTGGAGTTAATTTCTGAACTCTTGAATGAAGCTTGGTGGAAATTTTAAGGTCTTCCTCAAAATTTCTTCCCCAGTTAAAGGTTTCGTGATGAATCTTGTCCCATTGGCGTGAGTTTTGACACTCTGTAAGAGTTGTAAGATTCCTTCTCGAGATTGTTCTTTCGAAAATCTGTCACAGCCAGGGATTAATCTCCCTCAGACTTTGTTATAGTTGGGAATTTTTGGAGTAGATTCTGATCTCTCAGTCATTGGGAAATTCTTCGGAGTTTGTTCATGTACTCTTTGAATAAAGCTTTTGTGGAAATTTTGAGGTCTTTCTCAAAATTTCTGCCCCAGTTAAGGTTTGAGATGAATCTCATTCCATTGGCAAGGGACTTGAGACTCTGTGGGGATTAGAAGATTCTTTCTTGATATTTATTTTGGTTGCTCTTCGGCATATTCTGTATTCTTGCTTGCTGGAGATTGATCTTTGCCTTCTGAATTTTTGAGATTCCTTTCTTTAAAATTCTTCCCAGTTTCCATTTCTTGGGTGATATGACTAAGCCATTGTGGTGCCTACGTATCCCGTTGAGGCAGGAATCAGGTCAAACGTAGTTCCCACACTTAAAGTGGGAGAGTATTAAAAATAAACAAAGGGATGACCGAGGCCGACAAAGGCCGCCTACGTATCTCATTCTTTGAGAATTCAGGTCGAACATAGTTCGGGGAAAGATAGATTTTCCTAAGGGGTTGACCGATGCTGACACAGGCCACCTACGTATCTCATTCTAGAGAATTCAGGTCAAACGTAGTTCATACATATAGAGGATGGGGAGTTTTTTAAGCTTTTACTAAGTGCAAAATGATTACAATTAGAAAATACGATTACAAGGAAAAAAAGAAAGAAAGACTATCATTAGGCATAGTATTTCTTCACGGCATCAGAGTTGATAGGCTTGGGCCACACCTGGTCATCCATCTCGAACAAAATCAAGGCTCCTCCTGATAACACTTTATGGATGACATACGGTCCTTGCGAATTAGGTGCAAACTTTCCTTTGTCTTGTGAGAGGGAAGGATTAATTGTCCATTCGCTGGATTGAATTCTGGATAGACCAATAAATTTTGGGAGATGACATTTGTGCTCGTTCTCGTCATATTATTGTAGGACCAGTCAAAAATGTCGATGTATGGCTTGAGCAGACTGATAAGATTTTTATTTTGTGCTTTTGACAGATGAACACCGATGCTGATTTCTTCAACTTAACCATTTCCTCCCAGATTGACCACCTCGAACCCCTTTAGGCGGGGCCTTTCCTGGTCTTTAAAGTTCTTGGACTTCTCGGTTGTTCATTCCAGGACCATGATTTCTTCGACATATCCTTCAAAATTATTATTATCTAGCTTGGTTTGTTTGGTAAGCTCTTGACATGATATGACAATGGCAGGTTTTAAGTTATTATTACTGAAATCATAAACAAAGCAAGTTAGATAATGACCAGTAATCATATAGCAAAGTTTTCGCAATAAGGGAAGCTATTATTTGAAATCCCAAAATATTTATAAACTATGGCTATAACCCGCATGAATGCAGGTCTGTGCCGTTGGGAAAGCGGTAAAATAGTATGAGGAAATTGAAAATAGAAAGGGTGGGTCACAAAGCCTCATCCGGACCATTACCAATTTTCATAAAACAAAGTCTTTGTCTACCCAGCCGTGCGGAGAGTCACAAGGGGAGTTGTGACCCAATTCCATAGCTTTTCTATGGGCTTGGCATCCCTAATCATGGCTTCTTCGGGGTTAGCATAGCATTTCTTGAACAGATCCCCTATTCCATCCTCTAACTCATCGCTTGGGGAACCAATACGCACTAGGAATGACTGATATAGATGAAGTAACGGTTTTAGCAATCTCGGCTGCTTCTTCGCCTTGTCTTCTTGGACTACATACTTCAATCCATGCTTGGTTAGCTTTCCTGGTATGCTTATTGGCTCAGTCGTACCATCAAAAACTTTGGCCTAATCTGAGACCTGGTTCATATTCGCGCACTAGTATTGCGGTTGCGAGCATTTTATAGATAGGTGGCATGGGAATTTGAGGAGCAAGATCCTTTCCCGTGGCATAGTCTCTACGGTGTCGAAATCTCTTCCTTTTAGGACTTCTTCAGTCACAGGGTCACAACCATTAACGTGCAAGGTCTTGTTGCGTATTAACCCTTCAAAGGATAGCTCAACAATACTCAAAGTAGTTGTAGCTTTTTTTGATATTTCCTGCTTTTTAAGGCTAACAGGCACTATTGACTTGCCCACAACCTATTCTTCATCGACCTCTATGACGTTAACAGTGTCTCCTCCGTGATTCGGGAGCTGGTTGTTGTTAACATTGGCCGGTGTTGTTTGTAGTGTGACCACTCTTTGATCGATCAAATCTTGAATTTTGTGCCTCAGGTTAATGCAATCTTTGGTATCATGTTTGATGCCTCCGAAATAATAAGCACAATGTCGGTCAGCCCTGAAGAAACGAGAATCAGGATTTGCAGGTTTGGGTGGAATGGGCTGGATAAATCCAGCGGCCCTCAATCTCTCATATAACTGAGTTCTAGTTTTAGGTAACTAGGTGAAAGTCCGAGGAGATTTTTTTTTCAAATTAGGGTAAGGGAGATTGATATTCGCGGGAGGTGGAACCTAGCGATTATCCTGGTTCTCGGGAGCCTTTTGATACACTTGAAAGTTTTGGGGAGGAGTTTGGTAAATGGGTTGCAGGTTTGGTTGTGGATCTTGGTAAATGGGTGGAGTATAGAAAACAAGTTGAGGATTTTGTGAAGCTGGGGGAGGGGTTATTGGAACAAGTGATTTTCTGTAGTTGGCCCCAAAAGGTATCCGCGATCTCGGGCTAGGACTGGAAGATACCAAAGACACTTCTTCCCTCTTATTCTTGGGAAATCCGGTCGATCCTGAGGATGCAGAAGCTTTGGTAATCTTGCCGTTACGCAGACCTTCTTCCACAATTTCACCGATCTTAACTAGATTAGCGAATGGTGCTTTAACCACTGATATCATTTTATCGTAAAACTCTGACTCCTGTGAGCGCATAAACACTGCACTTGTTTCTTCTTCTGTCATGGGAGGTCGAACTCTCGCTGCCTCCTTTATCCACCGATAGGCATAGTCCCTGAAGTCTTCATTCGATTTTTGCCTGATGTGACCTAGAGAGTATCGATCCGGGATAACTTCCACGTTATATGCAAACCTTTGAGCAAAGTCTCAGGCCAGATCACTCTATTTGGACCACTTCTTTAGTTCTTGAGAGGTGAACCATTCCAAAGCCTCTCTGCTCAGACTTCGGCTAAATAGCCTCATTAGCAGAGCGTCGTTCTTTCGAGCACTGACCATTTGATCGCAGTAGCTTCTCAAATGGGCCTCGGGATTCCCAACACTGTTAAAGGTCTCGAAATTAGGAATCTTGAATCTGTCTGGCAAGTCCATCTCTTTATGGATACAGAGATCGTCGTAGCCATAGTCTTTCTCATAAGATGATTCCCAAAACTCTCTGATCCTGACTATCTTTTCTTTTATTTGAGCCATGTCATAATCACGCTTCTTCTCTGCAACCCTCAACTCGTTCTCCTTCTCCTCATAGTGGCCAAGCTTAGGGATTTCTTGGAGAGTGGTGTATGGTTCTACCATCACGTGGAAAGCGGTTGGTGACATATTTTGGGTAGGTGGATGCTGGACATGTGGAATGACATTTGGGTACTTGGGGTTATAGTTCTGTGGATTGATGATGTTGGGATGGTTATTCTTGAAATTGTAGGTATTTGGTGGTGTATTTTGGTAATTTGGAGGGAGGTTTTGTGGGAGATAGGCATTTGGGTTGTTGTTTTTATTAGTGTGCTAGGAAGGCGGAGTAGGAGTTTAATACGAGGATCCTATATGAGGAGGATTTTTGGAGTGAGTTTCGTTGGAAGGTCTAGGTTCGGAGGAAGAAGGGATATGCCTTGGTTGATTTTCAGTCAATGGGGAGTTGAGCGGAGGGATTTGGAGAGGAGACTGTGTCACGACCCAATTTCTCGGTCATGATGGCACCTACAATCCCCCAGTAGGCGAACCAATCCCCGTAGCCCAGGACAGGTAGTAATGGGCTACTATCTAACAAATAAGCGGGAGGGTAGTTTAATAAGCAAAAGTAAGGGAAAAAGATGAAGAGAATAGATAACAGGAATATATATATACATATGCGGAAACTAAACCAAACCCCAAGACCTGATATTATAGTATAGAGCCAAAACTACATATGTGGAGTGCAAACGATCCAAAACAATATATACAGATGTCTCTGAATGGTAATAGAGTACATAAAGCAAAATATAAACTAAAGCTACGCTCCAATCGCCAAGAGCTCACCCTCAGTATGAAGTAATCCCCAACAAATCTCCAAGCACGACTTACAGCGATCTAACGGCGATGGCCCACTCTAGGATCTGCACCCAAAGATACAGGGGATAGGGTGAGCACCAAATGCGAAGCATAAGGTACCCAGTAAGTATCATAGGTCGACTGGGCACATATAAGATAAAAGCGTAGTAACAGACAGAATAGAAGAAAGTAGTCACAGAAATCAACAAAAGGTACACAGGAACTAGCCCAGAGGGAAGTAAACAGAACCACATGTGAGGCCAGTAAGCCAAATATATACACCATAGGCACAGGTGAAAGTAAGAAATAACGCACCTGGGGTCCTTACAATAACAGTGTATACATAATAAGTTTACGAAATGGACGGTATACTGGTAACCTCAAGTGTAAGAAGAAGAGAGAAAGAGTAATGATAGGCATGCTTAGAGACATGAATCAAGACACATCAGCCCAACTCACATCATATCAAAATCTCAAAATCAAGCAACTACAGTCCTACGCAGTACCAATTTCATCACACTTACACCTACAGGGAAGAATCTACACAAAGTAAATAGCAAGAGTCTACCTCAGCTCCCGGCCGCACCATCACACGAGCGACACCACAACAAGTGAAACCACAACCCTCCAGCATCCATACACGGAGCGTACCCATCAACAAATCACAAACAAGGTGGATCTCAAAATGAAATGATCAATGCATGAAATCTCAATGAAATGGTAGCTCTGTAGTACTTCCTCCGGCGCCGATCCGGCCAGCAGGTAGGTTCCATGGAAGGACTCTGCCCGTATACCTCTACTCCACCGTATACCCCTCCTCCGGCACACGCAGCCCGTAGCCCCTGGCCCGGATAGCAAGGTCCATGGAGGTCCCAGACCCCATACTAAAACTCAGTATCAGAACATGTATCAAGATAGAGACCCAGTCTCGATATCAAGATAGAGACCCAGTCTCGAATATGCATGCCCAGCCCCTGTCCAGGACTAAAAATAGTAGGAAAATATCTGAAAACCCCCTCCAAGGGTGCCCGGGCGTCGCCGGGTCTAAACAGTAAAAAGTCATCTCATGTGCTCGGTCCAACCGAGACTAAAAAATCATATCAAGTAGTAAGAAACTCAACTAGCACTCCGGCCCTGCCGAGTCTAGTGATAATCGTAAAACTGCTGATTTAACATCAAACTTCCTTTCTTTTACCCAACGCAATACTTCACAAGTCAAATCAAACCCATTTATCAAATTAATTTCATCAAAAATGGGCCCCGCGCGCCATCGCAAGGTTTAGAAAATTAGTGGCCAGTGGCCCGAGGCCCAAACGTTAGCTAACACATCGGATGAAAACCCTCTACTACTCATGAACAGTGTAAGGATCAAAACACAATAGGCTGCCCAGCACTCACCATCAACTACCTCGACCCGCCACGCGCCCCACACTACTCCAGTTCAGCATACCCAGCCTAGAAGGATATTTCTATGCCCGGGACTCGCGGACATTCCCAAAATCCCACCTTCTATGTTCCAGAGTCAACAAGGCCTCACAGGACCACAAGGGTAAATAAAATATATCGGCAAATACTACAAGCAACGGAGGAACAAAAGTAGGCGGACATGAATAAAGAGGTCGAGGTCTGTGGTACCAACCTAATAAACCAACCCAAGGATGCCCATTAATACAATTTTATCCTATATATGCGGAGTCTAGGGAAAATAAACCGTAACCTACCTGTCGTCCGA